>WOXC01010710.1:0-348943 GCA_011680675.1 Gymnobelideus leadbeateri
TCTTCACCTTCTTATACTATTTCACTTCTTGATCTCGTTAAGCTCCCATGGATTTAATTAGTACTTTTATACTAATGATGTTCAAATCTACTTACTTTGTCTAAAACTATGTACTGATCTCCAGAGTCTTGCATCTCCATTGCTGGTCTACACTTAGTTTATTATGTGAAATCACACTAAATGACATTTAAGCCAGAGTTTAAAGAAAAAAAAGATTAGCAAATATTAATTGCCTCAGATCATTCAGAAGTAAAATTAAGATTTGAACCCCAAAACTGGATGCTGTTTATATGACAACTTAATGAGATGCTACCGAAACACATGTGAATTATGTTATAAGAAAACTAAATGCCATTTTAGCTAGGTCAGTCTCAGTATGTAATGGTATAAAGAATATAATTATCCTTTAAATGAACATTTAATAGACTCTAAGAAAATAATATTTTAAAAACCCCAGACAATGATAAATTTCAGCTCCAAATTGGATACTGTTTTGTTTAAGTTGTTCATTTGTTCTACTTTGGTTAAAGAGTGAGAATAAGAAACTTGAAGCTGGTTTCATAAAACTCGCACATTAGATAACTGTGCTACCTATTATTTGAGCCACTCAACATACAACACAATTGCTCTTTACTAATATCCCTTTAAATTCTTCTTATTTTGTTGTTCAGTTGTGCCCTGCTATTTGTGACCCCATTTGTGGTTTTCTTGGTAAAGATACTGGAGTGGTTTGCCATTTCCTTCTCTAGCTCATTTTACAAATGAGGAAATTAGGGAAAACAGAGCTAAGTGACTTGCCAGGGTTACACAGCTAGTAAGTGTCTTGAGGAGGGATTTGAAGTCAGAAAGATTCCTGACCCAAGATCAACAGTCTCTCTATTCCACTATACCACATAGCTATTCTCATTGTGGAAGATATAAAAGGTGTAGAAAACCTGCTTCAGGCAATTTCCTAAAACATAAATCTCCTTCCAAAATAAGTGGGTAAGGCAAAAACAGAATAACAAGTCAGAAGCTTAAGACAGCAGGAAGGAAGATGTAAGTATGAGAAAACAAAAAAGTAAATGTAATTTGTAAAAAAAAAAAAAGCATTAGAAACAATCATTACTTAGGATACATTTTTATTATAAAGTCCAAGGCTATATGTGTACATGTTTATATACACATGTGTATACACACATTTACATCATATACAATGTGTATTATATATGTATACAGATTAATGGAACATAAATGTCGTGAAATCAAAAAATAATAGGAAAATGGGCATTCTTATAGAAATCAATGTGGCTAAAAGGTTTCCCTAGTGATAAGCAAAGAGAGAAGTAGAATTCTGGGTAATTTTTTTATCAAAATTCAACTTAAGAAAAATTCTGTTTTTATTTTGTATTAAAAAGTTTCAATTATTTCTTTTTAGTATATGTCTACTATGAAAATCTAAAAACTACAAAAAGCCACATCACATTATATAATAGGAAATAATTAGAAATTACTGAAGATTTCACTTGAAAGAAGACACAGTTGAATATTAGCCTAAAAGAAATAGCAAGCCAGAATTTTACGGGTTAAAATGGAAGTTCCTTGGAGGCATGCAGTTTTTGCCTTTCTTTCTATCTTCAGTGCTTAGCACAATACCAGGAAAATAGAAGTAGTTACTATATGCTTTTTAACTGACTGACTTAGATTGCACATGGATGTTAACAGGTAGGAAAGCTAGGCTTGCCTAACAATTCTCTCTCTCTCTCTCTCTCTCTTATATGTATATATATATATATATATGTATATACACACACACACATATATATGAAATTGGGAGAAATATATTTAATATGTAATTTATATTATATGTATATAAAGTATCTTTTCCCCAAATTCAAGATTAAAAGGCAAAAATTTATAAACTATTTTGATTGACCTAAAAAGAAAGATAAAGGTGGCACAGTGACATATCTAGACTCTTTCTATAGAGTTTTCAGCCTATATTACCTCTTGGAGTTAGCTCTACAAATTTATGAGTTATGTAAGGCGATATCTCCTTTTATTTCTGAAAAACTACTTTAAAGCTTCAAGTGGTACCCTCTAACTCCAGGACGTGAATTTGCTGGTTTCTCTACATGATTAACACTCATTGTTTCATAAATGCATAACACTTCCCTGCTATCATCCATCTCAACTGACCTGATCTTTCTAGGTTTCAAAATTATCTTTCCCAGTAATTTCTCTGAAATTAATAACACTTTGTCTATCTTTCATATAAAGTAGCACAAAATACTGACATATATATATATATATGTATATATATATATATGTAACATTATATAATGGTTAACCTTATCTTTTTCTAATAATTTAGAAAACATTATTTTACAAATGTGGCAAAGCTCCAAAATTCTTCAGGTGCATGTGTATATTCACATAGGGAAAGCTTTTAAATACTTCATACATTTGACTGCATTGATAATTGATGGCAAAGGAAGGAGGGGGGTATTTGCAAATCACCTATTCCTCTTCTCAGTTTTCATTTTTAAAAATAGGAGGAATGTGTGAAGATAAAATGGAGAGATTATGACCTAAGGCAAAATGAATGTAATTATTTACACTTCCCCAATCAGACAAGGGCTTATTTATCCCTAATCTCTATTTTCCAATTTTAGGCCAGTTTCCTATTCAAAACAAGTCACTTCCCCCAAGACTGGGGTAATTTTGAGGGTTGTTAATATTAACTTAAAGTGGCAATTTGTATAAATTCTTTTCAAAGTTTTTTTTAATGTTCATATAAATTAAATTTATTGATTCTCCAATCATTAGATAGCACAACTGACTGGAGCAGGAAAGAAATTATAACTGTGAGTTTTAGTTGGAGGAACAGAATTTCTCCATGTTATTTCACAAGTGCGTGCTACTGATGACGAAGGGTGACATAGTGACATAATGAGAAAGTGTAAAAAAATCTATCAATGAATAAGCATTTTATCAACCACTGATTTTGTTTTGGGTACAATGCTGGAATGATGGGGATACATCATCAAAAGTGAACTAGTCTCTGCACTCAAGGAGCAGGGAAGAAACAAGATGTATATACACAAGGTATACTCAAAATAAATTCAGAAGAGGAGGGAATAAGAAGGTATTAGATTCTGAGAAAATCAGGAAATGATATAGAAGGCTTGAACTGAATTTTGAAGGAAATTAAGGAAGTCAAGAGGCCCAAGTGAAGAGGGGAATGTCTTACAGACACAGAAGGAAAGCCAATGCAAAGGAAAGGAGGTGAGAAAAAGTATCTTACGTGAGAAATGGTAAAAACAGTTTGGTTGGACTGTAGGGTTCATGATGAAGAGTAATATTCAATAAGAGTCATAGGATCATGGATTGAAAGCTGAAAAGGGACTCTGCGGGACATCAAATCTAATCCTCATTTTAAACTAAGGAAACTGAAGCACTGGGCAGTAAAGTGACTTGCCCAAGGTCATATAGACAGTAAGTGGCAGAGCTAGGGTTTAAACTCAGGTCTTCCATCTCCAAATCCATTACTATTTCTATTATATCACTGCTGGATCCAGGTTGTTAAGGGCTTTAAATAACAGACAGAGGTAAATTTATCCTAGGGGTAATAGAGAATTGAGTGATTAGAGTTTACTAAGTAGGGGAGTAGCATCTTCACCTTTGCATGTTTGGAAAATCACTCTGGCAATTCCGTTGATGAGTACAAATCCATCACATCTACTCTATAAAAACAACTCAAAGTTCACAGGATTCCAAAGTTAGTGCGTTAGAGTCACAAAGGTCATTTAGTCCAAACTTCTCACTTTACAGACAAGGTCATGAGGCCCACAAAGTTAAGTGACTTTCCTTCATTCACAGTCAGTGTGAGAGGCAGAACTTGAATCCAGGTTTTGTCTCAAGACCAGCTCTCTTATCAATAGATACCTACATTGATATTTGTACAATAGCAGTGTGAGTGTGAGTGTGTGTGTGTATGTGTGTGTGTGTAAAGCACAAGATAAATAGATAAGGCTTTCTCTTCAATCAACTTACCAAGGAAGCCAAGCCTGACTTTGTGGGTCAGGGGAACTTCAATTCTCCAGACATCTGCTGGAATAACAATAAAGCATATCATAGAAGACTCATTAAGTTCTTATGGGTGTGTCTGGAACAAGACTTTCCATAGCAAAAGGGAAGGGCTTTTTTATTCTCATTAAACTTTATTTGAAAAATCTGCCTAACATCTAAAAATATCACTCAAGTGATCAGTGAAAGATGAAACTGATTATTTCATAGAGGAGAGAAGAAAAACAGAGAAATTGATTTCAAAGAAATATAATCTCAAAAGTCTGGGGATTATTAAAGTAGTTATTCCCCAATGTAGCTACCTCAAGTTAATTATGTACCCTTTGTTTTTTTGGCCTTTTGGAGGACACCTGGGGTTAAGTGACTTGCCCAAAGTTACTCAGCTAGTAAGTATGTTAAGTGTCTGAGGCTGAATTTGAACTCAGGTCCTCTAGACTCCAGGGCCGGTGGCGCTATCTGTACCTAGACACCCCCCTACCTTTCTGAAGACCCAATGTAGTTACTACCTAATAAAGATGTCAACCAACATGAAAGTCTTTGTGGACTGATCTGTGAACTATCAGGCACATCATTTCAAAGGTCATTCTTATTTGTTAAAAATTATGACTTCTTTAGCAAAATGCATCCATGTAGCATTATGCAATAACAAAAACATCTGTCTGTTCTACATTAGTAATTATTGTACGTTTATTATCATCCAGTTTATTTTGGGTCGGACATCTCAGCTGCCAACAAAAAAACAGATGTGGCCAATTCTTACAAGAGCTTTCTCCCTATCGTCAACAAACAGTTTTGCCAATTCTTCCTCCACCTCCTACATAAAAATGAAATTTCTTTAGGTCATCCTGCTCCTGTATTTTTAAGACTTAAGTGTCCTTATTACCATAGCTACAGAAGAAAAAAAAATAAGCAATGATTCAGAAAAAGACTTAATATAGTTCCTGCTATAAACTACTTCATTATTTTACACCAAGAAAGATGATCAATGTACACCAACTTACAGATTAGCTGCTTTCTTGAATGTTTTTTTAATCTTCATTTAATTTAAAAATATGTATTTATAGGGGAGACTAGGTGGCACAGTAAATAGAGCACCTGCCCTGGTGTCAGAAGGACCTGAATTCGGATCCAGCCTCAGACACTTAACACAAACAAACAAAAACCTAGCCGTGTAACCTTGGGCAAGTTACTTAACCCCAATTGCCCTACAAAAAGCAAATATATATATGTATATCTATCTATCTATATATATATCTATATATAGATATATATATAGATAGATAGATGGAGGGGTGACTAGGTGGCACAGTGAATAGAATACCGGCCCTGGAGTCAGGAGGATCTGAGTTCAAATTCAGCCTCAGACACTTAACACAAAACTAGCTGTGTGACCTTGGGCAAGTCAACCCCAATTGCCCTACCTTCCCCACACCAAAAAGCAAATATATGTACACACAGACACAGACACACACACACACGGATCACAAGCCTAGTGACAGAGAACTAAACACAGAGTCAAAAAGATCTGGATTCAAGTCCTGTCTCTCATATGCACTGGTGCTGTGACCAAAGACAAAAAATAATCTCTTACCCTTGGGCAACTGTCTAAGACAAATGAGTTGATCTGCACAGACAGATGGAGTTTCTTCAGTGAAACTCCTTATGCCAGTGTAATCAGAGCTTCAGACAAAACAAAACAACCCAAAACATTTTCCTACTATAATTTGAAGATGCATAGTAAAAAATTCCCTTTGTGTTTCTCTTCTTCTTGCCCTCTACTTCATGATTAGAGGACAGAGGATATATTTGGATCCATCAGCCTTTTTAGTACTTAGGTCTGCCACCTGATGGCTAAAAAACAAGGATACATAAATACTGAGTAATTTTTTTCCCCCAGAAAGTAAGGAATCTTTTTGGTAGAAAAGGACTTATGTAGGATCACATATTTGAAAACCAGGTTATTACAAGGAAGTCTAAAAAGTAATTCACAAGATTATGTCCATTCAACTTCTGTTCTTTTATCATAAGGCTATTAAATCTTACTGCTTCTTCTTACCCTTCTTTTGTCTCTTACATTTTTTTTCCTATTTTTTTTTTAACCATACTCCCAGGTCAGAAGATGAAAGAACTGTTCAAAAATGTTTCTGCTATCCAATATTTCTTTTGGAGGGGGGAAGATAGGGCAATTGGGGTTAAGTGACTTGCCCAAGGTCACAGGGATTGTTTTTGTGTTAAGTGTGTGAGGCGGGATTTGAACTCAGGTCCTCCTGACACCAGGGCAGGTGCTCTATTCACTGTGCCACCTAGCCACACCCAATATTTTTTAAAGGCCAAGAACATAGCCAAGCAAGAAATCCTTATTTTATTTTTTAAATGGTTGATGGGGAGTAATAAGGATTTTATTTAAATAAAAGCCAGTATAATGCAAATTTACTTCACAGTAGTGTTTCAAGGATTAGTTTTCCTTTTACTCCATCTTGTTATTCTTCAGTAAAAGAAAAGAAATAAGCAAACCATGTAGCTATTTTCTACTTGGACAATCATTTAATTTATACTAAATTACAAATTAATTATACTAAATGACTAAAATGCATGAATTTCCTATGTAAGCAAAAAGAATATACTGTACAAAAAGATTTACAAAAAGCTACCTAAAACCACTCACTTCTTATTGTAAATTAGATATAGCAAAAACAGTGAGAAAAAAAATCTACTACAGTTCATCACTACAATGGAGCAAATAAAAATCCAAACAACCCCTCACACTTTCATATTGCAAGCACTGAAAATCTGGTCACTGTGTGTTATGTATCTGTGTATGTATGTATATATGATATACATGTTTACACATATATTTACACATATAAGAATATATATGCATATATAAATGCTAGCTGGGTGGGGTTTATTTAGCATAAAGTTAAAAAGTCTCAGAACATAGCTCTGGTTTTCATTTTAATAAATTACTAAATTCCACAAGCATGTTATAACAAATTTGGATAAACTACTTTCAAGAGTTTAAACTCATGCTTCCTACTATTTCAACACTGGTGTTGCTTAGAAACCTGCACAAACAATCCATGTGTTTTCAAAGGAGGAAGTCAAAAATTGGCATCAGTTTTTTAGTTAACTGAAGCAACTACAAACTCTTATGAAGTGCTCTAATGAAATCTTGTTTTTAAACAAACAAATTGAAGTCATGCTTTTGAAACAAATATTGAAATATATTTACTCTCTTTAAGAATATGCATAAGCTGGGGTTTATTGTATATATTTTTGTCTTAAGTTAAACCTTTTAAAAAGCCACTCCATGTTTAAGACAGACTTTAAAGAGGATATAACTAAAAGCAACTCAACATAATAATCTAACCAATTACCTAGAATATGACAGTTATCTGAAATTTCACTAGAAAATGTTGACCCATCACTTGCCTCTGTATCACTGCGAAGGCTCCACCCTGTCCGCCTCACTCACCATATCACCTAGCACACACATAACCTTCTTCACTTCCACACTTGCCTTCTTCCAAACCTCAGCATAAGTTCTATCTCCTACATGAGTTCTTTCTTAATCCCTCAACTGCTAGTGCTTCCTTCTACCTTGAAATTATCTTGTATTTTTTGGTATGTATTTTGTGTGTGTATAGATGCATAAATGTTGTTTACCCCCAACAGTAAAGTCCTTATGAGTAGGTATTGTTAAAAGTCTTAGTACCCTGAGCAGATAGCACAGTGGCTGGCATTTAAGGAGACACTTACTAAAAGCTTATTAGTTGACCTATTTAAATTCCAAATATTAGCTTACATTAATACAATGTTTTCTGGTTTTCCTTAAAGAATCTTCGTCAGAACTAGATCCATGGAGTATTATTTCTATTTTATGGATTAGGAAACAGAAACTGAAAAATCACTTGCCCATTATCATAGTTACTAAAGTGGCATAACTGGGTCCAAGTTCTCATGAATGATTCCAAGTTCTGTGTGTTTTTCACTAAACCAGGTGGTAGTTACACTCTCAAAAAATATAACATATATCCTGTGGGCAATAGAATAGATACATAACAAATGAATGGAAAAGCATTTAAAGGGCTTTAAAAAATATAATCTGCTAAACAACAGACAAAAGTTAACTTATGCTAAATGAACCCTAGTTCCCTACAGATTTCTAATATAAAGTTTAAAGTGTTCTAGTCTTAAAAATTTAACCCCTGAATGTAATAAAATCATACTAGCTACTGAAACACACTTTTTAAAAGAATAATTATTTTAAATTCGACAACAAATATTTAGTAAATGCTAGTGCACTGTGACAGATGATTGGCACACAGAGATGAGACAAGACAGTTCTTGTACTCAAGATATTATAAACTTATTTGTGGAGAAAAAGCAACACTATTTTGAGATACATATTATGTATGGTATCTATGAGTAGGCACAATAACGATCTCAATAGAGTAGGATGCAGAATTCACAAAGGCAGAAATTGATAATAGCTAAGAAGTCTCCATGAAGAACATGTTCCTTAAGCTGAAAAATTGAGAGAGAGCAAGTATTTTGACAGGCAGAGGCATCGAGAGAGATTACTACAGGGCTGATGAACAGTAAGCATAAGCCTGGAGTCTGGTAATGGCAAAATGAGAGTGGGGAACAAAAGAGTTGAGGATCATATGACTGATTTAGAGCAGGATGGGGTCTTAAAATTATTTAATCTAAGGGATTAATTTTACAGATAAAGAAGCCCAGAGATGTTCCCAGAGAGGTTAAATGACTCACTCAGTCACACAGGAAGTAAGTGACAGAGGCAGTATTTGAATGCATTTTCTGACTACAAAGACAAGTGTTTGTTCTACTCTAATAAGCTGACCCTCTCATCTGGTCTGGATGGAATCTATTAGCCACATGGGAGCTTTGGGGCTGCTTTTAGTCACATTTGAGACCTACTGCTAAAAGACCTTGACATTTTAGTGTTAAGTGGAAAACCCTGAGTGGTCCCTTGACCCTCCCCTTGTCTTATGATAGCAGCAAGGAATCAGGATTAGGAGCAGGGGCATCAAATCTGTTAAAAGAAGAAACAGGTTTTGGTTCAAGGACCTTTGGCTGTGACTCTCCATGTGGTAAGATGTGACTTCAGTAATGGGTTGGGAAGGGCCTTCCCAACATGCCAATTCCACTTGTGTGAGAAGGCTAATGGCAACAATTTCTGCTTGTGCCTGGGTCTGTTAGCCCCCATCTCTTGTATTTCCTTTTCTTGAGTAGGGGACCTTACTAGTTAGAAAAATACAGAGATCACCACCAACTGTAGCAGCAGTGAGAGTCAGCTGACATAAAGGGAAGTTTCACTGGAGCAGTCACCAGAATGACCCAAGCTTGATTATTTAACTGGATAGTCGTAAGCAATACTTGCTATGTGCAGTCTTTTCCTGATTCTCTGCTCCCAGTGCCATCTCTCTGCCTTACATCTTATTCCTTCTATCAAATTTAATTTTCTAATAATAATCTATTCACAAGCTATTTCTCTAACAAAATGTACTCTCTCTGAGAGAAGAAACTGTTGCATTTGTCTTTGTATCCTCAGGGTCAAACATATCATCTGTTACTTTTAGTTGTTTCTGTACAACTCTTCATGATCCCCTTTGTTTTGTTTTTGGTTTTGTTTTGTTTGGCAAAGATATTGGAGTAGTTCACTATTTCCTTCTCCAGCTCACTTTACAGATGAGGAAACTGAGGCAAAGAGGGGTAAATGACTTACCCAGTGTCACACAGCTAGTATCTGAAGCCACATTTGAACTCAGGTCTTCCTGACTCAGTCCAGTGATCTATTCACTGTGCCATAGAGCTTTCCCTAAGTCTGGTACTTCGCAAGGGCTTGATCCCTTCCCCTCCTGTCTTCAGTAGATTATAGCCATGATAATCTCCCTTCTCTAGAATCTTAAAACCTTTCTTATCTACTGGTTCCTTTTCTACTGCTTTGAAAAATAGCACCATCAATTTTCTTTCATTCTAAAAAATAAAACAAACTTTGCATTAGACCATAATGCATTCTCAAGCTACTGACAAATCTCTCCTTTTATTCACTTTATTTCTTATACTCTGATTTGTTTCTCAACCCTTTGCAGTCTGGCTTCTTACATAAAAAGTCAACTGAAACTTCTCTTTCTAAAATTATGAGTGATGTCATAATTGCCAGGTCATGTGGTCTTATCTCAGTCTTCATCCTTCTCAATCCATCTGTTGTATTTGACACAGTTGATTGACCTTTTCCTGGATAACATTCTCCTCTCTGGGTTTTGAGGCAATACTCTCTACCATCAAGGTAACCTTTTCTCAGATTCCATTGCTGTTTTATCATCTGTTTCACATCCCCCAAGTGTGGATATTTTCTAGGTTTCTGTCCTGGGCTATCTTCTCTACTTCCCTCTTCTTTTTGTCTCTTAGTAACCAGATCATCTACCACAGATTTAATATCATCTGGGTACATTTCTCCCTGGAACTTCAGTCCTACATTATCAATTGCTTATTAGGCATTTTAAAATGGATGACCCTGAGACATCTCAAACTCAACAAATATAAAACTGAACTAAGGATCTTTTCTCCATTTCTGTCAAAGGTACCACCAGCTTCCTCCCAGTCTCCTAGGTTCACAACCTCAGCATTATCTTCAGGCTCTCAGTTTCCTTCACCTATATATCCAATAACTTGCAATTTTTTATTTATATCTGATCTTCTCTCCACTTTAATAGCTACCATCTTAGTTTGAGCCCTCACTACTTGTTACCTAGTATATTGCATTGGCCCCCTAATTGGTATTCCTGCCCCATCTTTCAAAACTTATTATCCTATACACTTTGGTAGCCAAAGTGATTTTCCTTAAGCAGAGATGTGATATCACTTTCCAGCTCAACCAACACTGGTGGCTTCCAGTTGCCCTTAAGGAAAAGAGTAATTAAACTCCTCTGCTTAGCTTTTACCATCCTACACAACCTGGCTCTAAGCTATCTTACCAAGCTCATTAGGCATGATTTCCTTTTTCCACACTAGGGGATCTAAATAAACTGCTCTCTTTTCCTCACACATAACTCACCATCTCCTGTCTCTGTCTTTGTATTGGCTCACCTCCACATCTGGAATTCACATCCTCTTCATCTCCGATTCCTAAAATCATTTTCTTCCTTTAAGATGTAGCTCAGAGGCCATCTTCTGCATGAAGCCTTTTTGGATGTCACCAACTGCCTGTGTCCTGGTTTTCAAGCTAGTTTGTATTTAAATACTATCTATTCATTTGTACTTATTTACTTTACAACCACACAGCATATCCTTATATATGTGAGTATTTCCCATCAGAATGCAAGCTCCTAGTTGATAAATAGGAACTGATTCTTTGACTTAATATTCAAAGTACCCAGCACAACACTTGATTTTGAGACTGAAGAGAACAGAAAGAGAACTCATTCTGAATGGTCTCAAAAAGTAAGGGGCAAGGTCCTTTTTTAATATATAGTGAAAAGGAAGAGGAGGTATAAGGAAGAAAGAAGAGTTTTGAAATAGTTTCTGTAGAGATCAATTGGAGAGGCTTAAAAGGAGTATCCTGACGCAATAAATGCCCAGGTGAGGTTAGATAACATGAATTTGTAATGTACCAAGTCAGCACAGTTATGAGACTTTGGTCCATCTGAATTAAACAATTCCTGAGTAGAGGGGAGGTGGAAGATGTTGGGGGCATTCGAGGACTGAGGTTTGACAAGAGATGAGCAATAATATACAAGGGGGTAGAGAACTGAGGACAATGTAAAGTTGAAATGGTTAAATATTAGTTCGATAATGTAGAGGGAGGGGAGTAAAATCAGAGTAAATGTAATAGTTTGAGAAAATACTGAAAGGTAGATGGATCACAAGTCTTGATTAGAGTGAAGAATAGTTTTATGAAGGTTGAGGCACAGGGAGAACTAGAATGATAGGAAGTTATGATCATAATAGGTGTGTCTGAGTTTCTAATCAGTGAAAGAAGAACATGTAAGTAATTGTAAGACCAACTGTATGACTATCCCTATGTGATGCTGAGGTGTAGCAATGAAACAGATTAGGATATTTAAGGGGGGTGAGGAAATTGGGAGAAAAGGAATTGGAAAGAGTATGCACATATTAGAGTAGAAAGGGATTAATGAGAGAAGTAAGAAAGATAAGGAGCTGAATTTGAGGAGAGAGAATTACTGGAGGATCATTATACTTACAGCTATTTCAACTGGCTAGCAAATTTTGATTGAGTGTACTTTAAAAAAGGAAAGGTTGTTGAGTGGAAGTGACTATGGGAACAACAAGAATTCTGACTTCTGTGGGATTAGTGTGTTGGAGAGTGTGAGAGAAGGTACAGATCATACTAGACAGAATAGCAGAGAATGCAGGATCATTTGGGGGTAATTAAATCTTTGTAAGGACTGGGGGCAGGGAGGAGAGGGAATATGAGAGAAAGATTCCCAAAATGAAGTACAGTCTGCTCACTTTGCAAAAGAAATTCCAAAGAAGCAGCCATTGGTATTTCGGGGCAGGGTTGGACATAGGGTAGAATAGAATTTAAGAGGATATGGATTAAAAAAAAAGGTCGAGGTTGGAGATTTTTTTTCTTAAATGGTCAATGAATGACTGAAACAAGGAAAGGGAAAGAAAGAGAAAACAAAGGTGGGAGGTAGATGAATAATGACACTCAGAGCTCTCTAAAGAGTGTCATAGAAGGTACTGAGCGAGTTCTTGAATGCTAAGAGTTCAACCCTAAATGCAGCTAGAGCCTTCTCTGCTCACTGGTGGAAGCAATGTACAATGGTGGTGGAGGTCGGATGTCCACAGGCGGAAGGCATTAGTCATCTGGGGATTGGATCTGGGTCTGAACTCGCTCAGCCCTCCCCAAACTCCTGCCACATCTTCAATTGCATCCATACCTGATTCTGTTCTTCCTCAAGATAGCTGGAGGTAAAGGATGAGAGGGAGGTGTTTTTCCTCTTGGCCAGAGGAGGGTTCTTGCTAGCTGGTCAAGGTTTGGGTTTGCTCAGATTGCTGCTAGAGCTGCAACTGCTCCTCTTCCTCTTCATTAAAATGTATGCTCTTTGAATACCATATCTACAGTGCCAAGCACTGTGCCTAAACATAATTAGTGCTTCATAAATTCTTGCTGAATGATTTTAATGCTAGTTAATTGATATTTTCAAGAACAGTAAAAGATAAACTCCCAAAATATGTGACTGTAAAAGGAGATGAAACCTTTATGTAACTACAGTTAACATTCATGCTATATTATCATCCATGATCTAAAGGCGTCTGGTAACCCACTGGCATAGTTTTAGAAGAACTTTTTAAATAATAATCACTTCAAATTTGTATATCAGTTACCACTCTACAAAGTAATTGCACTGTCATTTGATTCTCCCAATAATCCTGTGAGGTTGGCAAAGCCAGTATAATTACCTCAGTTTTGCAGACTGAAAAGTTACTTGCCCCTGGTCAGTCTCATAGCTATAAACTCCATGTTCAGACTTTTAGCCATTGTACCATTTACCTTCACATTTAAACTATTTCCATTTTTTCAACTGCACTCAATTATACATTATCACAGATTTTCCAAGTCTAGCCCTCAACTCCCCCAAAATATGGAGTTGTGGAGATGCATTGGTGTACCACACTTAAAGGAAACTTACTACTATAGAAATGTGGACTAAATAATAATTTCACCAATACCTGACTCCTAGAGTACATAAATATATAGAGATCCTCAAGATAAAAAGACCATTAAAATGTATTAATAGTAATTATAACACAAAGGAGAAAAATAGAAGAGTAGGATGTTCTGAGTGTTTTTCATACTAAAATAATTTGCTGTACAAATGGTTACAAATACAATTATGATGTATAAAAGGGGTTTATTGAAGTATATCACTACAAAGGTATAGTGACATACACACTTAAAAACTATGTGAAATTAGCATAAAATTTAGAAAACATGGATAAAATACAGAGTAAATATTTGCATAAATACAAGGAAAGACACAGAGAGAGGCCTTGCAGAATAAAGCACTCATCATGCTTTCTGCACAGACAAGACACTTAATAGATATTTGCTAAACTGAAATATCTAGATTAATTGGCATAAATAAAATGCAATAGATTTCAAGTCTTAGATAATATTTTGTTTAGAGACATTCAAATAAAGAGCAAATGACAAAAAAGGTAATTAGGATTCTTATTAAAGTGCATATTATGGGTAATAAATTAAAGAAAGTATAATCACCTGAAAAATTAATTACAAGATTTATAAGAGACTCAAATAACTGGAAAAGTCTTATCTGACTTAAAAGCTGAGAAATTATTGACATGGAAATTTATTATTTTAATTTTATCTATCTATTTAGAAAATCAAATTTTTATATATGCAATTTGAAACCCTTTTAGCAATCAGTAAGAATCATCTGATCCTTTCTAGCACTTCAAAGTTCACAACATACATGTAAGATACCAAAATAGAAAATTTAGTGACAATTCTTAGAATTCTTTTGTTTTAAAAATATGCATTAAGAGCAAGAACCTTGTTACTTCCTTGGTAATAAAAAACACATACACACACACTCACACACACATACACACAATCATAGATTTGTTTATTAGAGGTCATTTATTCCAACCCCCTCAATTTTACCAGTTGAAAGGATTTAGTAGCTGATTGTTAATGTTCAGTCATTTTCGTTCACGTTTATCTCTTTGTGACCCAATCAGGAATTTTCTTGGCAAAGATATTGGAGTGGTTTGCCATTTCCTTCTCCAGCTCATTTTACAGATGAAGAAATTGAGGCAAGCAAGGTTAAGTGACTTTGAGGCAAGCAAGGTTAAGTGACTTGCCTAGGGTCACATTGCTAGAAAGTGTCTTATACCAGATTTGAACTGAGGAAGATGAGTCTTCTTGATTCTAGGCTTGGCACTCTAAAGCTAGCCTGCCCTTAAGTAGCTTACCAAAGATCATTAGTAAGTAGGATTATAAGAACCTAGTTTTAGACCTAGAACTGAGCTTCCAGGTTTCTTAGTCCAAGATCCTCATTTAACAGATGAGGAAGTGAGGCCCCGAGAAGTTAAAATAAGCAACATGTTCAGGTCAAATAATGAATATGTGGCAGAGTTGGGCACTGAATCCAGGTCTTCTGACCACAAATTCAATATTTTGTTTTGTTTTCTTTCATACCACATTGCCTTTCAAATCTAGCATATGTTCCAAAATACCAGCTAACATTCAGTATTTCCTAAAACCATAACCACTATTAATTAAATGATATCTTTTTTCTGCTGACAGTAAGGGACAGATCTCTGAGATTCTTTGTGGCTCTAAAACTCAAAGATTCAAAGGTCAAAGAAAACTCCCTCCGAGTTGTTTCAATGTATTTGACACTTACTACCCAAGACTGGTAAAGGGAAAACATGAAGTGTTCATATCATGTGTCTCATCACACATAATAATACAACCACACTTCTGATTCAAAATCATTATGAACTGTCCTATATTGCAACATAAGACCCCATTCTACTCACATGTAAACAATTAACATATTGTGATAATTGATTTGTATGCTGAAAGGCTGATAAATATTTTCTGTTAATCACTTATGATACACACAAAAACAGAAATAATTAGATATATAGTGTAAAATGGTGCTTGAGTAAGTTAAAGAGCTATAAATCATTTTGTTTTATTGTTATATTTTATTTAAACCTGCTTAAAATTATTTTAAAAGCAGATACCTGATTTAGGTATGATTAAGTTAAACTCTATATCCACTCTTATTAAAGGACAAGTTAACATCCACTAAAAGATAAACACTCTCATGATTTTACCTTCAGTCTAACTTAGGCCAAGACATATCAAGCTGAGTTATATCAGAGTATAAAATCAGAGTTCTAGTTACAGTATGTCCTAATTTTAACAGACTTTCTATACAAATCTTGACTTTGCAATATTGCCGCGATGAAAATGCTTTCTATTAGTACTATGAAAACTAAGTAGTAAATACAGAAAAAAAAGACAATTCTATAATAACAAGAAAATAATTTGAACACTATTTCAAAATCGACTTCACTGACAGCACAAGTCCCTTATAACACAAAAATAGAAACTGAAAGGAAATTAGAGAAAATATATAAACAAAATAGCATAATTATGAAATAAACTAAGACATAACATGATAAATTATATATATATATACATATTTGCACACAATCTATATATTAATTATTTTGGTTTAAATAATTTCTAAAAGAAAGAAGCAATAAAAGTTTTTGTTATAAAATTGAGATTTTGTAATTAGCTGAATCTAATAATAAGTATTAAAGGTTAGAGTTCTTCAGCTAAATCCACTGTTTCATATAAATATTTATGTATATTTTTCTATGTGTATATATGTATGTATATATGTGTGTGTGTGTGTGTGTGTGTGTGTGTGTGTGTGTGTGTGTGTGTATACAACTTGAAATTTAATTGCTAAAGAGAGGAAGCATGGAGCTGAGAGGGTGGCAAAATGAAGTAAATCCCCACAATAAAAATATTAAGGCGTGTTAGTTTTGCAGAAAAATGTTCGAAAAAGTGAGATGCAATTGCCATTGGCTTCTATCCCTCCTAATTTCCCTTCTAATCATAATATACAACTTTCTTCCACTATCTATATTTCAACCAACTAGTGCTTCCTATTTTATTTTGAAGAGAAAAAGCAATGGATAAGGGAGCCATTGATTTTTTATACTTTATTTTTGTTTATCATATGGATTCCTTCTTAAAGCTGAATTTGCTTGCTTTACCTATGTTACCCTTCCTCCTGACTCATCTTCTTTCTTCTTGTTTTCTCATTCAATTATCATCCCTTAGATTATCCCATCTCTACTTTCTCTTTTAATTTTACTGTTATAATCAAATAATGATTTGAGCCCTTTGAAAGAAGTTTCAAACTAAAAATTTAACAAGTACTACATGTATTAATTTATTAATAATGGTAGCTAATGTTATACTTCTAATTTAGGGATTAAAATTCATATTTTTTCTGTTTCTACAAATCACATGATATATTACATTAGTTTTTCTTTATTTCTTACATTTATTTCATAGAGCATGTCTTATTTTTGTAATCACTGTTTCCTGGCTTGTGTTTATATTCATTGACATTTATATTCACTTCTATTTTTTTGAACAAACAAAACTGGTACAAAAATATTATTTCATTAGAAAAAAATGGTCAAAATCTTCATGTTCCCTGCAGGAAAACGTGCACATATAGATTTCTAAAAGCCTTAAAGAATATGCTAGGGCACTGAGAGATGACCTGACTTGCCCACAGTCACACAGCATGTCCTCAATCCAGGTAATTTTAACTCCAATGTAGGCTAACTATCCATTATGTCAAACTGTTTCTCATATGGTTAAATACTATGAATAATTGATAAACAAAATATGTCCCCTAGAATATTAAATAGAGCCTTAGAGCACCAACTTCATCATATTAACTCATTATAGAATCCTATCTAGCACCTGTACGGAGGAAATCTATTGCACTACCAGGTAGCAAAAAATTATTTCCTACATTGAAACCTGGCATTTGTCTCCTTGTACATTCAATTTATTAGACCTAGTTCTGCTCTCCAGAGCCACACATAACAAATTTACTCCTATTTTTCACATGACAGTCTTCCAAATCCTTGAAGGGAGATATCATATCTCCCCTTAGTATTTTCTTCTTCCATTTTAAATACCCTGTATATTAAATAGTTCCTGACACAAGATGGTTATTCAACAGCTAGTTACTCTGAGTACCCTTCTATAGACACTCTTTACAATGCAAATGTTGCCTCCTTCAAATATGGTCCTTTGAACTAAACAAAGAATTACAGATGTGCACTACTTAACATTAACAAATGGATAACAATAAATACAAATTCCAATGTAGAGCCAATAAAAATGTACATGAAAGAAGCTGTTTTATAGAAGAAATGATGGGTAAATTAATAAATGCTACTAAAAGGTGACTCAATCGTGATCCTAAGTAAAATATTTAATGCAAAAGAATAAATTTGGTAAAAAAGAATTCAGGCAAATCGAAAATATAAAGTACCTCTAAAATTTAGGAAAGGGAACAAGGGTAGATAAAATAGTTTAAAAAAAGATAGACAATACAGCATTGAGATAACTGGAAATTAATAAAAATTCCTAATGTCAGTGAATTTTTTTAGGCCCACCATTTTATTTCTTTTCTTTTCAACACAGTCACACCTGTAAACTAGTCAAACCCAATTGCCCTCCCCCCCAGAAAAACCCAACAACAACAATAACAACAACTCATGCTTAACGCTATTTGGTCCTCTAACTTTATGTAAAATTCAATGCTTATTTCTAGTCAGTGCTACAAGTTATGTGCTTTTAAATTATCTTTATAGGACCAAAAACACAAAATAATTTAAGGTAATATTTAAAGATAAGATTTCAGTGAAGAACATATATCAATCAACAAGCATTTATTATATGCAGGTACCAGACTAAAGACTGAAGATACAAATAATTACAAAAACATGGTCCCTGCCCTCAAGATGGTCACATTTGAATGAGGAAGACAACATATAAAGAGGAAAAGGTGGTAATGTAAAACCTCTTTGTCAAGTTGAAGTTTTCCTGCTAAAAGGAATTAAAAACTATCATTCATCATCACCTTGTTTTATAGAGCAATACTCATATTGTGATTCAGCAGATTTTCTGTTTCTGCTTTTGCTTATCACTTAATATCTCTTAGCCAACATTGGTTTTTATTATAATTCCAGTTTTCATGATATTCATCTTCAGTGTTCCAAATGACACCTTTTCAAATTAAAAATATAAATACATACATCTTTCCATTTCTAACATGTATTCAGACCTTAAATAACATAGGCTATTAAGTAATAATTTAGCACTGAGAGAATTTCATCGTCTATTTAAATTCCTATTTTGTAGATGAAACCAAAAAGAAAGAAGCTATTTACTACAGACAGGGATACCAGTTAATATGATTTAATAGTTTTTTTTTAAATGGTGCAGCTAATACTTAAATATCTTCTTTAAAGCAAAATATGCACATTCTTTAATTTACACTCAGGCTCTCAGCAGACTTAATAACAATGTTGTAATAAGAGTATATATAGTTCCTTCTCATAGGAAGCCCAAATTCTCCACAAGTGTACTTGACCCCCTTTATTCCTTAGCCTTCCCATCTTCTCCAGTATATTTTATCTTCAATAATTGTTTCAAATTTTCAACCTCTCTATATTTACTGATTCCTTCTTTAATGCCTTCAAATACTATCAAGTACCTCATCCTAAAAAAACACACACACACTAAAGGAAAAAACAAAACAAAACAAAACAAAACAACCCTTCATTGGATCCTATTACCAACTCCTTGAACTATTTCTCCTCCCATTCTCTTTTTTTTGGAGGGCAATTGGGGTTAAGTAACTTGCCCAAGGTCACACAGCTAGGTTTTTGTTTGTGTGTGCGTTAAGTGTCTGAGGCCAGATCCGAACTCAGGTCCTTCTGACTCCAGGGCTGACGATCTACTCACTGTGCCACCTAGCCACCCTCTCCTCCCATTCTCAGTCAAACTCACTGAAAAGTTGTCTATGCTTTACTGTTTCTGCTTAGTAACCTCTTACTCATTTCTCAGTCCTTTGCAATATGATTACTAATCATATCACTCAATCGGAACTGCTCACTTCATAACTACCAAAGATCTTATTAATTGTCAGATCTTTGCTCAAGATGCATCATTCTCAATGTATCTGCTATATCTGACATTGTTGACAACCCTATTCTCTCAGATACTCTTGTCTTGCATGCTATCTGGATGCTTCCTCTTGCCTTGTCTCTTACCTGTCAGCTTACTCCTTCTCCATTGCTTTCCAGGCCTGTTTTCCACATAATATCCCTAACTATGGATGTTCCTGAAGGTTCTGCTCTAAGGCCCTTTTCTCTTTATGACTTCTAAGATCCATAAACTGAATAAAAATTGTAATGTATATATCCGTATACATATAAGTAAAATATACAATATATGTGGTTTGCTTTGTAATTCTAGATATTTTACTTTATACATTTAAAAACATTATTCTAGAAAGGTGGTCATTGGTTTCACTAGTCTGCCAAAGGGTTCAGGACTCAAAAAAGGTTAAGAACCTCTACTTTTTTTTAGTAACCCTATTACCTCCCAGGTAATAACTATTACTTCTATGCAGATGATATATACCTTCATATGCATATGCACCTGGTTATATCACAGAAGTTGACTAAAAAGCAGATTGTTCTAATTTAACTTTTTTCCTATTTCTACAATTAAAAAAAGAAATGTGTCACATAGAAAGAATTTTAAATCTGACATATAATATTTTTAAAAGAATTAAAGAACAAGTTTTTGTTGTATTTGGGGGTTTTTTTTTTGGTATTTTTGTATGTATATGTAGAGATGTATATTGTTTTTTAGCTGACTCAGTCATGTCCAACTCATTGTGACCCCGTTGGGGTTTTCTTGGCATATATACCCAAGGGCTTGGCCATTTCCTTCTCCAGCTCATTTTAGAGATGAAGAATGGAAAGGAAACATTGTGAAGTGACTTGCCCAAGGTCACATAGCTAGTATGTGTCTGAGGCTGCATATTTAAACTCAGGTCTTCCTGACTCTAGGGCTGGTGCTCTAGCCATTGCACAACCTAGCTGGCTAATGAGGTATGAAAGTGTGTAATACATATCTACCTGCATGCATGCATACACACATATATATCACATACACACACAAAAACATGTTTATGATTTAGTTATGCCCATTGTAATTTAATTATGCCCATTAGAATATAAGTTCATTGGGAATGGGGATTGTTTCATATTTTTTTTTAACTTTTATCTCTAGTTCCTTGCATAGTGCCTGACATATAGTATAGTCTTAATAAATACTTGTCGATTGATGGCTATTTCAAGTAGAGAAAAACAGGGGAGATGCCAAGTCCTTTTTTAAAAAGATCAATTTATTTCTTATTCTTTCATTCTTTGACTATGAACTTTCACTTTATAACCATTAATTTCCTCGACATAGGAAGCACTCAAAGTTTTAGGAGGAGGAGTATTATGTTTTATTATCACTGGAGACTGAGACATTGGTACAACTCTCAATGTAAACTTTCTTTGCAACTTGTCTTCACAAAGTTGGGATCACTGAGAGGTAAACTGCCTAGCCTAATTACATGGCCATTATGTTTTGGAGGTGGGATTGACCCAAGGTCTTCCTGGCTATGAGAGCTTTCCTCAATGTCTAAAATGGTACAGTGCCTCTGTAAAGTGTTCAATATCACATAAACTATGAACTATAACCTATCATTCACTCCTATCTTATGGCCTACTGATGATACTACCACATTGTAGATAGCTACATCTGTCTCAAAAAAGCTGGCTAAATAGCAGATTTTTGATTAATCTTTTCCCTAATTCTACATTTTTAAAAGGAAATATATCTCAGAAAAATTTCAACTCCAATACAAAATTTTAAAAGTTTGAAAATGTAGCAAATATTTTTAAAGAAGTAATTAAAAAACTTTCTGTATAGTATTTTTAAAGAACAATTAAAAATTTAAAGGAATAGTGTCAATTATGGATATTATGTGTAATTAACAATTTACCATTCTATTAGACATCTATGTATTATAAACAGATGTCATAACAGCATATACAGTTACATGTAAAAGTAATATGTTCAGTGAAAATAATACAGTAGCAAAAGCCTGAAAATAATTTATAAAATGTGTAGGTTGCAGAACTTTCAGGTTTCAGTGGAACTAAATTAAAAGGAGGTTGAGATATAGTTCATTAATTTACATTGCTGAAGAAATGCAAACCAAAGTAAATTAATCAGAGTCCTGGACATGTGACTCTCATTCTCATTTCCTTTAATCATTTGTTTGACCCTTACAAATTCACTATCTCTAGGGCCTTAACCAGAATAATAAAGTTAACTTCTCAGAAGGGTGTTATTGATCAGTAACTGTTTAAATGAATCAAATTCTTATGAGAAGTGCAGGATATACTCTACAATAATTCATTCCTTTTATAGAGATTAATTTATTTTCAGTATATACATACCATGGAGAGGGCACTGAGGTACTCAATATTGAATGCAACTTGAAAGTTTATTGTCTAAATGCTTTTTAATGTAATTCTGGGAAGAATACGAAGTATTCATAATTGTGTCAATGGTAGTTAACTTTTGAAGCAACACTACTAGTATCAGGAAGGTGATAAACAGAAACTTAAATTAGTTTTTAATTACCTTGGAATTATTCTTATAACTTAAAATACATATAATCTGATAAAAAATTAATTGCTAACCATGTTACTGGATATTATGCATATTAATTTTATATAAAACTACTTTGCTTTTCAAGCCTAAATTAATCAGTGACAGATTTTTATAACTCAAGAGTATTTAATCACTAAGTACATGAAAATATATAATTTTTATTAATTCCTTTCTGGGAACCTATAAATCAAATCTGCTTCCTAATATTCTATGCTTATATTATCTATACTGTTACACAAATTTAAGGATAATTTTAAAAATTTAAGAAGAAAAATCCTATCCTGTTCAGGCATTAGTCTTCTTTGCAAACGAACTGAAAAGAATAAACTACAAACACTTTTAAGTTTCTGCAAGGCAAAACTAAAGATCAAATTGGCTCTTATTTAAAGACATTTTATTCACATAAATGTTTTAGAATGTTTTAGTGCTTTCAGCTCTGGTGCATTTAATTTTCTTTTTCTTTTCTTGTTGGCTAACCTTTGGCTAATCTTTCCCACTCCTATCCAACCCAAAGTTGGCTAATCTTTTCCACTCCAGCCCCATATCTCTATGGATATCATTTGTAAGCCAAATTCTTTGCAAATTCCTTTTCTATTATCATTCTAATCAGGTCCTTTGGAAACCAGCATACCTATAATAAAATCTAAGATGATGGCTTCCAAATTTTTCCAACACAAGTGACCTCTTTTTAAATAGAAAAACTCACATATGTATATGTATGTATTTATGTACATACATGCACAAAACACAGTATTTGTTTCTACTGAATGAGAGCATATAAAAACAAAATGGTATTATGACATTGGTAACATTTTAGAATGAATTTGTACTGTATTGATAACAGATATATGCACAAATTTGAGAAAAAGTAATATATACATACATATGTTTTGCTTAACTCTATATACTATACTACTGATATGAATATGCACACAAACATCCCGATTATATAGCAGTAGTAAGAGGTAATAACCTAGTAAATACTATCGTAGTATGGTCATAGAATGTGTGTGAAACATTACTTTACAAATGATGTTTTTATCATTTATTATACTAAGAAATTATATAGTTTATTGAAGTTAAATCAAAAGGAAAATGATAATGCCTGATATGCATATGGTTTTACAGACTCATTACAATAACTCTATAGGATACTCATACCGCATCTTGGGAATCACTAATCTGAATACAAAGCAGAGGAAGATCAGGGATTAAGTCAAAGTTCATTAAAACTACTAATTGTTTGAGTTTTGCCTGCCCCTCCCCAAAATAAGAATGTCTTTAAACAAAAATTTATCTTTTATGCTAGAAGTATTTTGGAGGATGAATGATACCTATGTAAAAATGCCATGTCTGTGTTTTACAAATAAAAAAGAATATCATAGGTAACTTCTATCAGTTTAATTGGTAACTTTCTCTCAGTTTAATCCATTTTATAATGGATTAAAAACTAAAGCACCTAATAGTGATTAAAGGGATTAAAAAAAACCCCTCAAAGAACCTAGTTTCACTATTTGATAACTGCATCATGCAAACAGTTTTGTAATTTAGTTCCCCAAGTTCTCTCATGACTACAGAAGTAGAATTTACTTTATGTTCCACTACAGCTATGAGAAAAGAGTAAACTACTATGAAGTCAATCCTTTTAAGAGATAACCATCAATTCATCTTGAAACAGAAAGTTTTGACTAATACTCTAATGTATATGAAAAGTAGTAACTTCACTTTTTATAATAAATGCAACAAATTAGGTATCTGAATCATGTGAGAAATGTGGGAATAAATGAAACAGGAAGAAATTTTACTTTTTAATACTAAAATCTTATTCTAATTGAGAATTGCTAGGTGATAATTTGAAGACTTTCAATTTTATGCAAACTGCTAATGTAATATTCTATGAACTAGAAACATAACTGCATCTAAGTTTTACTATGTTATCAATTTAGAAGCTACAGTTCCTGACAGTCAATCAATCTCGGGCTGTGCAGTCATAATTTACCACTTCATTTAACTTAAAAGGACATCAGACTATCCATTCTCCAAATTCCCTAAAATTCTAAATCTCAATAGATGAAAATCAACTCTAAACATGGAAAATTAGCAATCAAAATGTATTTTCCTTCTTTTTAATCAGAGTGAATATATTAATAGTTGTATAGTAATGGAAAGATTATTGCGAATTTTTAATGCAAAATACCTTTTCTCTGAGCCTTGATAAATCTTATTTGGAGAAAGTCTTTCTCTACTCTTCATAAGATAAATGTTATTCTCATTTAAAAGAAACCATTTTTAAAAGAAACAAGTTTTAGATTTGGAAGGAAGCTCATTTAATTTCAATTACCTTCCTTTATAAAACTGCGAAAGGTAATTTGACTCTTTAATATCTAGTTTTCATTTATTTGTACCAATTGTTATTTCATGGTTGTAATTATAAACTAATGAAAATTCACCATTTTTTGTCAAAAACTCTAATAAAATAAAAATATGAAAAGCCTTCTATTGAAGAATGATGAAAATCAAACACTGCAGTCTTCTTGGTTGTTGAGGCATATCTCAGGTGATCAAAAGGACAAATGGAATCATGTTTCTTGGAAATACCAGCTTGGTTGCCAGAAAACAATTAATTAGGCTTTTTTGTTGTTTTATATATGCTAAGATGTCTGTGGAATCTGGTAATGTTAAACACTGACAGCTAAAGAGTTGCATCAATATGAATTTAGAAAGAATTATGAACTAACAAAAGTTTTAAAAAATGAACAGAAAATGAAAAGAACTGAGCCAATATGCATTTGGTACTTTTATGGATTTTACAAAAATTAAATTATGTAGAAAGAATAAAACCAGCTGAGAGGTAGGCAAAATCTTTACCTTAAATCTTACTTATAACTTATAGAGGGGATAAAGGCAAATATAAAGACCAAGAACCATTCCTCAGTAAATAAGTGGTCAAAGGAGAACAGTTTTTGAAAGACAGAATGCAAAATATTAACATCCACAAAAATATGCTCCAAATCAACACAATTATACAACAATAAAAATGCAAAATAAATACCTCACACTCTGGAAATTGTCAAAGATAATAAAAAAAATTTAAAAAAGGAAAGAGTCACTGTCAGAAGGAATATGGGAACATGAGGACACAAATACAGTACTATGAACTTATCCAAATATTCTTGAAGACAATTTGGAATTATGCAAGAAAAGTGACTAAACTGTGATTTTACCTTCTGACACAGAAATCCTGGCCATACCCTATGGAGGTCAAAGATGGAAATAAAGGTTCATTATTTACCAAAATATTTGTATCAGCACTATTGGTGATAATAAATAAGTGGAGAAGTATCTACCCTTGAACAGGCAGTATGGTTAAACAAACTATGGTACAGAAACATAATAGAAAATTACTTTGGAGGAAGAAATGACAAATACAAAGAATTCAGAAAACCATGGGAAGGTTTAAATGAACTGATGGAAGAGTAAACAGAATCAAGAAAACCAAATGCAAAATGGCTAAACAATATAAATGGAAATAGAACAAAACAAAACTGAGTATTGAATGCTTATGATGAGCAAGCTTGGCCCTGAGGAAGAGCTGAAGAAATGTACCACATTCTCTTTGCAAAGGTAGAAAAGTAAAGATATGGAACAACGTAGTTGATATATTGATTGATTTCATTTAATTATTCATTCTTCCTCATTTTAAAAATTCTGTGTTAGAAAATATAGTTTGCTGAGTAGAGAAAGGAGAGGTAATAAATTCAGAACTTTAAGTGATGTAAACAAAACAAATTTCAAATAGAGGATGAGAAATTCAGAGAAAAATGGGAAGGTTTACATAAAGTAATAAAGAAAAAAACAGAAGTGGGGCAACAGTATACAAATGAACAACAATATAAATGAAAAGATAACTAAATGGAAGTCAAATGCTGAATAACTAAACACCAATAATGTTTTTATTCTTTCTCTTTCAAGTGAGGAAGATTACTTTATTCTCTATCACATATGGTCACTGCATCAGTGGTTTTGCTGAATTGTTTGTTGCTACAAGGAAAGATTCAATGACAGGTTTTGAAAGTAGAAATAATACTTCCAAAAAAGACTTATGTAAGAACAAAATAAGAATCAATAAGACTTAGGGGTTTTTTTTTTAAGCTAATAACTCCCACACATTAAAATAAAAATTGATAGTTTAAAAATTCAATTAAAAGCAATCACTGTGGAAAGGATTGGGGAAAAAATCAAATGTTCTTAAATAACATTAATTTTATGTTAATTATCTTATTTTGATAACTTGACCTTTTCTTAGCTTCCTTACTAAAAGTTAAGGGGTATTGATTTACATACAGGATGTCTTAGTGAAGTTTTAAGCTTTAATAGCTTAAAGACTTTTAGGAATTCTGTATGTTAATCATCATGCTTCGCAAAAAAAAAAAAAAATCATCAAAACCAAAAAAACCCTAAAGAAACAATCTTTTCCCTCTAATCAGAAAGAACAGTAACAACCATTTAGAATACATTACAGTTAATTTCTTCAGTAAATTATCTTCCAGAAGTAGCTAGGTGGTACAGTGGAGAAAGAGCCCAGCCTAGAGTCAGGAAGACCCAAGTTCAAATCTGGATTCAGACAGTTACTTAGCTTTGTGACCCTAGGCAAGTCATTTAATCCTGCTTGCCTCAGTTTCCTCATTTTTATAATGAATTGGAGAAGGAAATAGTAAACCACTCTTGCATCTTTACCAAGAAAAACCCAAATGTTGATGGGGTCATGGAGAGTTGGACATGACTGAAACGACTGAGCAACAACAAAATTAGCTTTCTCTGTTAAACCCCTAACTGAAATCATATCAAGAAATATAAAAATGCTGATTCAGAAAACTATAAGGTTGCTAAAGTACAGAATGTTTTTCTGCATATAATTTAAATATGTTAATGCTAAAATTAAGGAAGTTATCTTGGCTATATAGATCATAACTTCTAATGATAAACATCTTGAAAACATTGATAGAGATGATAAAAACATAAATAGTCATTGTCCAGAGGTCTGTGGGAATACAGGCACACTAATATACTAATGGCAATCTGTGAATTAGTCCAATCTTTCTAGAAAACAATACAGAGCAATTAATAGTGCCTGGCACATAGTAGGCACTTAAAACCTTGCTGACTTCAGTTGGCTTGGAATTATACAAATAATATAAATAAATTAGACTAGTCTTTGACCCAGAAATCCTGATACTGTGTTATAAAATGGAAGCCTTTTTAAGAAATGTTCTGTAATATATCAATTCATATTATCATCACCACTAATACCAGCCCTTAATGACTGAAGACAATGTGTGAACTATAATCTGGATACCTAGCAATTATCCTCCCAAAATGACCAATACAAATTTCAATACTAAGCATAATTCATTCAAAACATGAATATTTGTTAATAAGGTTTCAAAGGAATTGATGCCATTGACTTGGTTAAAATCTGGAGACATAAATTCTGCAAGAACTTATTTTCTATTCCATATTTCTATGCATTGTGAAATTAAAAAAATTAAATATATTTTGATTAGATATTTCTATTCAACCTCTACTATTAATGCCTCATTACAATATAGAGATGACCTAGGTATTTAACAGGTATAACACAGCACAAGTTCTGTGATACTATGGAAAACCATAGAAATTTGATGGTTAGCCTCAGAGACTCATTGGATAGTTTATTCACTAAGGTATCACAGACTTTTCAAGATCAGTGGGAGTACGAATACTGATATCATCACAGATCTTTTGAAGTAATCAAGTACAATTTTTTTTCAGGTAGGTTAACAAATAATTTATAATCAAACTGAATTAGAAAATTGGATATATATGGAAATCTAAATGGATATTTTATGTTTAAAAAGAACCACAGGGTAAACCATTCTCTAAGTTGTAGATACCCTGTGGAATGGTTGAAAAGTATGAGGTACACAAATATTTACCTGAAAACTTTCAGAAATTCTTCTACTGCATTAAGCACAGTGTGCTGATATAGAGAGTAAAATGTTATGGTATTATAAGAAGTGAATTCCACATTTCAAAAATGATATTTTTAAAGTATAACTATACTTTAAGCATATTTTCATATCCTAACTTCATCTCTGATCTTTAGTTATGAGAAAGTGGACATTCATAAATAAAATTTATGTCTAGATAATTTGTCTATGTCTTTTCTATCTAAATCTTTTCAATTAATTTATGAGCTCCAAATGAGGAAATGCCAAATCTTGCTCAACTTTATGTGACTCCACCCCCTCAGCACTTTACACATGTAAATATTTGCTCAGAAATATTTGAATGAATTCAGATACTGCAATATCTGGAGACCATATGTTACAATGTAAAGAGAAGTGCTAAATTCTTGAAACAAAGGTTTTCATCCAACCTCTGTCTCTGGCTTTGTAGGCTTGGATAACAGTAGTTTCTTCTCCAGGTTTAAAAAGAATTTAAAAAAAATATGCAAGAATTTCTAACTTTCTCTCCTATTGGATAAGGTTAAAATATTCTATTTGTAATAAATATTTGTAATAAAATGATATATTTTGGATTGATTACTGAGTTTAAAATTCACAAAGATTACTTATTTTTTAAAGTGCTATTGAAGAAAAATAACCTAAATAAATATATGTGTGTATTTGGTAAAATAAAATGACAGAAATATGTGCTGTTCTGAATAAAGTCTTTCAGCATTCTGAAACAGCATTAAAAAAAAACCCTCATATATAGACATAATTAACTTAGAAGTGGCCAACTTTCTTCATTTCTTGTTTGCTTCAATTGAATGGCATGAAGAAAACCACCCAAGTATCATTCAATTTATTCATGTGTCTCTAAAATTAATCTTTAAAAAATAATCACTTTAAAAAGTAGTGTCTTTTTATTTTATTTTATTTTTTGCTTTTTGGAGGGCAATTGTGGTTAAGTAACTCGCCCAAGGTCACACAGCTAGGTTTTTGTTTGTGTGTGCATTAAGTGTCTGAGGCCGGATCCAAACTCAGGTCCTTCTGACTCCAGGGCCGACACTCTACACACTGCGCCACCTAGCCGCCCCCAAAAGTAGTGTCTTTTAAAAAGTGAAGCTTATATCAACCAATTAATCAATAAATATTTAATAACTGCCTATTATACTAGGGACAGTTGTGGGAAACCTTCAGCCTTGAAGCCACATGTGGCCCTCTAGGTCCTCAATTATAGACCTTTGAATTTGGAGGGCCCCTTGAATTGCAGAAGGCCATGTATGACCTTGAGGTCACAGGTTACCCACCTGTCAGCTAGGCACTATGGTAAGTACAGAAGCTACAAATACAATAAATGATACCCTTCCTTAATGACAAGGAACAAGGAACTAAAACAATATATATTAAGATTCACTAAAACTAGAATATACTTTATACAGAAAAAATCAACTGTAATTGACTAAAAATCTATAAAAGTTTGTCAATTTCACATATTCCTCCAGTTACTTTAGGGAATGTTAATATTTGTTTGTAAAGTGTACAATGAAAAATTGGTTGCTTTCAGAGCATTACAGCTAAAAATAAAATTCCAATCCACTGGTTTACTGAAATACATACAACTTATGTGTAAGTTCTTTTCAAATTTTATGGTATATATATATAATATATATATATACACACTTAAAACAGTTAAAGGAAAAAATATAAAGAAAATAAACTGCCATGTTTAGTTATATATTAATTGCTTTATGTTATCCTAATCATTTTCAATTTAATCTCTCTGAGTATCAAAATAATTAAGTGAACACTATACCATATCACAGCTTTAGATATGCAAAGAGGGACATTCCAAAAGAAAACGGACAATTAAGAAATGGCTAACGCTAGAGATTTGAGGGTTTTTCTTTTTTTTACTATATTCATTTTATTTCTTGCTAAGAATACTTCAGATGAACAAGAATTAAAATGAAAACCGTAACACTATTTGAAAATCTTAACTAAAATTAACCCTAGACAGATAGAGATAAGATTTTACCTAATTAGCTGTGAAACTTACATCATCTACAGATAGCTTCCTGCTTACCTTTTTATAATACTACAGACCTTCAGAGTAAATACTTTCACAAACCTGAGCTATATATCTTAACTTCAAATTTCTCTTTCCTAAAGTACAATAAATATATAGAATATATAATATGGTCTATCAATTATTATTTCAGTTAAAGAGCTGGAAGAAGAGAAAGGCAAGGTTTAGAAGTTCTTATGATTTTTCTCAGTGTTGGGCACTTAAGCCATTACTGGAAATAGGAAAATGATTCTAGAAAAAAAATTAACTCACATACTCTGCATATTTACTAACTTACCATGTCACAAAAGCACTGAGAACCTAGTAAACTGTAATTTTCTTAAAGCGATGGCTTTTAAATGCTGTATATAATATATATTCATTGGATTTGTATATACAAAGGGTAAATATGTGTATATAGGTATATGTAGATATACATGTAAATGTATAAGTCTCTATATAACATCTATATACAAACATGGAGAAATTGATACAGAGTATTCCCAAAAGAGTGCAATTTTAAGCTATTAAAGCTTTAAAGTGCAATGACTTTTTGGATTCTTAATGTATATGTGTGTATGTACATGTAATACATACAAATATACACATCTATAGTTATAAATAAACAATTTATTTATATATATCTACATATATACACATAGATATACAAAATAAAATTCCTAGTATTACCTAAAGCAGAAAATTCTTTAAGACTAGAAGATAAAGATCAGTTGCCAAACAGCAATGAGGAGTTTCATAACTAGGAGTTCCCTTGATGAAATAACAGGTCCAGTGTTAAGAGAAAAATGAAACTAACTTAGACAACAGCTCAGATAAAAATTCTTTTTAAATTGTAGGAGTAATTTCTTTTCTTCTAATTGATTTTGCATTCATATCATGACATTAACTTTGGACTGTAAGGGAGGGCAGGGACTGTCCTTTTATTAATTGCATCCTAGTGTTTATGTTTAGCACAGTGCCAGGTGCTTAATACATGTTAACTGAATTGGACTGGACACAGTTAAGAATATTAATTATATTCTTCCTGCACTTAAAAGTTTTATCTTGCAAAGGACTCAGAAGAAAAATCTTATTACCAAAGTTAAAGTGATATACAGAAAACATCTCAGCAAAATCAAAGACCTCTTTTATAACTCCAAATAATCATTACTGGACATATGACAAAGGTAATATGCAAAGACTACAAACTGTCATCTGCTTTATAATGATAACATGAGTGTGATGCACTTGTATTCAAAAGAATGTGCATGCTTAATGTGAAGTAGATTTAAATTCATGTGATACATATTTTTGGAGCATAACTGTAAGTGAGGCAGACTTTAATCACTATCTGCATTCCCTTAAATACTAGTTATCAAAATACAGATGTTTTCAAGTATCAACTTTAACTTATATATTCTTACATTCAACCATTCTTAAAATATTTAATTATACATAACTAGGTTTTTTTTTTTATACACAGTTACCTTAGCATCTTCTCACAGAGAAATGTAGGAACACACACAAAATCTTTAAAATCTGATAAATTATACTAGTCACATAATATACAAAATTACAGAGCAATGGATGGTATAATGATGCACTATAAAGATGGATATTAACAGTCACTAATATATAACTTTTCTGTAACATATACATGTAAACAAAGAAACAGATAACATGACAAACCATAACACAAGTCAACATTTTTGTGAACTTGCTTTTACAAAAGGAAAAAAGGAGTAAATTTGGTGGTAAGGGTAAACTAAATACACAATACATAAACCTTCCCATATTTACTGGTATTTCCCCTTATAGTTTGTTTCATTAAGCTAAAAAAGTACAAGCCCAATAATGTTTAAAAAAAAAACAACAGGTTATATCACAAATTGGCTTTGTTGTATTCACTTGACAAGGACAACCAACAGACTTAAAATATTTTACAATGCAGAAATAATAGAAGCAAAACTATTTAGGATGACCCCACTTAAATATTAGGGTGATTAGCTAATTTAAGAATATGGCTCTAGAAGCTCATAGAACATGGCAGTGATTATATGAAAATAATTCCAGCACAATGATTTGTTTAAAATGTAAAAAAAAAAATTATTAAAGCAATTTAGGTTCAAGTTTTGAAAATTTTAGTGTATATTTCCTATGTATTCATGGGGTGAATCCATCCAAATGTGTTAGTCCAAAGGCTATCAAGCACAGATTATGTTACTTTTTAGCAAAATTTGGTGCCAGAGTTATCAGCATTAAATTTAAGATAGTCATCAAAGTTAGTTTTTGAAGGAAAGTTCCCAATTATAGTATATAGCCCTTTCACATTGGGTTTTCCAGTCTAGGATGGGTACACAAGAAACTTACAGTCTATGTAGCACTCCTAGTCAGTTTCACTCTGCAGATGGCACAGTGGAGAAATACCTTCTGTACAGGACCATGTACAATTTCTTCTGCAGCTGTCAGCACCTAGGGGAAAGTGCGCTGTTAAACAGTTGCTGCGTTCCACCTCAGAAGTGGCTGCAATTCGGTGGTGGGTGAAGTGATTCCTGTACATATATACAGGGATGAAAAGTACTATATAAATGAATTATTTAAGAACAAGAATAACTGTCTAAAAATTGTGACCACCATGAAACAGAAAACAACAGAAAGTCACAAGTATCCTGCCCATATGGGCTAACTATATTGCACTAAATTTCTGAATGTCAAGAATGATTGAAGGGAAAATCAAAACGATTGGAAACATAGTTACTATACTCCACAGTATGATAGGATATTGTAATATCAAAACACAAAAGTTTAAAGTGCAAAATCAAATATGTATAGCAACATGCAATGTATTTCCTATAATCTACAAAATGTATAAACAGGAATGTTGACTATAATTTGTAAATTTGAAGTTTTCTAAAATAACAATCTAAAATAAATTATGGAAATTAGTAAGTATCACATTTAGAAATATATGTTGTGAGGTCATCTTCGTAGTATCATGGGCTCCTGAGGTCTCAAGCTAGAAGGGACCTTAGATTAGACCTAGGAAATTGCTCGCAGGCCCCCAAAGGTCATTTAGCTATTAAATGAAAAAGACAGATTTCAAACTCAGGTCCTGTAACTGAAAGGTAAGCCTCTTTTCCACAACATTGCATTAATCCCATTAAAAGACAAGGTAAGTAAAATCATGCATATCAAAGAACAAATAACAACTAATATACCAATTTTAAAATGTCTCTATGAAATTCTTAAAGCATTCTAGTAATGAATCCATTATTTTACCCAATTTACAAAGTGAAATAAAACATGGCAAAGATAAAAACATATACCTTCATTATTAAAATAAAGTCCTCTTAGTATCATTTAAATGTTATTATCTAATTTATCATGAAAAATTGTCAATATAGCTTCACTTAAATTAAATAAATGAACATACCACCTTCCCTACATTTCTTCCCTGTGATGAGTCAGAGGAAAAAGTGTCAAATATAAATATGATATGTATCACAGGAATGGAAAACGCTATCTATTCCATTTTTCTACCTCTAGACATGACTATATCCATCCTCATTCTAAAGAGGTATTTTCAATTGGTTTACTTAATTTGGATAATTATCAGGACTACCCTTTTTAATCATGTTGTAATAAAACTAAATCCATATGTTAAAAATTTTCCCATATATCTACTATAACTCTTATCACTTTGGAAATTATCTCTGTGAAGATTAAGGCAGATGATAACAAATTCCTTTAAAAATAAAATTTTAATTTGCTAAATATTGTTAAAAGATGACTAATAAAAGTATGACTAAATAAGCAGAATTACTGTTGTCCTCTACCATGTAAATACAGAATACCTACCTTCAAAGGTTACCAGCTCTTTAGTTGTAAGAAATTCCATCTTTACTTAAGACTTTTCCTGCTTAACTCAAATTACAAAATACTGCTAATTTACCAATGTCCCCTGAAAAAGATTAATCAGGCCCTACTAACTATACATATGTACACTGACACAAGTACCAATCATGACCACAGTATTGTAAATTGGAAAACCCTAGTGTAAATACATTGTCAGAGTCCATAGTTCAGAACTAGGTACATTGATAATACCTACTTGAACAGTCACTTTCCTGGAACAGAGCAAGGCAGTAAAAAAATTTTGATTTCACATTCATTATCATATTAGTTATTTCATATTAGTTATGTGAGCATTCACTATAAAAGCATTCACTATAAAATATCTCCTCCTTTCTGTACCTTCTTCTAATAGAATATTATGGTGTTAGAAAAAGTATAAACATGAAAGGAAATATGGAAAGACCTATATTAAGTGGTGCAAAGTGAGATCAATGTTATGATACCTGTATATACTTGGCACATGATAGGCAATTAATAAATATTAAGTGATCAATTGGTATGTACGTTCACTATAACTATATTAAAAAAAAACACTTTTTTTCAAAGCACTTCAAATGGACCTGAATATAAAATTTTTTCCTTTGGTTATTTAATTTTGTTCTGCTTTGTTGAATGCTAGTTTTTCTATAAGATTTTATTCCCTATTTATTATGTTTATTATAGTATTTTTATTGATGGTTATTAAGACCAATTAGCACTGTGACAGGTATTCTAAGAGATATAAAAAAAATTAACACAGACCTTGTCTTCAAGGACTTTAGCCCACATGAAATAAGAATTTTACACACACATATATATACACATACACACATGTATATATAGATATATACACATGTATATACGTATATATACACATATATAATTGCTAAAATGTGTATCATATATGTATGTAGGTTTTAAATGGTGATTGGAATAGCAAGAAGAAGCTTCATGGAATTGGTGGAACTTGGCTTTCTCTGGCAATGATGAGCAATATTAGTATAGGCAGGGAGGAAAAAAGTCATTTCAGGCAATAGGAATAATGTGCACAAAAATTAAGTGAACAAAGACATTATTTATGGACTTGAGAGATAACCAGCATTAATTAGTACAATGGAAGGTACATGTTAATATGGTGTAAGAAAGAAGATTAAATAGGTAAGATGGGGAAAGGTTAGGTTGGGCCTTAAAAACCAAGGAAGGCTATGAGACTTTAAGAACTAAAAAAATATGTACACAGTATAGAATAGAGTAAGGGAGGGAAGTGATTAAGGAAATGTCAAAGGAAGATTAATCAGAGAGTGATATTAAAGATATATTTGGGAAAATGGGGAGAGAGGAGACTAGATTCAGGGAGGGCAGGTAGGATGATCCATATACATGGGGAAGTGAGTACCTAGATTAGTCAATTGAGAGGAAGAGATATGTACACAAAAGATATTCTGAACTGAAATGGAAATTATTGATAGGACTTGATGACCACCAGGATAAAGACAAAAGTAAAATAACTAAAACTTCACATTGTAGGCAGCTATAGTTTTCTAATTTTTCCCCTCATGTCTCTTTTGTAAGATCATTAAGCTGTATACATTAGTTTCAGTGACGATGAAGCTGGAAGCCTGATTACAAAAAAGTATGGCCTTCTTAAGAAGCTTAGCCACCTAAGAGAGGAAAGATATAGGATGACAGTTATTGGGAATTGAGTGGATCAAGGGAGGGTAATTTTGAGGATGGGGGAGACATGCATGTTTATAAGTAGAATGGAAGCAGCCAGTAGACAGGGATAGTTTAAAAATCTCGACAACATAAGGATGATAATGGGGTCGAGATTCTGGAATAGATGGGATGGAATGGGATCACTTGTGCATGCAGAAGGGATAATTTTGACAAAAAGGGTCACCATCGCATATGAGATGGATGTGAAGGGGAAGAGAGTGGTAAAAGGCACATAAATGATAGGAGATGAAGTGATAAGAAGGAGTTCACATACTTATTGAGAAAGATAATTTAAAAGAGGATGATTACTCAAAGAATTATGAAGGATACAAGTACTACATATATGTTATTCTGTGGCTCAGAACCTGAAGTGATGCATTCACAGAGTTAGGGCTTAATTTGTCACTACTAATCATTTTAATATTGTCTCAGGGTCCCCTTTAGGGATTTCTGTAGAACATAAGAATTGGATTTATGTGTTTTCTAAGGGCATGTAGCTCTCACATAGCACTAAGGCTACCAACATATTAAATACAGACTTCTTTTACTTAATTCAACAAAAATTCAATTCAACAGGCATTTATTTATGAGGTACATTCTACATGCCAAGGAATGGGAATACAATGAACAAACAAATAGTCTATATGCTCAGGAGGCAAAACCCACAAAAGGGTCTTACCCAAACCCATGAAAAAAAAAACAATACTACTCATTTTCCCTCCCTAGAAGGACTCTGCCTTTCCTAGAGACAAAAAGAAATTTCTAGACTTCCATATTATTTTTGTTTACCCTCTGATTCATATAGAAAGGGCTCAGAGATTCTGAAAAGATTCTGAAAAATTCACATGACTGCATTCCTGACTTTTTATTGCTCTGTTTCTTCCTTTTATGTCAGATGTTCCTAGGAACATAGTTGTTAGTAGAGACATTCACTGACCCTCCTGGGAAATAAATCGCTGTCTGTGTGTAGCCCCTCTCTGTTTCTATATCCAAATTTGACTTCTTTTAAAAGGCCTAGTCCAGGATGGTAAATCAAAAGTAACTAAAACCAAAGGTCTCATTATCAGGGTAAGAAGGACTCAGTTCAGGGGGAGCTGATATTTTATCCAAGGAATACACTTTTCATAGCAAAGGCAAGAGAGAATCACCATCACCATGACCATCATCATCTTCACCATCATCATTTATATGCATCATGTGCCAAGCACTATGCATACATACCTAGCAGTAAGGCTCTAATGTTCCTTTTCTCAGCATTCCATCTCTCGCTATCTGTCTAAATACCCTTCAACCTCACATCATCCATTGAATCCTAAACTTCTTTCAAGGATCGGCTTAGTTGTCATCTCCTACTTGAGGCCTTATCCCAATTCCCTCAGTTGTGAGTACTCTTTATCTCAATTACTTTGTATTTCTAGCCATGTTCAGGTTACAAATCCAACCTCATTACAAATCCAACAAGTAGAATGTAAGCTCCTTGAGGCCATAAATATTTAATTTTTGTTTTTTAATTTTCAGTGACATATATTATGCATAGTAAGTGCTTAATAATAATAATAAGCACAAAACAAGTGCTAATAATATGCATAGTAATTGCTGAATTCAATTGACAGTCAATAAAGGACTATTTATTTTCCCAACTGGGAGACTAAAGATTTTATTTTCCTATGCTAAAAATACATAGAAATTAGGAGAAATGAAATAGCAGTCATCATAACTGCTCTTCTACAAGTACTCTTCTTTCCAGTGAAAGAAAAATGGCATTATCTTCTAAACCAAGCATTTCAATAATAAAGAATTCTTGCTCCTGTCATTGAACCAAAGTACAGCATATGTGGTCATACATAGCTTTGTTCTTCCTGGCTATTATTTTTTGAGGGAGATGCAAGTTTGAGAGGATGACTTTACATGAGGAAGTAATAAGGAATATATATGTTGATACCACTGCTTTTAAGTTCTCCCTTAGTTCTGAACTTCCTCTGAATGTCCAATGGCATTTCAAAGGGTAAATGAAATATATCCTACTCCAAACCTTTCTTATTCTTTACCAACACCAGCTGACATGGGAAAGTAATTTCCTGTTTCACTGTGCTGACAGTACATATCCCAGATCCAGAAATTATGTCCTCAGCAGGAAGGCAAGAAGCTTCTGCCTACAACGAGGAAGTGGAAGGAGAGCAGAATTGTGCTAAATTGGGATGATCTTTTTTTGTAATGGAAAGGAAAAATCTCTTACTATGACAGACTGAATATCATAGGCTTATTCAAAATTCAAAATGACTGACCATAAAATTTTTCTTATCTGAATTATTTCTTTGTAATTTTAAATAAAACTGACAAATAATGGAATTCCAGCTGTTTGAGGAAGTTACAAATAAGAGAAGAAAAGTAAACTTGACTTAAAATCAATTAAATATGTTTCTCATTACTTAATCTTTTTTCATATTTTGAAATTTCATGCTAAGATTCCATCAGCAAATATCAATTTTTCCCAAATGAATTACTTACATTGGTGGTTGTGACTGATAATTAGAATGTTCCACTTCTACCACAAAATAATTTTTCTTACTCCAGACAATTATTAATTTTTGAAATAATAACCAGAAAGGTCCAGCAAAATTAATTATATTAAAATATAGGGGGTTCATTTATTTTACATTTTTCCAAAGACACATCATTTTAAACACCGTTGACAGTTGGAAAAATGAAAAATAATGTAATTACATTGCCTACTTTACAAAGAGAAAAGAGATTCATATAATTCACCATAAATTCTAGTAATGTCTCTAAATCAACATGGAATGAGTTGATTTACATAGGTAAACTTTTTAAATCATTAAAGTTTTTACCTTCCCCCAACCTATTTCTGTCATATTTAATACATTTCCCCTAAAATGCACTAAACTATGCTAAAATGTACTAAACTATGCTTACTTCTTAAATACATGTTACAAAACATAACAAATGGTAGTATATGTCTAATTGATTTCCTTATGGCTCCACTTACCATTTCTGTAACTTTCCAGTCCAAAAAGCCACCCTTTAAAATAAAAAAGCTCCTTAAGGTGAGATCTAGCTTTGTTTTTGTTTTTATAGTCCCAGGTAGCATAATGTTTAACACATAATATATACTTAATAAAAATTTTTTTCATTAATTCATTTGTGGTTTTTGTGCATGTGGTAAGCATAGGGGATAGAGACTAGACTTATTTTACTGATATAGGAAATTTCCTCTACTAACACACCTTCTTAATAACTTAGAATCTTAAAGAGTTGCAAGAGAAGTTTTATGACTTCCCTAGGATCAGATACCTAGTATATGTCAGATGTCAGACTTGAACATAGGTTTTTCCTGCTATTAAGGTCTGCTGTTCTATCCATTATACCAAGCTGCCATGTATGCATGGATACATATATACCATATCCAAATAAAATAATAAATTGTCAGAGACCAACTTTAATTTTTTTTTTGCTTTTTAGAGGGCAATTGGGGTTAAGTAACTTGCCCAAGGTCACATGGCTAATTTTTTTTTGGTATGTGTGTATGTGTGGGTATGTGAAGTGTCTGAGGCCAGATCTGAACTCAGGTCCTCCTGACTCCAGAGCCAGCGCTCTACTCATTGAGCCACCTAGCCACCCCAAGAACAACTTTTAAATGTTAAAACTCTAGGCAAAGACAATGATTAATATTTTGCTGTGAATAACCTCATAATAATTTATAATTAATAAAAGTTGACTTTTCGATGTTAATTTCTTAAAATAACCAATCAATATTTATTAAGTGCTTACTATGTTCCAGGTACTGTGCTAAAGCACTAGAGATACAAATAATATAAATTCAAAAGGATTGTCATTTTACAAGAGTAGGGAAAGTACAATTTGGGCTAGTCAAAATTCTAAATAATAGAGATAGCATAGAAGTACTATTTTATCGGGGCCACTAGGTGGCGCAGTGAGTAGAGCACTGGCCCTGGATTCAGATCCAACCTCAGACACTTGATACATACACACAAAAACTAGCCTGTGTGACCTTGGGCAAGTCATTTAACCTCAACTGCCCCACCTTCCCCCCTCCAAAAAGCAAAAACAAAAAATAATAAATGTAAAATAAAAAAGAAAATAGATTTTTAAAAAAGTACTATTTTATCAATCTTAAAATAATTAAAATATGATAACTAATAAAAGAAATTGGCACTGAAATATTGGTGAAATACACACACATATGGAAATTTATATTGCACTCCAGAATTTCAAAATTCATATGGGTCACTTATTGATATGAAATATGAATGTAACTATACCAAAGTTAATATAAAGTGTGGGTTAATAAAGTATCAACTAACACAATTTTCTACATGTAGAATTAGGTCATATGTGTTTTCCCAAAACATAATCACCTTATATGAGAGTAATTATATGTTTTTTTTTTAAGCAGAAATATCATTGACCTAAATATTACTCCACCAAACACTTGCTGAATAATTTACATTATATCTCTGCTCCATTTCTAAAAATATACCCACTGCTTTAGCCTGTAGTAATTTATTAACTATACATAATCGAATTAATATATGATAGTCACATAAAACAAGGTCTAGAGAGGTTTACTATATGAAATGTCACATTTATTTGTAGACATTCTTTTTGCCTATATTTAAAAACTGTAAACTTCTGAAAAAAATCAAATATTTGTTCCCACATAATTCCAACATTACCAACAATAAAACAGGGTGCCTAATCTGTTCTGACAAAGCGGAAAAGTTACTATAAATTAAATATATAATCACTGCTTTGTCTTTCATTGATTCAGGCAAGGAAAAGAGTCAGCATTCATTCTTTTCATTCTAGACCAGGTTTTCCATGCCCAATATATCATATCCTTTTGCCCAATCAATGTACCTCAATTCATTTGGAATGCCACAGGAAAATGTCTCTAGTCTTTCTTGTTCTGAAAATAGTGGCTCTTAAGTTGTGTATGCACAGAAATTACATGAATTCATATCCTTGTTTGAGACTATCTTTGACCCTAACATTACTTCCAAAGAATGAGGCACTAATGAAGACAAGAAATGTTATATGTTTGAATTCCAAACAACAGTAAATGACAGTGAAAATAAGGAACAGTTATGAAAACCACTAAAGGTGGTCTAAAGGTGTATTACGACCCCTGGATGTTACGCAATACATCGATACTTCTGCTATTTATGATTTCAGAGTAAAATTACTGTGGATAAAGGGGAGCAAGAACATTATTACAATAAGGAAAGAAACAGGGACCTAAGTAATAGGGACCTATGATTTCACTGGTATAGGGAACTCCTGAATGAAGAAACCCCTTAGACTAATGCAGGTCAGCACCTTCTTTGCAAATTATAATATTAAAGTTACTCAATGCACTGAGAAGTAGTTACTGCCCAGGATAATGAAGTCACTCTATGTTAGAAGTGGGACTTCAACTTAGGTCTTCTTAGTTTAAAGTTTCCTGATTCCAATAATTACTCATGATACAGTTAATATTGTGGTAATTGTTTCATTCGATTAAATTTTAATCTATAGTTACAGTCCACCAAAGCTTCAGGACTTACTGCTTTCTAACCACCTCTCTGAACCAAAGGTGCTCAATATTCAAATCTGAATGAAGTTTTAAATATAAATCTCATCTTAAAACCACTTCAAAAAAGACTAGAAAGCCATCAATATCCAAAAAAATCTAGGATGCTTGGCCAAATATCCTTACTTCTAGAAATTTGTATGTCGCCATTTGGAGGAATTCTTATTAATATCAGTATGAAAAAAATCACATTTGAGATAGTTTATATTAGCTTTGCAAATGACCTTAGTGAGAAAATGCTAAGTTAAAATTATTTTAAAATCACTATGTTGATATACCTCCTTTTATGCTAAATAATCTGATTCTACTGTTAAAAGTAATTAAGTACGCCAAATGTATAAAGAACTTTAAAAAAAATGAGTTTCTCCTACCCATATTATGCTCTGAAATTTACAACTAGTATTATCTTTAATCTATTTATATATTTTAGACATTGAAGTTCTGCAGGTAAACTTGCAATTACACCATCTCAGCACCTATTAAAAGTAGTGTGGATTATTTTTGGACATTGAAGCAACTAGAGACCCTCACCTCCTCATGAATTTCCTAGCTTTCTGTTACAACTTATTAAACCTGAAAACCATTATGCTAGGTTGGAAAATACCTAATATTATTATATGAATATCTAATTTTCCAATCCCCCTGTTCAACATACTATTAATTGCTATTTCTTTTAACTAAATACCACTAGATAATAACCTTCCATCATCTAGCCTTCATAAAGCTATCTAAAGCAAAGTTCTGAGATTGTTACTCTCCTGTATAAGAAGCCTCAATGATTTCCTACTGCTTCTAAAATAAAATTTAAACTTCTTTGTTTTACATTTATAGCCCTTTATATTCTAGCTTCACAATTATCTTTCCAGGGAAATTACATATTACCTTAGCACTGTATGTTTCAGTGCAATACACCACTAATAGTAGCTCAAATTCTTTATGGGCAAGGTATGTTTACTTTTGTCTCTGTATCCCTAGTACCTAGCAGAGTTTAGCATGTAGCAGGCAGTTAATAAATATTTATCGATTAATTATTAAGACAAAAAATAAGGGTTGAGTTCCAGGAAGCATATTAGCACTTACCTGAATCACTCACTGGGCATTAATTACATATTGCCTCACATTGTTAACTCCCTTATAAATGTCCATATATCTTATTTTCCCAATCAGATAAGCTCCTTGACATCAAAGATAATTTCTTCTTTTTCTTTGTATCCTCCCATGGTGCCTATTCTTTAAAGCACAGGAATCCAATATATGAAGTGATAAATGATCTTACTCAACACATTTTGCCCCAAAGATCATATATGAGAATGCACCTCCTTTCCTTCTTTAAAAGAAAGGGGAACTAAGAGTTTGGAACATTGCATATAAGGTCAACAGTAGAAGACTTGGTTGATGCATAGTTTAGATTTTCTGAAATGTTTTTGTTTTCACTTTTTTATTCTTTGTTATATGGAATGGCTTTCAGGAAAAGGGAGAAGGAATATGTAGGAAAATAAAATAATAAAACCAAAAGATAGCAATTAAAATTTAAATTAAAAAATCTCAGTCAAAACTTGGATTTTATGAGAAGCAAGTCTGAGTCGCTAACTATTTTTAAACATTGAATGTAATTTAAAGTATTTAATGTCAGCAGAATAGGCTATACAAAATGCTGCCAAGTATAAAAGACCTGCCTTAATGAAAAACTAAAGATGACTTTTAAGTAGCATACCAATTATTTGAATGCCATCTGCACATCTCTAGAGTACTTAAAATTATGTCTTCTTAAAGACTTTTTGAAATCTTGTTCATACTATTGATTCTATTAACAGATAATTTTTTCATAGATGGTACAAAGATGTGTCAGCAGATAGTAAAAACTGCTTGAAACTAAAACAATGGGGTCTAAATTTAAAATTTGCTCTTATGTTTGATGATGAATGATGCATTCTATATGTAGGATTCATTGTTATAAAGCTCAGGATTGCATTGCCTCCAGCAATGCATTAGCTGAACAGAATGAATCACTCCCAGATTCTTCCACCACTGGTTGCCCCTTAAGTAGCACATTGATTTCAATGTGCCCATCTTTACTTTGAAGATCATTCATGGAACGAAGCCAGGTCAATTTGGGGACTGCTAAACTATACAAAAAGCCAGTGATGGCATGGTGTTCAAAAGGAAAGCCTTCAAAGAACTAAAATATACCTATTCACTCACTCTCTCCCAGTGAATGATGATCAAGCAGCCAACATCTACAAAATGTTTTGTAAGGAAATCAGATATATATGACTTCTTAATAAGACATGGCTTTTGGCCTCAAATAATTTATAATCCAATGGAAACTTAAGTAATGTAAAAAAATTGTGATACCAACAAAAGCATGATGACAAGCACATAATAGGGGACAAAATTCTATTTTTTCTCAATAAATTAATTTAAAAGATGATTGTTTTCGTGCATTATTAAAAGACTATATTTTAGCCAATTTTTAATGAATTCCTACACAGTATTGTGAGTACAAAGTTGCTTTTCCTTTTTGAACACTAATATAAAAAACGTATATTAATGAGGCTAAAACAAAGATCACAGAACAAAATGAACACAGCCATTTCTTTCTGCTTGCTTTTGTAATAATAATTATTAGTCTATCTCTACCATCTAAAACACCTTTGTTTTCTTCCTCTGGGTTGGTATTGCTTTGTGTTGAATTCGATATTCTGTTTGCGTGGAAACTCCTCTTAATATAAACTCTCTAAGGTCAGGAAAACTCTCCTCTGTGAATGGTGTATGATACTTTACACAACATCTAGCACCATGTGGATCTTATTTGGTAAAATCAGTGACGATAATTTGTCTTTATATTCAGTTGCCACATATAAACACAGGCCAATTTTTTGTATGTTTCATTTAGAGAAATGAATCAAACTTAACAGTAAAGACTATCATGACAAGAGAGATAAACATCATTATGACTTAAAAAAAAAGGAGATAAAGATCCTGGATTTCATACAATCTCCTCTCCTATTTATAGGATTGTGAAGCAATAAGAGTCATTTATTGTTTCTCCATCTAAAATGTTGCTTCTGCTGATAGCAAGCTTTCTAGCTATTTCCAAGCTACCATTGTGCTTAAAGACAAGCCTAGAAGCCATAACAAATAGCTTAAAGTGAACAGAATACAAATTTGTCAGAATGAGAGTTACACCTACTTTCATCACTCTTATTATTTTTTATTTTGGCATTCTGCCCTTTCTAGACTATTTTTTCTATTTCAATTTGAAACCTAGAATTAGATAGAATATAATACTAGATAAATGAAGAACTAGATGGATAATTTTTCTATCAGTAGACAAGTGATAAGATAGCCATGCACCACATGGATATCTTCAGTGAGTTCAAATCAACAGGACAAAAGAAAATGCATTCATTCTAGGACTCTGAGAGAATTGGCAGATGTGGTAGCTAAAGATGCTGTTGGTAATCTATGGATTTTGAGAATAAGTAAGGTATAGCAAGATTAGAGAATTAAACAAGTACAAATTTTCTGAAAAGGTAAAACAGTGTTCAATGAAGTCTGCAAACTATAGACCACAGGCTTGACTTGTATCCCTGGAAAAATTCTACGATGTTGTATTTAAATGGTTTGTGAGTATTTAGTAAGAGAAACAAATTGGGATATAGAGGGGGTGGAGATGATGTATCATTAATGAAAACTAAATGTAGGATTATACATATTTTTTCAGAATTAAATGGCACCTTTAACAAAAAGTAACTGTGGTCAAGGTAAACAGAATTCATTAAAAATGCAAAAAAAGCAGAAATATTAAAATATCCTTCATTGACAATGCAACAAAAATTACAATCATCTAGAAGTGATCTTTTAAGCATCTAGTCTAACTCCCATTTTAAAAGTGAAAAACAAAAAATAAAACTAAAGCCCAAGGAGATTAAATAGCTTGTTCAAAGTAGTAGATGAGAGATGCAAATTTAAACTCAGGACCTGTAACTTCAAATCCATTGTTCTTTGTACTGCACCAATACTGTTGACTTATGAGCAATTTGAAAAAAAGATAAGGATTTAAATTGGTCTAAAAAATGTAAAGATAAAGAATGCAATCAAAAAGATAAATAACAGAAACAAGAATGCTATTAAATAAGATTATAAAAATGAGACAATATAACAGAACTTTTAATATTCAGCCAAAGCAATCCTGAGGGAAATTTTTATCTCAGTTGGTTCATTAACAGAAGAGAGAAAGAAGAGATCAATAAATTGAGCATGTAACCAAAAAGGCAAGAAAAATAAACAAGTTAAAACTTTCAAATAAGCACAAAAACAAAAATCCTGAAAAAAAAATCAAAGAAATGAAAAATTGTTTTTAAAATGAGTTGGAAAAATGTTACTTTTTGAAAATAGTAGTAAAAGAGAAACTATTAGCTAGGGGAAGTAGTTCTCTTTCAAAATAAACACAATTTCATCCAAAAACCAGGTCATTCTGTAATAATCCAATTTTCTGACTATCTACTAGACAAGTAGAATAGGAAACTATATTTAGATTTCACAAAAAAAAATCAACTTAAGCGAAATCTGGCTATATTGCAGTACAATCCTAGATTTGGGACTTGTTGAAACACAAGAACCAAGTAATAGTTATCAGTGGGTTGAATTTGGCTACCAACTCTAGTGGAGTGCCCAAGGAGTCTGTCCTAGGACCTATTCTTTTTTTTCTTTTTGGAGGGCAACTGGGGTTAAATAACTTGCCCAAAGTCACACGGCTAGGTTTCTGTTTTGTGTGTGTTAAGTGTCTGAGGCCGGGTCCGAACTCAGGTCCTTCTGACTCCAGGGCCAGCACTCTACTCACTGAGCCATCTAGTTGCCCCAGACCTATTCTTTTCAATATTTTTATCAATGCCTGGGATAAAGATACATACGAGTATACATGAGCATACAAATAGTATGCTCATCAAATTTGCAAATGGCATAAGGTTTAATGGTTAACTTGGAGAACTAATGATATTGGATGACAGGAAGGGGGGCTATAAATATCTTGCCAAAAAACGAGCATAATCAAATAAAGTGAAATTGAATACAAAGAAGTGTAAAAAGCTTTTGTTAAGTGTAAAAGTGCAAGGGAAGACCATAACTTAATAAAAATCCATGACAGGAAAAAAATTTGGGAGAGGGGGCAGGGAGGAAATCTTAGTAAACTTCAAATTCAACATAAATCAAAATTATGACATGAAAATAAAAACAAACAACTAATGCTACCATACTATATTAAAAAAGACTTTGTATATATAAAACTGAGGCAATAGTTCTACAATATTCTGCCCTTGTAAGGCTACACAGAGTCTACTATTTTCTAGGTACATTTAATGAGAGACACTTAAAAGTTGTATTTACAGAAGATACTGGCCAGTATGCTTACGGGGACTGGATAACATATCATAAAAACATTGCTTGAAAAAACTGAGGATATTCAAATGGAAGAAAATAAGACTTCAAAGAAACAGTTATTTTCAAGTATTTAGAGGGCTACTATTTAGAGGAAGAACAGGAATCATTCTACTTGGCCACAGAGGATAGAATTAGGATCAATGAGTAGAAACTAGAGGTAGATAAAGGCTTAAAATAAAAGGAAAAAAACAACTAAAAACCGGGTTACATTGGGAGATAATAGTTTCCAGTCATTGGAGGTTTTAAAGCAAAGGCTGGAAAACTTACTAGTAAGGAATGTTGTAGAAATGATTCTTGGTCTGACAGGGTCTGGGACTATATGGCCTCTGAGGTACCTTCCTGATCTTAGATTCCCAGAAATGGTTAAGGGATAAAAATAGATAGATAGATAGACATATATATGTGTGTGTGTGTGTGTGTATATATGTATATATATATGTAAAATACTCTGGAGTTTACTATGAAGAGAAGATTCTCTTCTTTGTTGTTCTACCCAAATCCCCGACCTATATTACTGGTTTGTTGTGCTATCAATTAGCACTGACTTCCCAAAACCAATGTTAATTGGTTAATACACTAAGACAGACAAGCCTAATGATACATAAATTCAGTCAGTAAATGAGTACACTTAGGAAAAATTAATTTTACTGAATACATTCACACCTCACAATCTCTTTCATTAAGGCAACAACAACAACAACAAAAAATTCCTTGCAGAAATGTGAAATTACAAAGTTGCGGGTGGGGATGGGGAGGAGTGCTCTGAAAAAAATGAGGGCAATAACATTAGTAAATTCTCTCCTGCTCACCAGTTTCAAATTACTAATGGAATTCCAAATCCAGTATTCCTTCTATCACACCATGCAGCCTATTCTGGCAATTGCTACTATATTACATATAAAGATCTTTTTTCATGAAGAGTCCTAAAATATAGCAGGGGGGAGGATAAATCAATTGAATATTTGGAACTGAATATGAATGAATTTAGCATTATTATGATATGATATTAAACCTCCAAAATGAAAGTAATTTTCATTTAGCTAATCCCAACTATAAAAGGTTAACTAAAGCTATAATGACCTATATCATATAAATAAAATGCAACCACAATAAAAAAGAAACAATTTTGTGCTACCTCAAAATTGGAAATCTATATGATAAAACTGAAAAATAAATTCAAACAATAATGACAAAATTACTATTGAGCATACTGCTTTCACAACCAATTCAGAAATGGAATCTATTATTGCCAGCCTAATAATGAAATGTCATTCTTACTGAATTTTAAAATAATTTCATTTTTATAGCTGTCTTGTATAATCTCCATTCTATTCGGGTCTTAACATGGAGTAAAATTTGGAGTGTCTATTTTTTACTCTATAGACTAAAAGAAATTATTTTTCACTAAAAGTCAAAAGTATCAAAGGGCAGAAGGAGGAGAATTACTTGATTATAAAGCATGGTATACATTTATTTAAATAATTTTTAAAAATAAAATTAATTATATTAACAGGTATGTGCAAAAACTATATAAACTTTATGTTCTCTTCTATCTTTATAACTATTTAGAGGAATCTCAAGTGCTCCTGACTTCCATGGTAAAGTTCTGTTTTCTTAGTACCCATAAGTCATTTTCTCTATTCAATTCACAGGGAGATGCATTAGAATACCCCACAATAAATTTCTTTTGTAATACAGAAACTATTGTTATGTATACTTTAATTGAAATGTGCCTCTGCAATGGAAGCACCGCATAAGAATTTTTATGTTCTTTACAAATGCAACTACTAAAATAAAAAAATGATGAGTTTTGCTATTATCAGTTTCCATTTCTGAGATAACTGCATGGATGGAATTAGCTACACAAAATGTTTAAGTGAAATTAGTAAAGATAAAAAACAAAAACAAAATCTCTGATGCCCTAGTTTACCATATTTAACATCAGCATAACTTCATCTAAGTCCAATGTTCTTTTCTACATTTAGATATAAAAAGAGGAGTACTCCATAAACTTATTTAGTGGCAACGAAAAAACATTAAAACAATGCCTTTAGGATGTCACTCGGTGTCCTATTCTAATTTGAAAAAAAGCTTTAAATATATGTACTTACAGAATGTATAATAAAGTTGAGAATGGCTATTAGGATTACAGATACCACATTATTATATAATTCCCCACTTTAACAGTTAATTTAATAATTACCTCCCTAAACCACTGTTGAGGCATTTTTTTAAAAGCAATTGGGGTTAAGTAACTTGCTCAAGGTTACACGGCTAGTCATTATTTTATGTGTGGGTGCTCATTTTCTGAGGCAGGTTTTGATCTCGGGTCATCCCAACTCCGAGGCCTGTGCTCTTACTCAGTGCGCCACCTAGCCGCCCCAAGGCATTTTTTGGGTGTGTGTGTGTGTGTGTGTGTGTGTGTGTGTGTGTGTGAGAGAGAGAGAGAGCGCGAGAGAGAGAATCTTTGTTGTACTTATATTTTGGGAGGGAAATGATTTAATCCAATTACAACTACAAGTGAGTTAAAAATATATGCACACAGATGTATATGTGTATACACACATGCATATATGTAAAAATGAACAATACTGTGATCACATACATATCTGTTTATCAAAAACAAACCAAAAAACCCCATCATATCAGTTTTTCCTTAGGAAATATCCCACTGTCTCCTTGTCTTAGAGGTTCAGAATGACTCAGGTGCTCTAAATGACAATGGGAAAAAGGGCATGGTAGCAAAAGACAAGCTGAATAAAAATTTGCCTGAGTGCCATCTTTAACCTCATTTAATTATTTAAAGAAATTTTTTTCTGGAAATTAAAATAATCACACATTAATTTACTGATTTTGTAAATAGAAAGTTTTAGTTATATATATTTTCTTCAAGAGGAACAAAAATATAATTAATTTTAAATTACTGAGAAGTAACCTAATTTGTGCATTAGTCGTTGTTGCTTCTTCCTGTAGGCTATCCTGATATTCACCATTACCTGTACTAGTCAAATGAAAATAAATCCTAAGAAGAGAAAAAAAATTCCAAAAGACTATTCTACTATTGGAAATTTTCATATAAAGTTTACTAATGGCAATGGAAGAGGAGAAACTCCAATTCTTAGGTATGATGTATTCCAAAAAAAAAAAAAAACACTGTACAGAAGTCATATTCAATAAACTTCAGTGGCTTATTACCTCCATGATGATATATAAAATCCTCTTTAAGGCTTTTAAAGCCTGCCATAACCTGGTCCCTTCCTACCTTTCCAGGTTTCTTACACCTTACTCCTCTCCATATATTCTGCAATTCAGTGATTGCTGTTCCTCAGACATAACAATACATCTTCTTCCAATTTGGGGCTTTTTCACTAGTTGTCTCCCATGTTTAGGATTCTCTCTTCTTCTCTGGCCTCCTGGCTTTCCTGGTTTCCTTCAAGTCTACTCTATACAAGAAGACTTTCCTGATCCCCCTTAATGTAAATGCCATCCTTCTGTGATTATATCTAATCTGTATTTGTAAATAGTTGTTTGTATACTCTTTCCCCCACTAAACTGTGAACTCCTTGAGGGCAGATACTTGCTTGTTTTTTTACTTTCTTTGTATCCCCAATGTTTAGTACAGTACTGGCCATATAGTAGATGCTTAATAAATGTCTGCAGACTCTACAACTTTCTAGCTTGTCTTTGTTAAATTTTCTTAGATTAATTTCCTAATCTGTAAAATGGGCACACTATAATAGAACACTTTACAAATGACAAAATATTATAAAATTAGGTTATTAATTATGTGTAGTTTTATCTGAATACAGACCATAACTGTCTCCCATTTCAAGTAGTACTATCTATCTTGATTTCTAATTATAAAAATACAAATATAAAAATAAAATTGTCACATATATATATAATATTAGATGAAATAATAATAGATATGTAATGGGGTAAGGGCTGGCCAATGCCTAGTCCTTAGAAGCATATGCAACACAAGCTGCCTGACACAAACCCCACATGGAAGAAGCCAAAGAGCTTGTAACTAGAAATCCATGATGCCATGAAATGGAGGAGCCCACATCTCCACTTCAGAGAATGTCTGAGTACTCTGTAAATGTTTCTTGTTTTTAATGAATGGTAAACAATTTCTGCTAACCCAGGACCCTCCATTCCACATAACCACAAATTCCTATAAAGCAAACAGATATCTAGCATCCATATGAGGGGTGTATGTATTGTCCATGCTTCTAAGGATTTGGCTCTCATTGGCTAGTCTTACTGTTACCAATATATAAAACTACTGTGAGGATGAAAAGTCTAGGTATATACTGTCAAATAATCAACATTTATTAAGCTCCTATAATGTGCCAGGCATTATCCTAAGCACTGTGGATACAAAAAGAGGCACAAGACTGTTCTTGCCTCAAAGAGCTAATAATCTAACAGGGGAGACAACATGCAATATATATATATATATATATATATATATATATATATATATATATGTATGTATGTATACATAATATGCAGTAAACTACAGAAAGGAAAAATAGGAAATAATTAATAGAAGGAAGGCACTAGAACTTATAAGGGGTTGTGAAAGGCTTCCAATAAAAGATGGGATTGTGGTTGGAACTTAAAGGAAGTCAGGAAGGTCAGTAGTTAGATTGGAGCATTCTAGGAATAGGGATCAACCACAGGAAATGCCAGAAACTAAGAGATGGAGTACCTTGTTTACAGAACAGTCAAGAGGCCAGTATCACTGGATTAAAGAGCATGTGTTGGGGAGTGAGGTGTAAGAAAGTTGAATGCCAAACAGAGCATTTTGTATTTACTCCTGGAGGCAATAGGGAGCCACTAGAATTTATTGAGTAAAGGGGTTACCATGATTGCTTTAGGAAAACCACTTCAGTGGTTGAATGGTGGATTATTTGAAATGGGGAAAAGATTTGAGGTAGGCCAACACAGCAGCAGGCTATTAATGTGTTCATATGATTAAGACATTGAGTAATAAGGATGTAAATAACTGGTTGCTTGAAATAAAAAAAAAATTCTATTAAAAAAAATTAAAACGACCAGTCAAGATAGTGATAGTATAAATACATGTATATACACACATATACATATATATATATATATATGTGTATGTAGACACACACATATATATGCACACATAAAGTATTATGATGGCTTATATTTTACCAAATATTCATTAGTCACCTAGTATTTTTTTTTGGTAATTATGTACATACTTATCCTACTGTATACGTACATGTTGTTTCCCCTGGTAGGATCTAAGTTCCTTCAGAGTAGTAACTATTTAGTTCTTTGTATTTTTATCCCTAATTCCTAGTACAAAATGCCTACTACACAGTAAATGCTTAATAAATGACTGTTAATTCTTATATCCCAAGGATGTCACTTATAAAAAGAGAGGCACTATATACATGAAAATATTTTATAGCAGCATTTTTTGTATTAGCAAAGAGCTAGAAACAAAATAGATGCCTATCAGTGAGGAAATGGCTAAACAAATGTAATATATTAATGTAATGGAATATTACTGAGCTATGAGTAATGATGAATATGAAGAATGAAGAAGCTTGGAAAAACCTACAGGAACTAATGCAAAGTGAAACAAGCAAAGGCAAGAAAACCCTATATACAATGATTACAACAAATGTCAACAAAAAGAACCACCACAGATTAACTGAAAATGAATGTTGGCAAATTATATACAATAAGGTTAGCCCCAAAGAGATATTGGAGGATATTTTCTTATCTTCTTTTGATGAGATGGTGGATATTACAGACTTTGCTGCTTTTTTTCTCTTCCAATTTTTCTTTTTTCTTTAAAAATTATTTGTTATTAGGGATGGTTCTCAGGGAAGGGAAGGAAGTAGCTTATAAGATATGGAAAAATTATTTAAAAATAAATAAATTCTTTGACTAATTGGTCTAGGCTTATCCAAGGAGTCATTTAAGTAAAAAATGAATAATTTTTAACTATTAATGATATAATTTATAATAATTTAACTGTCAATTCTATAAGAAAAGGGAATCATTAAATAGTGATGGCTATATTTTTCTAGACTATCAACCTCTTGATTCCAACTTTTTTAGTATCTTGATTTGTATACACTTGTATACATGATTAATTTACTTAGGTTGTTAGGATACTATATGAGCATCAAAATATTGCTTCAATGACTAAAGCTCACTGGCCTTTGTACACAAACATCTAAGACTTTAAGACTAAGCCAGTACAATAATTGCTTCTGTTAGAGAAGGGCAGGTTTTATAGTCTGATGCCCACTTATCTACCAAATAAATTCTGCTGAAATTTCTACTGGATATATTGTGTTTTGATTAATATAAAAATGATTTTGCTTTTCATATGTTGAGCCAGTTAAGCAACTGATACTACTGGATAGTACTTCTATATAGAACTCTATTATAACAGTTTTACACAAATGCTAGCTTTATTTATGAACTTATAGGTAGGATTCAGTCTAATTATAACTTGCATTAGCCAAATGAAATTTCTGTAACTGTAAATCAAAACTAAAAATGTATAATGTTGATTTATTTTATGAGTTTATCTAAATTACAATGCAGCTGTAGTTAAAAAGAAAACAATGATAAAGAACTAGACTAGAATGACAAATTTAGATAAGGGAAATAGCATGCCTAGCAAGCCAAAATAAAAAATATATGCAACCACATTTTAGAGAAAATATTTAAGCCACACATTAAAAGTGGTTTGCCTTGGAAAATACAAATTTTATTGGTGGTTTAACTGAATTTTAAAAGGGAAACCAAATGTATACTCACAAGTCCTAACCCCTGTAATCCAGGAAGCCACAAGTACCACAAAGAATTTTATTTTTTGTAATAGTGGTTAACCATACTTCCAACCACTACAGAACTTATATACTTAGGAAAATAATTTGATTTATTTTCATAGTTTCATATTAGTAAAAACTTATTTTCATTCTCTCAAAATGATCAACTTACATAAATGGACAAAATCATATTGTTTTAAATAAATACTTTCAGCTATTGAAGGCAAACAGATATTTCTTCATTTATTAATCTTCTGCTAGCCAGATGATACTAAACTACTTATTCTATCCTGTAGTTTAGATATTCTCTATGATGTCACTTTTTATTGTGCTAAATTCTAACAACTATCATTTAATACCCCCTTTACTTTCATTCCTAAAAAGTTTCCTTAGAAGACTACCTCTTCCAGGAAGAAAGTTAGAGAGTTGGGTTACACTAGTATGAAGAGAAATAAAATCGACACAACCCATTGTCAAAAATATGTGAAAGGATTTTGTCCTAGAGATATGCTTTTAAAATAAAAATTCTACATGTTCTAAATTCCCTATAAGATTAACTTCAAATAGACTGAATTTATTCCTTGCTTTATGCATTCCTAAGATATTTTAATTTTTTTTTTCTCAAGGCCACTTCTAGTAATAAAACAAAGTTAGATTTAAATAATGAAATACTAGGTTTAACACTGCCATATTTGGGATACTCAAGTAAAGTCACAGTTGTAATGAATCATCTTGATAACTTTTACTATCATATTATCTAATCATTTTTTTACTGGCAGTTAACTACTCACATTACCACTCACATAGAATAAGCCAATAAACAGCCTCCTGATCTCCTTGTTTCCAGTGTCTCCTCTCTCCAACCTACAACACAGATGGTCAAATTGATATTCCTAAATCACAAATCTAATAATCACAAGTCTACTCCTATTACTTCTTATTGCCTCTAGGATTAAAAAACAAGCAGAAAACAAACAAGAAAAACAAAAATCCCTGTCTGGTATTTAAAGACTTTTTCACAGACTAGCTCCAGCTTCAGCTTAGACTTTAAAGCTTATCTATTCTTATGTACTTTACACCCCAGCTCAAATGGCCCCCTTGATTTTTCCACATGAATAGGATTTCATCCCCTACTTCCATGTATTTGCACAGCCTGCTCCCCATACTTGGACTGGAATCTATCGTCAATTTCCTTCTTAGAATGACTTAGTTTAGGCCTCCTAAATGAGACCTTTCCTGATCCCTCAATTATTAGTGTTCTCCAACTTTTTCTATAGAATTATAGATCACTAAAACACTTTAAGGCATTTCAAGGGTCAACTACTCCTGCCCCCTCCAGTTTACAAACAAGAAAACTGAGGCCAAGGAGGGCAAGTGACTAGCCCCAGGTCACATAGGTGGGATCAGGGGCAGCATTTGAAGCTAGGTCTCTGGTCTCCAAAGCCAGTATTCTATCCACTGTACCACATTATATAAAGGATCAAACATCTCGAGCTGGAAGAGAAACTTAAAGGCCATTTAGTATAAACCATTCATTTTACAGATGAAGGGATGGAGTCCCACAGAGTTTAAGTAACTGTGAAAGGTCATGTAAGTAGTAAGTTATCTCATACAATCTCTATTCTCTTCCCTCTTTCCTTGCCCCCTGGTGGAATCTAAGACCTTGAGACATGGAACACTGTTTCATTTTTTACTCTCTATCTCCAGTGACTTTCACAGGGCAAAAGCCTTATGAACACTTTCGGAACTGAATATTACACTTGATAGCTGTCCATGTTATTCTAACTATGCCACTTACTTCCTTAAGACTTTAAACCAGCTTTACATTATATTATAGAATATCTTTTACATAGTAACACTAAATTCTAAGGGAGTGAGCTATAGATATTAGGATCAAAGTTTTCAACAAACTTTCTTATCTGATAATCTTTATAGTGGTTATTCATTCCCTTTATCCATCTAGCAATAATCCTCTTCCCTAATACCCAGGCAATTTACTCAACATTTTACTCTTCCTACCTGTAAGCTTCTGCATACTATGCCCAAATGTCTCCTTGCTCACATTTTCCGAATTCTCACCATCCAAATATTCACCTATCTCCTAACCTCCATTTTGCCAAGAAGACATTCTTTATTAAAGCTGACCATATAGTGGTAAATTACTCTTATTTCAGTGTCCTGGTAGATGGAAATATGGAGATTAGAGGATAGCACAGTTAGGAGGATTTGGAAAAATTTCATTAATTAAACCTGAACAGTAGCAATCACCAAATTTATTCAGTCTGGAAGAGGTGGGGCAGTCTTTAGTGGGCTACCCAGCATCTATCTTTGTCCCTATGGTAGACAAAAATTTTTATTCATTACCTTTGATGAAGGGATATATAGTGTGCTTATCAAATTTGCAGATGACAAGTCTGAAGTGATCACTAAAATGCTAATCAGTCCTAATCCAAAAAGATATCAACAGGGATGTAAAAATGAGACAATACACTTTGGGGATCACGAGATGACAGATTTAGAGCAGGCAGGAATGCAAAGGTCATCCATTCTAGCCCTCTAATATTACAGATAAGGACACTGAGTCTCAGAGAATTTACAAATTTGCCCAGAGTTACACAGTAGGTATCAAGAGACAAGTTTCAACCTAGGCTATCCTGGTTCCAAGTCCAGAACTATATCCACTATACAAAACTGCTTTTCTCAGCTTCAAAGAGCCCCAAAGTTTATAAGTATAAAACATGGGCAGCATGGCTAGCAAACAGGTCTTACAAGAAATATCTCGAATGTCACAAGGCTGAAAAAAAAAACTTAACATAATCTTAGGTTTCAGTAAGAGAGAAATAATGTCAAGAATAAAAGCAGTACATTTTTGCCCTGGTGGTACAATATTTGCAATACCATATTCAATTATAGGTGCCATATTTTTTTAGCAAGGACATTGACAAGCTGGAGAGCATTCAGAAAAGGCAAACAAAATGATGAGGCACTTCAAGGATATGTCACATAAGGTTCATTTGAAGGAAATGGGATTTTTTAGCCTAGAAAATCCTCAGAGGGGACAGAACAGTTGTGTTCTACTTCAAGTATTTGAAGGCTTGTCATTTATAAAAAGGATAAAACTTGCTCACCTGGCCTCAGAAGACAGAAATAGAAGAAATAGGTAGAAGATGTGGAGAGGAAAATTTAGGCTTAGTAAAAGGAAGACATTTTCCTAACAATTAGGGCCATTAAAACATGAAATGTGCTGCCTTGTGAGGCAGTGAGTTCTCTATCATTAGAGAACTCTTCAATTGGAGATGACTACTTTTGGCGAATAGGAAGAAGGGATTCATTCCAATTTAGGTACAAGTTAAATGATTAGATGTCCTTTCCAATTCAATTCTGAGAGCTTGTCTGTAATAGAAACAAGTGAACAGGGGATCTACTATTTAGTAACTGTACAAATATGGAACATTCTGTGCCTGAATTATCACATGGTATTATTAATCTACCTAATTATTCAAGAAAAAGTGCAAATTTTGAGAGGGTAAGCAGAACACTTGAGCTTCCTTAGAATATGGAACTATAGAAATAAAATACAAGATAATATTATGCACTAAGATAAAAGGAAAAATATAAAAACAAGTTATTAAGTTCCTAATAAGTCCAGATTCACATAGTAATAATCATTAATGAAACTGCACTCCCCAATCCTAGTAGTTTTTATTGACCAAGAAGGTTTTTAGAGTGTGGACATGGAACTAGAAGAGTCACATTCAAACTCCGGCCTTTTTACTTCCTAGGAACGTCTGACTGAGCAAGACAAGTTCCATGAGCTTATTTCCTTACCTGTAAAATAAAGATAATAAGATGTGCACCATTTATTTTACAAAGCTATAATGTGTTTCAAATGAGATAACAATAGATGCTTAATAAAGGTCTGTAAGGTTGAATCATGACACTTTAAGATCATAATCTCTATAAGAAAATGCAGCATGGTTACAGTATTGGGTTTAAAGTCAGCAGATAGGAGTACAAAGTACACTTTGATTCTTACCAGTTACGAGGTCATGGGCTACCTCAAAATGCTCCAGGCAACTCCCTATGATTATCTACTAATTCAATTCACTTTAGCAAACATTTATTAAGCATCTCCTCTGTGCACTGCACCACACTAAGTGCTGAGAATAAAAAGACAAAAAAAAAGTGTCTTCCTTAAGGGACTTTACATTATAGTGGGGAGATAAAACATGTATACAGATAAATACATATAAAGTATGTAGAAGATAATTTCAAGAGGGAGAGGATGATAATAACTGAGGAGTGGGAAAGAATGGCAACAGATCAGGAAAGGCTTCATGTAGAAGATGGCATCTGAGTTGTGCTCTGAAGAAAGCTAGAAATTTTGCAAGTGGAAAGTGAGGAAGATGTCCATTCTATAATGTGAGATCACTTGTACAAGGTACAGGAACTAGAATGTCACATACAGGGAAGAGGTAACAGGTCAGCAAAACTAGAATGGAAAATATGAGAAGGGTCATATCATGAAATAAAATTGTAATGATATAGGGGAGTTGGACCATGGAGAGCTCTAAGTGTCAGACTTGAGAATTTACATTTTATCCTGATGCAATAGGGAGTTGCTAAAGACTTTTTGAGTTGGGGAATGATATGGTTAGGTCTGTTTCAGAAATGGTACTTTGGTAATTATGTATAAGATGAATTTAAGGGAAGAGACTGGGAGCAGGGAGAACAATTAAGAGACTACTGCAATAATACAGGCAAGAGATAATGATATCTTGAAATAGGATAGAATCTGTGTGAGTGGAGAGAAGGGGGTGGATGTAACAATTTGACAAAACTGGATTTTGAAGGAAAGGGAAGAATCAAGGATGACTCCAGCTTTGCAAATCTGAATGACAAAGAAGGATGGGACCACCAACAGGAATAGGGAAATGGGAATAATTTAAAGGAGGAAAGTGGCTTGGGGGGAGGGGGAATAGGAATTTAATGAATAACATGAAAATAATGATATTTATTTTGTACTCTAAAAAGTACTTTACACACAATAATTTCATTTGAGGCTCATGTGAAACCTGTGAAGTAGATATATTCCAGGTATATTATTAGCCATATTTTACATAAAATGAAACTGAGTCATAGACAGCTACAGAGCCAAGAAAAATTGCAGGCATTTTCTGCATTTGCATATGTAAATATTTAAGTGTTCATTAACCTAAACTTGATACTCCTCTTTAAAAAGAAAAGAAAAGGTAATAATATGAAGGGTACATGTGTATTATTCCAGAATTTTTCTACCATCATGATTTTTTCTTAAAAGGTCAATCTATGTAGATAATATAGGCAAATACTTAATTTCAAGGATTAAAAAGTTTTGATCCTTATGCTCTTCCAGTTAATAGAAAAAGTTACTTTTGGAAGTAAAAGAAATAGAAGTTAACAAACAAATGATTTGAGATAATCATTAATCTTTCCTGTCGGAATATTCAATGTAAAACATTCAAATGTCCAGTTTTTGGATGCCAATTTAAATTTAATCTAAGACTATGATAGAAACACCTTAAAATTTTCCTTTTTCCATAAGAGAAATTCAGAAATTAACCAGAAAAAAATGGAGGTATTTTTTGTCTAAGTATCCTCTAATCAAGACTTTTGGTCTCAAAGGAATAAGCAACATAAAACCATAACTACAGTTTTCTTTTCCATGCTGTTATATGAATCATAAATATTTAATTTCTAAAATATTTTAAATCATTTAAAATACAATCTTAATAGTACATGCACATTCAAATTGCAGTAACAAAATGAAAAGGGAACTAAAAACAGGGTTGAACCAAGCCCAAAGGCAATCAAGCGAGGCTGCCTAAAGAATAAACCTATATTTTGAATACTTTACAAGGAGTATAGGTCCTTTAAAGTTCTGCTTAAAGTCCTGGCGCTAAAATTTGCCTGTGTCATTTTATGGAAGTAATTTCAATTTGGATAAAAATGTTTTATGTATATGGATACAAAGATATCTTCTCTCCACCTCCTACTCTCAATCCTAAAATAATTTATAGATAGACTAATAAACTAGGATCATAAGATGAAAGATTTGAATGAAGAAGGCACTTGATAAAGTACAGATCATATGCTAGAGAGCTAGCAGGGATCTTAGAAGCCATCTAATCCAACCACCTCATTTTATAGAGAAGGATACTTAAGTCCAAGGAGTTTAACTTACTGCCCCATATCACAAAGGCATCAGAGGTGGTATCTTAGCCCATATCATTTGACTTCACATTTGTCCTTACACTGCATCATGTTTCCTCTCCTAACAATCACTTATATTGTTAAATTTGTAGCATAACTTACAGAACCACTTCTAGCTTATGACAATAATCTCAAAAAAATTTTAAATATTCTTTTTTTAGGATTTAAGAGATATCAAAACAATATATTCCCCTTTTTTATTCTAAAAATAACAGAACAATCTATCAACTTTTTTTCAATATTCCCATTATAAAATATACCTGTTTGCTTTACCTACAAAAATATATGAATGCACTTGCTTCACAAATATTTTGTATTTTGAGTTAAGCGCTATGGTGTCAGGAGTATGTGTCACTCATGCAATGAACAATGATAGTCAAAAACAACAACTGCTTGTCAAAATATAATATATAACAAATTATGATATAAATATTAAGAACTAATCTTTCCACCAAAGGGGCATCAATTATATGAGGACATATTTTCTCACGTACAATTCATATAAATGAGTACACAGATAAATGTATAATACACATATATCAGTTTATATATAAACTGTATATGTAATACATATAAAAACTTATATGTGTATACTATACACACATATTCTATTTTTCCTTAAGAAGAAAAAAGTAATGAATTATATGGGCTCCAGATAATACTAATTATTTTATCTAAATAGTTTAACAAAATCTCAAAAACAAGATTTAGGACAGATTTTCCTTAATTCAATAGACAAATAAATGACTGTTGACTTTTCAATATAATCACTTTTTTCTGTTCAGGGATCTTAGAGAAAGTATTAATGGTTTAATCAGGAAATTCAAAGACCTAAGTGTTTGAATGTCACAATGTTACCTAATGATTTCTTAATAAGCTCAAGAAAATCTCACTCAAAATGAAGGAACAATAAACAGCTCTTTATCTCTGATAAAGAGATATTTTGTTTTGTGTTACTGACCCCTTTTGAAAGCCTTATAAAGTCAAGGGACTCATCAGGAAAAAAACAGTACCCAGGTAAACAATTATATAAAAACATAAATAAGTTTATAGCCCTCAGGTTAAGAATATCTTAGACCTAAACACACACACATACATGCGCACATTTTAATATTTTTATAACATTTTGGTATAACTTTTCCTGTATATTTTACTTTATGCCTTTAAAAATACTTTTCTGAGGAGCTCCTTGACTTTACATGTATGTTTGCATAAGTGTGCACATGTGCATGTATTTCACACTTGGTCACTTTATTTTATTTATCACTATATTTCTCACAATTTATTTTATCTATCTATATATGCATATATGTATATGTGTGTGTTTTCCTTTTAGCCAAAATAAGGGAAGTTTTTTATATTATTGGTTTATTTATATTTTATATTATTTTATATTATATTTATATTATTTTATATTATTGGTTCTTGGTGATAATATATCTGACAATATTATTGTGGGGTAGAACGGAATCTTTTTTTATAAACACATATGACTAAGAATTGAGAGAAAAGGTAGATATTAGTTTTATTTGTGAACAAAGGTAAATGAGTAAAAAAGGCAACATTAGTCCACATTCTCCACATTATGCTATATATCTATGGATTTGTATTTCATTGTCAAAGCACATGGATACATGAACTAACTAAAGAAAAAAGAGCTAGATAGGACAATAAAATAAACATAACATTTATTTTGAGGAATATATTAAATGTTGCCTAATATAAAACAGGGTTGATATAACTTATGTCATTTAAGATAAAGGGCTTCAAATTAAAAAAAAAAAAACAGCCTTAAGTGACATAGAATGTAAACACAGCAAGATAAAATGTAAACAGGATATGGATAATATGTTCATACCTACAGATTCAAAGACAGTAAGGACTCTGAATATTCAATTAAATAAACCTGAAGGCTTCATTCTCATCTCACTTAGACAGTAAATAATTTTAAATTGCTTATGCCTTCACAAGTAGAGTAGAAAAAGTTTCAAATTCAATGATGTTTACATGCACACACAAACACACATGATTAAGTGGGAGCTTCATAAGAAGATATGACAACTAAATAAACCCATAAATATATATATATATATATATATATATATATAAATATAAATATAATTTAAAATTCCGTAGGGGACAAAAAGAATGCAATGGGAAATTACATAACACTTTCAGCTATCTCAAGTTGTTCCTTCCCTGACAAAAAAGCCTATCTTTTTTACTTCAATATTCTCTCTCTCTCAATAATCTACAACCCATGGAGCACCAAAAACTATAAAGAATCAAACAGAATAAAAATTCAGTGGTCCAAAAAACATGTGTATGCATATAGGCTGTGGCATATTTCCACTAATAATAAAGCACATTTTAGACAGTTGGTGTATTTCATACTATCTGAGCTTTCTACCCATGGATCTAAGTCACAGGGCCATGTTACAAGTAAAGGAGCATAATAACAAGTCTTCTCTGTAATTTCAGCAATTAACTTCCATGGATAGAAACAAAAGCTGAGATTTCATACCAAATTCCATGCAATAAAGAAATAATGATAATTATATTATCTTTCCAGTAGAATATAATTTAGTTTACAAGAAATGACAGGCTCAATTTGATAATGCAAAAAGTAAAAATCAATATTTCCCAAGTTTTATAGCTGCATAAATTAGTCAATTTGGCATAACAGAGTTAGGAAGACCTGAGTTCAAGTCTTGCCCCTTATATACCAGCAGTGTAACTTTGGACCAAATCATGTAGCTTCTAAGTATTCCCAGACAATATTCTTTTTTTTTTTTTTTAGACAATATTCTTAAGAATATAAATTACAAGAGATACTGATTTTTAGATTGGGGGTTAAAGGTGAGGAAAGAGGAATTACCATCCCCACTGAAGAGTGTTCTATACTTATGACAATCACAGATACAGACTGCAGATGATGACAATAAAAACAACTTATGTTAATTTATCATGCTAATTTTTCAAAATTCCAAAGAAAGTCTCATCAATTAGAAAAGCAGGAAAGCACAAAGGAGATACTCTAATGTTCAACCCATAAAAGCTTTACTTTTTATTACTGTTATTTTTTATGGGAGTAGAACCCTATATTTGTACCCAATTTTAAATTTTGTAGCCCTGTCAACATTTTTTTCCTAACATGAGATGAATTCATATATGGAAAGATCAATTCAATTATAATTTATTAAATACTGTTGGTGTTCTAAGCAATGGGTTAGATGGCTTATTAGGTGCCCATGCCCTTAAAAAACTTATATTCTACCAAATCTATTAGTAGAAAATGGGATATATTAATTTCAGTTCCAAAACAGAAAACTTACAGAGGGAGACCAACTATGAATCTGAATGCTTCTGCCACCAAGTCTACCTTTTTTAAAAATTAGTTTACTAATTTGTGTCCAAAACTAATTGAAATAATTTCCATTTACTTATCCCTCAACCAAAAATTCATGGCTTTAATACTTTTGATGAGTCCATGTTGAAGAACAAGCAGAAAATAAAATTCAAAAATCCATTACCTTGGTTAATATTGTACATTTATTTCTCTAAACATATCCCTTAAGGGAGGAAACACTTTCTTATAAAATTCCATAATCATTCTATATTCAGTTAGCCTATTATGAAATTATCATAATGCTTTAAGTGGAAATGTGGTACAGCTGAAGGGATACTGGGTTAAAAGTCAGAAAGATTGACTGCTCATTCTAATTTTGTCCACTGTGTAACCACTTGGATCTCAATTTCAATATGTGAAAAATGAAATATTTGACATTTATAATCTTTAAATTCCTTTCCAGTTTATAGAACCCAAAGTAAGATTCAGTGAATATATATCAATTATTTTATTGTATGTAGCTAGTATTGATGTTCCTAAAAGCAAAGTATGCACATACAGTTTGAGAGTCACAGAGTTTTAGAGCCTAGAGCTTTGGAGATAATCTAATTCAACTCCTTCAATTAACAGATTGTAAAATTCTCAAGCAGTTAAGTGACTTTCACAGCCATTAAGTGATTCTTAAACTCATACCTTCATATTTCACTGTTGTGTTCACCACATACTCTTCAATCTTCTGTAAATTTTGGATAGTTTCTAAATGCAGTTTTAACTTGGTTTAATGCCTTTAAAGTCAAGGGCTAGAAGCAAAATGATTTGCATTTGAATGAGTCACTTAATCTTCCTGTGTTTTCATTTCCTTGTTTATAATTAATAATAATTAGAAAGATTACCTGGCATAGTGAATAGACAAGTCAGCCCTCAGAATCAGGAAGTCCTGAGCTCAAATCATGACTTTAGTGCCCTAGATAACTATTCAAGAATGTAAGTTGCAAAGTAGTTGCCAGTCCACTTTGATAAATAGAATTTCATCACTGGAAGTTCATTAAAAGGGCCAAACAAAAGAAAAAAATCAGTCTTGCCATAGTTCAATGTTACTGAGAATCCAAACTAAATCAAGAAGCACTCAGAAAAGGAACAAGGTGATATAAAAAATTACAGTGGAAATAATGGAATTGTGAAAATGGATGGTTAGAATCTCACCTGAAATTCACTACTTACGTGATATTGATTGGTATTACATAATCTAAGTCTCAGTTTCCTCATCTGTTACAGTGGAAATAGTGGAATTGTGAAAATGGATGGTTAGAATCTCACCTGAAATTCACTACTTATGTGATATTGGTATTACATAATCTAAGTCTCAGTTTCCTCATCTGTAAAAAAAAAAGTTTAGACTAGATGAACTCTTAAATAACCTTAGACTAGATGACCTATCTCTCAATCTGTGATCTCATGATCCAAATTGCAAGGTATTAACTCATGGTGGTAAAACTATATATTATTATTAGTTATTTAAAATTTTAAGTCCACCACTTCTCCCTTCCCCAACATTTAAATTTCCAAATAAAGAGGGTTAGTTTCATTTAACTTTACTGTGATCTATCCTGTAAAACTGAGGGAGAGGGGAGAGGAGAGAGTGGGAATGAAGGGTTATTAAGGTAGGAGTCTTGGATAAGAAATAATGTTTATCAAAATCAGTGCCATTACATATGGGAAAACTAGAATCTTATTTTGAAGCAGATTGTTTGACTAAAAATAGGGCTAAAGAAACCTAACTGCCACAAAATAAATATAACATCTATACCATAATAGTAATAATAGTAAGAGCTGGCACTTTAGGGTAGGCAAAGTCTCATTTGAACATCACAACAAATAGTATGAGACAGACGCTATTATTAACCCTGTATTACAGATGAGGAAAGTGAGGATTAGGCTAAGGAAAACAAAACAAAACAAAAAACAAAACAAGGGTCACACAGTCAATAGTTTCTTAATTAAGATCTGAACTCATGTCCTTCTGACTCCACATACAACATTCTCTACACTACTCCATCTAGCTCCTCAAAACTTCGTAAGTTTTCTTTATTAATCGATCTTTTGTCATAACAACTATTTTAGCATTAATTCTTCTTTGCTCTAATTCAACACAAATTAATGTAGTCCACAGGTACAAGGTCATGTAATTCTCTGCAAGAGTCCTATAAAATTTCCCACTCAAGTAACTTTTAAAAATTCTCATTAATTTTGTGCCAACTGCATAAAATAAGTTAGTTACTACCAAGATTGAGACCCCATGTAGCTAATTTCAGCCCAGAACAGATTTTTATAATAGATGAAAACAAGGATTTACAAAGAAAAGGTTTTGTCAGCATTAACTATAGGCCCAACAGCAGGAGCCAATATAATAAAAGTAGCAGTCTTCAACTGTAAAATTACTAATCCTGATAATACAGTACATTAAACATGCCATTTGCGATATATGCCAACCTAAACTGCCACATATGGCATATCTATCTCATTATCACAGTTTGTGTTTTCATATGCAGAGCTGTTCTAGTTTTTAAACAAGATGTCAAATCCACCGTTCTATCTAAAACTGTGATGGTGTTTTGAAAGTGACACGACATACCATTTTTAAAGACAAAAAAGTTATACTTTCAAAAGCAGAGGCCATACTACTAATGTAGTTTAATTGGCTATTACTTAATAGCTAAGAAGGTATTATTAAATATGAAAAGAAGATGTATTAAGGGCAATAATTGCTAAGTAAAATATTTCAATTTTTATACAAAAATGTTTTCTAAATTCAAAACTTCTATTCAAATATTGTGTCATTTACAATGCAACATTATAACAAGTTTTTCTTTTTTTAAAAAAGGTACATAGGTATGTTTCCATAGCTTCTCCCTTTGACTTTTGGTTTATCCAACCCACTTATTTCATCAGCATAGAAAGTTTCTAGTGAGAAAACTCCTTGCACCAATACAGATAGCAACTGTTCTACAATTCAAAGTCTGGGATAGTTGCTTAAGGCACTAAGAAGTGACTCGCTCTCAGTCATATGTGTGTTAGGGACACACAAACAAACACACACACACACATCTATTCTAAGCTGTTTTCTTTCACTTCAGAGTCTAGGAAAGTTGTAGAGGGTTCCAGAGGGTACCAGACATCCCGGAATTGAACTCAGGTCCTTCTAGTTTTGAAGCAATCTCTCTAAGCATTATACCACACTGCACATACCTATTCTTTATTCCTTTAAAAACATTTCAAGAACACTGGAATTTAAACAAAAGTTTGCAAGTGATCATTTTACTTGTATTCTCTTCTTTACGTCCAGGTTAACCTTGAGTTTTATAATTAGTATTACCTAATCTTTAAAAGCACTTCAATACAGATGACATGAGGAATATTTTGATTTCAAATCTCCAGCTGGTGCTTAATGTCACTTCAGCTGTTCAATTTTTAATGTTTCTCTGCATAAGTAGCTAAAGATCTCTCTTATTAATATGAAGTACCACACAGATTTTAAATCTTTTCCAAATTGAAAACAGTATCAAATATTTTTCAGGAAGAATTGTCTTTTTGAACATATCTAAATTTAAACCATTAGATTGTGAGCACCTTGATGAAAGGGCCTTTCTTTGTATCCCAAAAGCTTAGCATAGCATAGTTTAGCACAAAGTAAGAGCTAAGTAAATGTTTACTGACCAACCAATTTAAATTTAAAGCAACTTTTTTTTTTTTGGGGGGGGGGTTAGTTTCTTATATAATAATGATAATGATAAAACCTACTAAATTTATATAACCAAGATTTAAAAAGGTAAAGATGTAATACCAGTAACAAGAATAAAAAAGTCAATTCTAAGTTCTAACAAGATGTATTGATTTTCCCAACATATCTCAATCATTTGGGGTGTAAACTATGTCAAATTTTTAAAACCTTTAGTAGCATAATACTTTCCACAAATTTGTGTCCATTTATGTGCTGTGATGAGTTGGCATGAAAACTAGAAAACTATGTATGCTTGACATTTAAAGGATTCCTAAGAGAAGATAACGCTTTTAACAGATCTATTTTTCAGAATTATAAATGGGTAAAAGACCACTGTTCTAAAAAACCACTGAACCCACTGATTTCTGCAATAGAGACTATGAACATACATTATATTAACAAGTCTCCAAGACAAAGTTGCAGAACAGGTGTAGACCTACAGTGGTAGAAAAGAGTTTCCTCAACATGCAATTTCATATAAAAATGAAATTACAAATCCAGTCCCTATTTCTAAGGAATAGGTAATATATATTTGAAACATAAATAATCTCGCATAAAACAGCTGTCAGATACTCAAAACAAATTTCTATTTCCTGAATCTCTTGATTTTTCTCTCAAATACTTTTTACTAGGTTCCCTTATGCCTTTCTGTCTTCCTTCTTTTTTTCTCTCAGCTAACAACTCATAATTCTTTTATTTCTATTTCACAGGAACTATATAATGAATGGTTGCTTCCTTCTTCCTAGACTGATATATTCAAAAAGGGAAAAGTGATTCTTTTCTGTTTCCATTTCAATTCAACAATTACATACAATCAGGGTTACCCTCTGCTACGCCAGGTCCAAAAGTCATGTATTACGATTGGTGAAACATCTGAATTCTGCTCACTGTAAGCATATGTATCCTTAGATCTTGAGAGTAAGCATAGCATACTAGATAGAAAACAAGCCTCAGACAGGAGGGCCTGGGTTCAGGTTAGGCTTCTGACATATAGTGATTGTTACCCTGGACAATAAATCTAAGCTAACTGTGCTTTGTTTCTAAGCCTAAAAATTTCAGAACAGTTGTCTATCTCTATTGGCAGCTGAAGTTCTTTCATCCAGAATTCCCCATTTCATTAAAATCACAGGTCCCCCCTCACCCAAAAAGGTCATTAGAATGTACAGTAGCACTGTAGACCTCCAATGTTTTTTGTGTAATACATTAATGGTAAATTAATTTGCAAAGATCTCAATACTGCTTTAAAAATACCTCATAAGTATCTATAGTTTTAATTTACCTTTTCCTCATATACTAAATCATCTCTATGATATATACAAACTATATAAAATTAAATAGTAACACTAAACTAAAAGACTTTAAAACAAAGTATATAATGTGGGATCAACCATGAAAGCACTGAAAAACTGATACCTATTTCATCTCAAACATGTCAGAAATTTTTATTTTTCATTTGATAATGATGAAATTAAATTATTTCCACTAACCTTAGAAATCTTTCATCTCAGTAAACAAATGATTTTGTCTCATAGCCCCCAAAGTAAAATTTCCCAAAGAAAGACCTGAAATAACCCAATCCCAAAATAATACCATAAATTATAAACAATTACTATTAATAATCACAGCTAATATTTACATAGCACTTTGCAAAGCAATTTGTGTATTATCTCATTTGATTAATAAAACTAAGGATATATTATTGAATAGTATTAAACTAAAGACAGCAACATATCAATACTTGATTTTTGAATCTTAGATTTAATCAGCCTGTATGTTTCACAGTCTGCCAAACAGCTGAGACACGGAAATAATAACTAACAACAACTAGCATATGTGAAGTGCTTTAAGTTTAGCAAAGTATGCATGTTAACTCATTTCTTCCTCACAACAACCTTGTGTGGTAGGTGTTATTAGTATTCTTTTACAGATGGGAAAACTGAGGCACAGAGACATTAAGAAACCTGCCCAGGGTCACACAACTAGTGTCTGAGGCATAGACTAAGCTGTAGTTTTTTCATCTGTAAATTGGGGATAATACTTGCACCACCTATTTCACAGAGTTGTAAGGAAAGTGCTATGAAAATTTCAAAGTACCTAATAAATGTGAGTTGTTATTACTTTATATATTAATTCTCATGTACTAATAGAATCTGCTCCTTCAGAAAAGGTTTGGGAGAAAAACATGCAAAAATCAACAGATCTATAAAATTGAATTTGCATGAGTATGCAGTATATATGGTGTTGACATGTGACATTTATGCCCACTTTTAAAAGTACACATTAGGGACAGTACATAGGTTATCAAAAATATTAGAAAGCATCAACAACATACTTTCAGTCCTGTCCATTTAGCTTGAAAGTGATCAGACCCCTTGTTTCTGACAACCTGTATCTTATAAATATATTTCAGGAAATGTTCTGGATGGGTTTTCCCCACCTGTAGACAAAGGGTGAATGGCTTCTGCTTATTTCACGGAAAGCCAAATCTAAACTTTTGCTGTTGTTGTTGTTGTTGTTCAGTTATTTCAGTTATATCTGACTTTTCACGACAACATTTTAGGCTTCCATGGCCAAGATACTGAAGTAGTTTGCCATTTCCTTCTCCAACTCATTTTACAGAAGAATAAACTGAGGCAAACAGAGTTAAGTGACTTGCCCAGGGTCACAGAGCTAGTAAGTGTCTGAGCCCAGATTTGAACTCAGGAAGATGAGCCTTCCTGACTCCAGGCCTGGCATTCTATATACTGTGCCACCACCTAGTTGCCCTAATCTAAATTTAGCTGATATTTTCAGTTGGGCAATTAATTTACAATGTTCAAAGCATTATGTATATCTTGGAGTTGACCTAAGAAAAGGTCTTATGGAGCTATTAACTTCTTCCTGTCACCACAGAATAAATAATTTTCCATAGCCCCCATCCCTACTCCATGCCTTTCTCACTTCCTTATTAATCTCATTCATTGACCTTTCCTTCTCAAATATGGCGCCTTTAACTCAGGTCCATGTTTCACCTGAGTTAATTATGTAAATTACCTTTTGCTTTATTAGAATGCAAAAGATGAATGTATTATGGCTCTATTTCAACACTGATATTATAAGCACAGTACCAAGTTCCATCTTCAGATAAATAACTGGTATAAGGAAACAACAAATCAAGTATGAAAGCTGCAAAAAAATTTTTTTAAAGAACTTGGTATCATATTTTACAATTATGTGAATTATTAAGTAGTCCTTAAGCTTCTAAAAAAAGATTAGCAATGCTAATTTAAAAAAAGATTAGCAATGCTAATTAGTCTGAAAAGGGTCATTTTCAACAAAATAATCAGATATTAAAGTGATTACTAAAGCTTTTAAAAACAATTAATAGTTTTTCTAGATAAAGCATCTGATTTTAATTGTATATGCCTGCGATTATCTTTATGTCTTTGAATAACTAGTTTCCCCAAATATAGGATCATAAACCCCGATCACACATACAATATTTGTTAAAAGTATCACAAATACAATCAAGAAAGGAGCAAAAACAAAGTATTCATTATAGAATACTTGGAAAATCCATTTTGCTATGTCAATTCTAAATTTTCTTTTTTTATTCTAATATCTCATTTATTCTACACACAAAAATGAAAACCAAAGGTGGGGAAGTGATGAAAGCAAAGTAAATCCATGAAAAAGTGGGAAACTGTATCAGATTAATAGAAATCAAATCATCCATGGCACATTTCCATTTTTAGATCATCACAAACATAGGAAGGGAGCAAATAACTAGACCATATTTCTGCTAGGCAATATAATTAGGCCTTTTTTTGCTACAAATTACTACCTAAATAGCATCCTGTCTTTTGTCCTTCAATATTTCAAGCCAAGTGATAAAACAGTTATTTTTGAAATATCTTATTTGCCTTTGTTTTAGTAAACAAAAAAGCATTATACATGAAGAGAATTAGTTCAAGAGGAATTTATTCTTAGTGTCATTAAAAAAAGGCAGAGGAAAAGGGAAGAAAGTAACTAGAGGATATTCATATTACAGTATGACATCAACACAATGAAATTTATAATCTGGTTAACTTAATGATTTTTCCTAAGTGCTACATTCAAAAGACCTTGCTTGTACCTCAGTTTCCTCATGTGAAAGATGGAATGTTAGACCAGGTTATTCATAATCTCTCATTCAACTGTAAATTGTGTGATTCTTATGAAATGATCAAATGCCTTTCAACAGAAAGGGACTCTAATAAATAAGTATATAGATCATTAACTGCTTCATAGGCAATATGGCAGAGAAATTTAAAACACTAAGGCATTGCCAATTAAATATGGATAAAACATCTCTGAACTTAAGAGAATTTAATAAGAACATATGACTCAATTTATGAAAATTAAATTTTATCCAACTTTTCACATCATATATACTGTTAAAAAATTAAGCATTCCTTTCATAAAGGACTGTATTCTAAGTAATGATTACCAAATGGTCTCACAGAAAATGCAATTTATAGTCCAGAGGACACAGGAGGTGCCAATAAATACTTGTGAAGCAATAATAGACTAGCTCAAAGACGCAAGTTCACCACAAACAATTTATTTTATATGTGTGTGTGTGTGTGTGTGTGTGTGTGTGTGTATATACACACACACACACACATAAAAGAACTCTCTGGTGTCTGACTTTTAAAATATATCTTCAGAATCAAAGATTAAAAACTATTTTTGAGATAAGCTAAATATTTAAACACTGAATATAAAACACAAATTTCCTCAGCTCCCTGACTTCAGCTAGCCATATGGATATATTAGTTCACTTATAAAATAATCATTTATTCATAAAATAATCATTTATTAGGTAAGCATTGCCTGAGAATCAGTAATCCAGAAAAAGTCACTTTTCTCTCTGTCATTTATGAAGGTTGGATTCGATGACCATAAAGGGCCTTTCCAGTTATAAATTTAGGATCTATGATTCTATATTATATATTGTATACCAAGGAGCCCACAAGAAAATTAAAAGTCACAGAATTCTTACAAAATTGTTTGCTATATATATACTGAATTATATATGGATCTAGGAGAATTTAACTAGAAACTTTCACACTTTAAGTGAAGTTTTAAATTTTGATCCATTTTCTAAAATGTATCAGGTCTCATTAAAAAAATCCCTGAATCTAGAAATAATGTTCACACCAGTAAAATCAGGGGTAACTACTCCCAAATATGTACATTTTCAAGAGACTTAAAATAAAGTTATTTGAGAAATGGAAATTAATATGAAAATAGCAAGGGCTAAAGGTGAGAATAAGGAGAAACAAAAAGCATTGGTAAACTCAAAGAGCCATTGGAAAAAATAAAGCAAGAGACTCAGGGACCATAACAAGAGGGAAAAAGGATTGTGGATCTGATGTAGAATACAAAAAAGGAAGCCATGACATAATCCTTTTTTTTTAAGTTGACTTTGGGGAGGGGAGCAATTTGAATTGTAATGGAAAAGAGTTGCTTTTCAGAGATAAAAAATAAAAGCTATATGCTTTGGCAAAAACCTTGATGTACAGCAGAAGAAAAGCTTCAACCTGAGGCAGGGACACAGGGAAATTGCATGAATAGCCAGAGGTGAGAGAAAGGTAAAACAACAAGTACTATACATCTTAACTAGAGTATGGAATATATAGCTTATAGTTCTTATAGCAGTAACCAATCAAATATAAAAGTAGTCTGATAATCAATATTTTTGATAAATTGACACAACAAACAAAAACAGAAAACCTATATTCAGAAAAATGCCATAAAAAACTCCAAAATAAAATACAAAATCAAAAAAGCCCAAGGACAAAATAACAAAAGTGTAAATGCCCATAGTAATCAAATTTATTTAAATAATGGCTAACCAGTTTAAATTAATCTAACAATTCAGTTAATATCCACGGAAGTCATTAACATCAACCTTCCTTAAATGAGCTACTGTCAATCCAAAAATTACGTAACTAGTCAACTTATATAATGAAGTTGATTATAACAAGAGATTCAACCTTTGAAGAAACAAAACCCAACAAACTACCCCTGAAACCATCTGGAAGAAATTACTGTCTGGTGAGAAATCTAAATTGAGAAGGATATATCAACTTGAACCTCCTCCAAAATCTACCAGAGTGGAGATTTTATGAACTTCCTTACTGTGGAATCAAGGGGCACAGGCATATTATGCCACTGTACTTTTAAACAACATCTAAAATATGTATTATTAAAATTTGATATTTAGATACAGGTATGCAAAATGCCCATTAATTTTATGATCGACTTTATTTCCATAGTTTTGTGGTATATCAACCTTTTAGACAAACCAATGATGTTAGTTCCTTCTTTTGCGTTGACAAAAAACTCACTAAAAAGAGTGGTTACAAAGTCTAAATTCTGCTCAATTTATATCCTATAGCTCTACATGGTCAAAATTTTAGAGAAGAATATAGCTCACTTTTATTCATGTTTTGGGAATACAGTATTAATGAAATCACACAGCCATACAAAAAAGGTCCTCCATTTGATAAAGGATCAGAAAAAATATATATGAATAAATTGTAAAACTTGAAAGCTGATTCGGGATTATTGTATTAATGAGTATAGATTTTCATTCTGTGGTAATTTATCATTTCGTGGTAAGCATTATGTTAAAATAGTACTTGAATGTACAATCAACTTGATACTCTTCAATCAACTTGATACTCTTCAACTGAAATCAGAAAGGCAGTTATCCCTAAAGCCTTCAAGATATTTGATATCTTAAAGAAGTGTATAATGCCATACTGTTACCTAAAAATTTGAGTTCCAAAAAACAAAAATGTTGGAGATTACTAATACACCGCACACCAGTAAGAGGGACCAGTGTATCATGGAACAGGAAAGAAAATTACTAAAACCTTAATTTACCAATAATGAAACTGGTAAGAATAAAATTAGTGATCAAGAATTTTTTATACCAAATAATCTTACCTGTGTCATTTTGTTCTTAAAAAACTCAAGATACTGATTTCAATTTTCATCTGATCCTGTCAACGATGCCATGACAGGCCCTGCAGGAAGCAGCAAAAGATCAATGATGGAGCGCAGATTTCACGTGTTCTCACAACCAGAAATGTATCACAGGAAAGGGTATCCAAACAGCTGTTTAAAAATGCTGAATATTAAAAATCTCTCTAGGTCTGTGTCACCAAAGTATTTAAGTGGCCCTTTTGTCTTTTAATAGGCTTATTCACTGTATTCATGAAATACCAACAAGTAAACATCACAGGCAACTATGTATGTGAAATTTTTGAGTGCCAATTTTAGGAGACTGCCAGATCCCTAAATCAGATGAAATCCTTAGAGAATAATAAGTCATTAATTTCAACATTAGGTAGAATTAGCAACTAAGTATCACTAAAAGTAAACTGTAGAATATAACAAATATTTTGAAGAGGTAAAAGATGGGATACTAATTTTCACTATACTTCTTTCACAGAGAAACTTAGTTTCATGCCATCCCCTTAATTCATTACAAAAGACAAAGTATACCACTTTATCTAACTAATTAAATATTTCTTCCAAATTAAATTTTCCTTATGTCTGGTAATACCAATAAAAACTTCAGGAAAAAAATTTATCCTATCAATGATTCCAAAAAATAATCTACAAATTTAGAAGCCAAGTTTGAATTATACCCTAATAACTGATGATAATTAGTAGAAAATTAGTAATGTTAACAGAATTTAAAAGAGCCAACAGTGTTTATTAAACACCCTATTCACCTAAAGTAAAACCCAATTATCTAAAAAAAATACTAAAAATAGTATGAAATTCATATTTACATTATGAATTTAAAAGAAAATTAATGTACAGTGACATGAGGTCTACATATCCAGATCTGGAATCATAATTGAAACCCCCCTAATGATACTCAGTGTAGCCACACAAATATGGTTCAATGAAACAAAAGGTTAAGGTGCAAAGTACTTCGAATACATTTAAGAGGGACAAAGGAAACAAAGCAAGCCCAAACTAATCTCTGAGAGAATAATTGTTTCCTAAACTTTTTTTTAAAAAATTGGACAGTTAAATTTTGGTTTTACTTGTAAACAAAACTGTGTTCAAAGATGAAGTTTAAAAGTACTTCCCTATCACCTTTCATGTACCACTATTGTCACGTATGCAGGAACAAAAACTACCTAGCAAATTTCAGTGCCATGATAAATCATGCTAATCAAAAAGCACCAGTATTTTAGTGATAACAAAAAAGTTTCATTTTAAGATGAACAGTTCTCTAAGATAATTTATTGTTCTTAGGTTATTTTCCCTATGAACTAATTTCTACCGGCCTTTAAATTTTTAGCTCAATGTTTTCTATCATTACAATATTTGCTTTTTATCTCCCCTCCCTATAAGACTTTACTATATATATATATATATATATATATATATATATATATATATATATATATATATATTTCATGAATTCTTCCCTTTAGGATGTAGATTTTAAAATAAATTGTCCCTTTAAAGACAAATATTTGGACGTGTCTATTCAAAGAACTAGACCAAGAGAGAGAAACTTTACTAACATCATCATCAAAAAGAATTGGAAAAGGTGTCCTCTCCCTTTCTGGTGTGTAGAGTTTGATACCATGACGCTGTGGCCTCTGAGGGTCAGATTAATTAAGCTTCAGAGCAGCTGCAATGCAACGTGAGAAGCACGCTGCCACAGTTCTCACCAGTCCAGCCCAATTACCTGTAGTATTTCAGCACTGGACGAGTGACAACCACCCCTCTTCTACAAAGTCACTTGTTCCCACTGGTCTACTGATAAATGTTAGAACAAACTAACCTCTTTTTGAGAAGGGTTGCATAGCTGAGTGCACCTGCTGCAGGCTGCAATGATGAGTCCCAGAGAGATGTTTGTCAGTCAGATCTCTGCAGATGTTGTTTAACTTTATGCTAGAGCTGTATCCAAAGATGGAAATGAGATGGCAATCAGGCACAAACCTCCCACCCCATCCCCCAGTGCTATTTCTAAAAGCTGCACTAACTCATAAAAGTTGTGCTTTTACCATCACTACTATTACTAGGACTGAAAAAAAAGAAAGCCTAAGACTGCATCAGTGTTTATGGAGAAGAAATACTTTTGTATCCTTTATGAAGAAATCTTTTTTTAAACAAGTGACTGAACTTTAATTAGTGGGTTACATTATGTAATATGTTTTAAATGTCCCTTTCTTTAAGTCTACAATGGAAAGAATCTGTCTGTAGACAGTTTTTTTTTGTTGTTGTCATTTTAATGATACCACACAGACACTAACAGATTTCCCAAAGCATAGCTTTTTTTCTCCAACTTATTTCATGTAGCATACCTAGAGTATATTAACTTCCACTAATCCTTTCTTAAATTCTCTTTAAAATGCACATGATAGTGTTATGTAGCATGTTTCCCTGTAACTTTTACAAATTAAAATGTTCAGAATTCCACAAGGCTTCAAATGACAATTTAAAAAAAAACACTGAAAACATTAATTTGCAACAAAATATAAGTATCTGAAATGTTGCTCTAAGTAATTAATAATATTGTACACATTACATTGACTTTTAAATTACAATATATTCTCAATTTATAATCATAACATGCCAGTAAAAATAAAAAGGAAAGCAAATATAAACTTATGATTTTATTTTATTGCAATTATATCTTCTTTCAAGATGTTCATATTACAATGTCAGTCAACATGTGTTAATAAAATAATTAAAGAATTCTAATATTATCCTTAAAGCAATTGTTAATTGATACTATGTTTTCCAGATATAGCAATGACCTGCCATTGGTGAAGTCCTTTACCATATGATATAGTTCAAAATCTTAAAGTAACAAAATAATTTTAAATATTAAATGAAAAACAAAAAATAAACTCTTTCAGAGTATTTCTAATATAATTAAATTTTCTTAGAATGAAAAAAAAAGGCAGTTAATCATTGCTTCTCCACTTCCCTCCCTCCAACCCCCAATCAACTAAATCACAATGTAACTGACAGCTGTCCTACTGAGAATACTCTCTGTAAGCAGAGGTGTTTGGCATTAGAGTTTTCCCCCTGGCTTTTAAATTATTACAACTAGTGTGATTCTAGTTATCTAAATGATTTTGTGAGAAAACATATGCCACAATGCTTTTAATTTGGGTTGCCTTCCCAACAAAAGGACAAAGTATTTATAACACACTTTGGAAAGTTGATGATAAAAATACTGAAATTGCACTACTGGATTTAAGTTTTATTTTAAATTTAACAATGCTGGGATCTTTAAGCAATAATAAAAACAGCAGGAACTTGTCATAGCCACATTTTTCTTTTGATCTTTAAAAACATCATTATTTCTAACATGTAATCATCAAAACCAAAACATGACCACTAAGTTTTCCCTAACCGCCATTCCCCTACGTTCCCTCCCCCCCGCAAAAAAAAAATCATGAAGGGTAGGAGTGGGATGCTGAACTCACCAAAAGTAAATATTCACTAATTCTTGTTTTTACTTTACAATCAACTAAAACATTTATCACCTTTGTCATGACATGAGTCATAAATCATCTTAATTTAGTCAATGATGTAATAAAGTTATAAGGCCGAGAGAAATAAAATGAAAATATGATTTATGAATATTACTTGAGAAAAATGTTTATTTGATACCCAATTCAACTTCCAAACCATAAAGAATAGGTTCAGATCAAACTGTTATTCAAACCAATACAATTTTTATCCAATACCTTCACAAATTGACATATAGGATATCAAGAATATTCTTCCTATTTGTAAGAAACATGTCTGAAGTATCATGTACAAACACAAATTAAGCAGGATTAATAATACACACATAAATAAAGCACCTAAAATCTATGTAACATACTTTCTATATGTTTCACAGATAGATCAGCCAGTAAGATTTCCTGATATACATCTAAATGCTGATTGAGGTAGAGATTGCAGTGAATTCATAAAAAATTTAAACATAACTCCTCTAGATTCCATAAAGTTCAATTACCAAATCATGACATATTATATAATTGAAGGTAATTGTTCATCTAAAATCCAGTGAGTTGCAAAAAATAAGTTGGCTTTTACTATAACAAATCACTGTAACATAATTGTATACAGAACACATGAAGAAATCTATTTGCACTGCTTTTAATTTAAAAAAAAAAAAACCCTCAAATAATCCCTCAAAAACAAGTGTTTCATTCCAACAATAACAAGAAAAAAGCTCAACAAAAAGTAAATATGCAGTATAGCTCGAAGAGATGCAAAACACAACATCTACTTGTAGTACCTTTTCCCAAGTGCCACATTTGAAAACATACATATTCACAATTCCACAAAATTTCACATTATTTTACTTGATATACAATGTTTTATTTTTTATCTGAAATTTTAAAATACCATTTACAATGCAATACCTGATTAAGCATGTTAAATTCATATCAGTTTGGAAAAAGCATTTTTTTCTTTGATTTTCCATTTCATACTTTCAGTGAAAGGATGTTCAGAAAGATAATGTGTTTTGGAAATTTTCAAAGAAATTGCTTAGGAAATAAAGTGAAACAAAAACACAAGACACTTTTTTAAAAACTTGCTTTTTATTATTCTGGAGTGGGAAATTTTTTATAAAAATGATCTTTGTCCTCACATTTACGCTCACAGGATGTAAGTTTTGTATAAATATATCAGTTTTTCTGTGGAAAAAATTCTAACTGAGCCTGGCAAGAGCACATTACACCCTGAAGTGAAAATTAACCTTTTACTGAAAGAGAAAATAGACACAGAAAGATATATTTAGAGGTGTACTTTGTTTCTGTTTTTACTATAAGAAATGTTATTATTAGATTACATAATAAATGACATTTTCCCAAAATATTAAAACATCTTCAAACTGTTAATATCAGACTCAGTAATAAATCTTGATGCAATAAACATCAGACATATGAATGCTAACAAGAAATTAATAATAAGTAGATATAAATGCATTTATACATATATACACAGAAAGCACAAAAGGAATTTCCAAACTGCTGCAAAATCCTATAAGTAATTCCTTACATCTCTATGGAATCAATCATACCTTTATATTTTAGTGATTGATGAAAAATGAGCAAGGTTCATACCACTAAAACTACTGAATAAGAAAGATTGGTTGAAACACAGAAGTTGTTAACTTGGGTGAATACTAGGACATCGGAAAAAATTCACAGGCTTGTGGACAAAGGCAAACAAAAAAGAGAATCCAAAGTCTGTCACAAGATAGATATATTTGTTAGGTCTATCTATGTCACAATTGTAAGAATCTAATTAAAATTATGCTTGGGCACAAAAATGAACAAACTTCCTCATAAGCTACAAAGCTTTACACTTAAAATTGATTCAATAGAATATGACTTAGAGATGGTATTCCACCTGTTACAGGCAAAGTACAAGCTTTCTTTTATCCTCACATTTCACTGATGTTGGATCTGTTTACATCCATATAGCACAACAGAAATTTTAATTCACCTTATTCTAGATTAATTTTTTAAAAAAGATATCCTTGCTCTATCTGAACAATCTGCCTTACAACTATTTAAAAGAAAAAAAGCAATCCCAGCTTAATCAGGAAAAAAAAAAAGGCACATGCTGCTATGTATAGTGCTAAACAAAAGACCTAATCCTTGGTGCACCCTTTCCAACCCACTGTAAATAAACTATATTCAAATGAAAAGGCATTTAATTTACTATTTGGAATATCCTTCATAAACACCAATTTTCTGTAACATCCCTGCACATCTGATACCACCTCATGTATAATGCAAGGAAGCTATTTCATTTTCATCTATTGACAGTGAATTTAATTTACCATTGCAGCTCTTTTCCCAGAACTATTACGTTATTAATTCTGCAATCAAGCTCTTTTGAGTGCTTTTATTTCTACTAAGAGTTTTCAAAATTCCACATTGATTCTTCCACCATAATATACCTTTCAAAATGTATGAGTATGAATATGTTAGCAAACTTTCCTAATGCATAAAGAAAAGTTTCAGAAACAAGGAAAGGCATCTACAAAACTATATATGCTACTAAGCCCTAAACTTTACAGTAACTTCAGCTCTATTACAGTACATTTTTGTTTCATAGATTTCATGTTAACCCAAAATACAACCATCAATTTACACAAGTAAATGGTGATTTTAACAAGACTGAAACTTCTTATCCAGAATAATGATCCACTTCTGTCTACCAAGAGAATTGGCTATGAAAATGAAATACTCCAAACGTTCTGCTTACACTCATGCCAGCTGTCTTTGCTGTTATATAGAATTCAGTCATCTTACTGAATCTAGATCCCCGAAAGCAAAACAGCTTTGCCTTCCTACAGAAAAAAAAATCAGCAATATTGGTCACCTCAGCACCAAATTATCAACCTCTAGGGTGAAAAAGATACCACAACCAGTTGGCTATTTCTAAATAAAATCATCAGCCAAGAATGTATTACCTAGAAGACTTATTTTATAATAATTAAATCCCATTTGCTGAATAATCAAAACAATAGCCAAATTATCAACATTTTGGAATGTACAAAATATGATTCCACCGCCCACTCCTCCCCCCAAAAAAATCCTCAGGGAAAAGCAAAAATTTAACATCCAAGAAATTGCCACATTCTATCTACTACCTGACTATAGTTACCACATCAAAATGTTCACTGATATTTTATGCAAGTAGAATAGGTATGTAACATACATTTTGAAGATGTACTTCTTACATAACACTAAAGTATATTTTCCTTTTACAACTGTAATAAATACACATTATAAAAGAAACATCTTTAAGAGGCAATACTTATCCTCCTTACTTCATTCTAGGGCCAGCAAACAAAGCAATGAAGCAGATAGAAGGTACATAATGGATTTAGAAAGAAATGGCCCATTCTTTAAGGAACCCCCCCCCCTTATGAATTCACTCTAGTATAATAGCCATAACAATAATGCCTGAAAACTTCAGAAGTACCCTCTTTCCTAATGCCAGCTGTCAGGATTTCTATCATTAGATTCTAGATTCCTCCCCCCCAATAAGAATAAAGTCTTAAAAAAAAAAAAAACACACCCAAAAGAGGAGTGTTATGATCTCAGTGTAAACCACTTTCTCTCACCTTAACAACAGGCAATATCAAATCAATTCTAGAAACAAAACACAATAAACAGTGTTTGATTTCTTATTTGTTTTTATGGTTCCCATAGTATGTATGGGAAGTCCTCCATGCAGAACATCACACATGTAGATCTAGTCTATATCTCCTTGGGAATTCAAATAATGTGCTCATCATCATTCCACCTACCTGGGTAAAAATCTTTGGACTTAGACAGCTTGATGGTGGCTCCAGTTTCTTTTTGCAACTGAACAATTGTCTGTCCTCCCTTCCCAATTATAGATCCAGCAGCATAACTAGGTATGAGTACCTTTAGAAAATACTGGCCGTCTTCTGAAAAATGGAAAGACATGTAACCAAGTTAATGTAATTTCAGAAACTTTCTATCTTCTCCCCCAAAGAGAAGCAGTTAAAGCATTAGGCATAAATTTATATAAAATATGATTAAAAAAACCAAACCAACCAGTTTTTATCAAACAAGTTTTTGTGTCCAAAATATATTTCTCATTGTTAGAGATTCTTAGGTTTGAATGTGAGCAAATAAAATAAACATATTTCATCATTTTGCAGTGGTGTAGAAACAGATGACTAAATTCCAGTTGTTATTCCAAATGTGGAATTGTTCCAATTCTATCTGTGGTTACCATGGCAAAATAAAATAACCAATATAACAAAACTCCAGGGAATTTACATGGTTATAGATTGTAACATTTAAAGAAAAATAATACAAAATAAATAATAGTACTGTAAGTAATGATGAGCCATTTATCATTAAATACATAACATTAGTTGCTACTGTCAGCACCCTACTTTAAAGTGTACAAAACAATTACCATGCCACCAGACAATCCACCCAAACTGCAGGGATTTTATTCCAACCTTAAGAGCCAAGTAATCATTCAATGTGTTATATAGATGGCAATTCTAAGTAATCCTAATGTATTCCTCTAGTACTTCTCAGTCTACTATGATCTCTTTTAAGCTCATTAATTAAAAGACTTTAAGAATTCTTCCAAATGATCAAAAGCTTAAGAGTCACTTATTTAAAAGTACTTAAAAGTGACAGAACACCTAACGTTCCTACTCCAGCAAAACTACTATAAAAATCGGTAAGATACGAAGGGGAGGGAGGGGGAGAAAAATTAGGTGATTTATAAGATGACTCCAACATGGGAAACTTTAATTTCTGGCAGATCTGATACTGTTCAAAAGGCGGTTCAGCCATGCCCATTTGACTATACCAAATATCGCAGGTGTACCATTAAAAATAACCCCATTCTTTGCTATTGTAAATGCTGGAGATAAATTCACCTCTGACTCGGTGCATTGTTAGGATGACTCCAGTGCAAATGAAGAGGAGCTCCTGGTCCCGCTATAACTCATCTTTCAGGAAACCCAGGATGCTAACTAACAAGTCGCAGCACCAGACACTCTCCTATTCCCCCCCCCACATCCCATACACACCCCCAAGACACATCAATGAGATATTTACACTGACAAGATAAGTGCAGGCAAAAGCGGCATGCAGTGATCTTTTTTTTTCTTTTTCATTCAATTGTGGCCCAAAGAAGAAGAATGGGAAGAGATATTTTCTAAAAAATAATGTCTCCTCTTATCCCAATCCTTTGCAAACCCCCTTACACAAGTGCCATAAAAATTTATCTGAGCCAACTGTTTAAAAAAAAAGATGCATGCAAGCGCGCATCTTGGATCCCAAGATCCCCTGGCAGAGGGTTCATGTCATCCCTCCCTTTGCAGACCCCACTCCCCCCTCCCCCGCCCTTGCTCCCCTCCCCTTACCTAAGTATAGGACATTTAAAGGGTTACCCTCTCTACAGATTAAACAGAAAGATGGGTCTATTCGGAAAACGGTCGCCATTTTGATGAATGATAAACATAGAAATGGAAATGTTGGGGAAGGGGAGGAGGAGAGGGGAGAGGAGAGGAGGGGGGCTCCGGGGTGAAGCGGGGGAGGCGAGTGGGGAAGAGATACCAGGTAAGAGAGGTTGGTGGTGTCCTAGCCTGGAGAGGAGAGAGAGAAAGAGGGAGAGAGAGAGAGGGAGAGAGGGAGAGAGAGAGAGAGAGAGAGAGAGAGAGAGAGAGAGAGAGAGAGAGAGAGAGAGAGAGAGAGAGAGGAGGGAGGGAAGGAGGGAGAGAGGGAGGGAGGAAGGAGGGAAGGGGCGGGCAAGCGGGGGGGGGGGGGGAGGGGGATGGGGAAAGGAAGGAGGTGGAAGCTGATACCCACCGCCCGTATTGGTCCTCTTGGTGCTGCCGGCTTCAGGGGGGGCTTCCAGCGGTCTTTTCCGGGAGTCCGGCGGGTCGAGGTCTATGGGAACCCCAGTGTGGGTCCCATTCTGCTGGATGGGAGCTGCCGCCATCATGTTTGCTGTTGCCGCTGCTGCTCTGGGGAGAATGTTCTCCCTTTTGTCCTGGCTTGTCTGATCTTTTCTTTTCTTTTCTTTTTCTTTTTTTTTTTTTCCGCGTTCGGGGGAGGGGGGGAGGAGGAAGAGGGGAGGGTGTTAGGTTGTTGTTTCTTTTTAATTACTGAGTTTTTGTTTGTTTTTTTTAAGACCAGGATTTTTCTTTTCTTCTTTTTCTTCTTCTTCCTTCCTTCCTTCCTCTCCCCTCCCCTTTCCCTTAAATCCTCTCAATTGAAATTTCTTTCGGAAAAAAAAGAAACGCGGGTCGAATCTCACAGGGGAGGGGAGGGCTCAGCTGCAGTGCAGAGTCAGGAGAAGGGAGTCAGTCCCGGGAATGGAAGGAAGGAAGGGAGGGAGGGGAGGGGGAGAGGTGGGATGAGAGAGATCGAGAGGATGGAAAAGAAGAGAGAAGAAGAAGAAAAGCAAGAAGGAAGGAGAGAGGAGAGAGGGGAGAGTGAATGGAGACAGGCGGAGGAGAGAGAGGTGGAGGGGGAAGAGTGAGTGGGAGAGAGATGGGGATGGGGGTGGAGGGAAAAGGAGGGGAGCGAGTGAGTGAAAGAGTGAATGAGAGGGAGGAGGGGAAGAAAGGAGGCGGTGGATGGTGGGAAGAGTGCGGGAGAGAGATGAGGCTGGCGGGAGAGCGAGCGAGCCGGCGGACGGGTGAAGGAGAAGGAGGGCGAGAGATGGAGCGGGTTGGCGCTGCCTCGCTGCCCCCTCTCTGGGCTCTCTCTAGCGCTGGGCTCCTCGCTCCCGCTGCTGCTGCCGCCGCTGCTGCTGCTGCCGGAGCGGTTCTGCTGGAGCCTGGGCTGCTCGGCGCTGCTGCTGCTGCCGCCGCTGCCGCTGCTGCTGCTGCCGCCGCTGCCGCTCCGACTCTCTCATTATTTCTCTCCCGCTTGGGGGGGAGGGGGGAGCCGCTGGCGGGGAGGGAGGGAGGGAGGGGGATGGCAGGGGAGGGGAGGCGGAGAGGGGGTGAGTTCGTAGACTCCCACACACTTCGCGCTCCGGTCCGCGCCTCTCAGCAGCGCCGCCGCCGCCGCCTCCCAGCCACCGCTGCCTCAGCCGAGGGAGGGAAGGAGGGAGGGAAAGAGGGAGTGTGCGTGAGTGTGTGTGAAGAGGCGGGAGGGGGCGGCGGTGTGCGGGTAGGGGAAGCAGGGGTGAAAGGTCTCCCGGCCCCAGCAACACGGCTCAGGCAAACACTGAGAGCTTGTCGCAGAAACTAAGGAGTCAAGGCAACCTGCTAGGCCAAGGAGGCGGGAAGAGCTTACCCAACCGACGGCCTCAGCGACCAATAGGAAACGGAATGCCGAGAAGCGCCCGCCGGCCGCTTCTCCAATCACGGTGCAGGTTGACGAGAGGTAGTGATGGGGCGGGATGGGAAAAAGCAAAGACTGTGTCTTAGGGGGTCTGAATCGCGTCGGTGGTCCCGGGACCATGTCTGCGGCCGCGGAAGGGAAGGACATTGGGGTGACCAGTGACGGCAGAGCGGTAAAGTCTTTGACCCAGTACTAAGCACAAGTACCCCCTACCCTCGAAATGCAACAGTATCATAGAAAGGACCGGAGTTAGCGAGCATCGCATTGAGCAGCGCCTGGCTGTGTGCGGAGCACTGAACCAGCTGAGCGCGATTCGCTGCGCAGGAAAAGCATCCTTACCTTTAGGAGAAAGCCTTCCTCGGATGCGGCGCCTCCCGGAGATGCGCAAAGCCATTTTCTTAGGTGAGGGTTATCCCCTCAAGGTGCTGATAGTCTCAAGGTAGAAAAGCACTGCTGAATTTATACAGAAAACACTAATAAACGTTGAGCCAACAAACTACCGGAAACACATTGAGATAGCTCAGCATAGAGCCTTCCACATTTTTTTGTCCCGACCTGTGATTTCATCAGTGTGGGGAACTCCTTCCAATGATGCAGATCAGCAACTGTCTGTAACTTAAAAAGAGATTTACAGAGTGGCCTGGGACACTGGAAGGTTAAATGTTTTGCCAATGGTCACCTGGCTAGTAGGTGTCACAAGCAGAACTTCAATCCGAGGTCTTCTTTACTCAAAAGCCGGTTTTCTGTTCCACTAAAGCCATGCTTCCTCTCCTTGTGCCTTGCACGTAAGAGATGAAAAATAAATGTTTGCTGAATGACTGAATGAACACATCATTATCAGGGTTATATAGCTCTGGCTCTGTCCCACATTAATTGGGTGACCTTGAGCAAGTCATTTCTCCTCTCTAGTGGCTAGGCTTTTAAAATGTAAAATAAGGGAACTGGACTGCATCATCCTTAAATCTCTATCTCCCACCCCTACGCAACACGGTATACAGAAAAGCTTAGTTCTACGTAGTTGTCTTATTAAGTGGGTTTTAGTCCTATTGCCACCTCCTCCCCTCCCCACACACACACTCTCAACGTATGCACAAACACAACAGCATCCTAAAGAGTTTCCCTTATGTTTTCATGATATTCAAGCCTAGAGTAAATTCTTTAATGAGACCATGAACAAAGAAAGCAAAAGAAATGACATTTTCTGACCAAATTTGAAAAGGAAGAAGAGAGAAAATGTACCTCCCTCCCTTCTGTATAGAAAGGGAGGATTGTAGATGTAAAGCACTGCATGTACTCTCAGACTCAGTAGATGCATTGGTTAGTTTTGCCAGAAACCTATTCTCTCTCTCTCTCTCTCTCTCTCTCTCTCTCTCTCTCTCTCTCTCTCTCTCTCTCTCTCTCTCATTCTGTTTTATAGGAGATGGCTGAGTAGGGAAATGGAGAGAGATCTATCCGGGAAAAGAGGTGATGTGAAATGGTTTTAAAATTAAAAAGAGGGGCAAACGCTAGAGAGAAAATAAAAAGAAATTCTATGAACAGAAGTTAATTCCAGAAAGACTTCAGGAAAGAGATGAAATTTCTGGTGCTGTTTGAATGATGGATAGATGGCTTGTAAGAAGTCTGAGCTATGGCTTAGTTCAGAGAGGTATGACTTAGTTCAAAGAAAGGCTTGAAGGTGGGAGTGAAAAGGTGATGGAAATGATGGGCTTTGCTTATTAGAGTCCCAGAGGTAGTCTTGAGAGAAAGAGGTATGGGAAATGAGATAACCTGAAGTATGTTAGTCCAGAACTTTGAAGCTAAAGGTGAAGATTAGGGTCTTGTTTTGTAGTGTAATAGGAAGCTATCATCATGCACTGAGGATTAGTGCAAGGAATTGAGCAAAAAGGATAAGGTCTGAAATGATTAGAACTAGTAGTGGGAATGGAGAGGAAAAGGCACATAAGAACTATTGCTCTGTCCCTGGAGAAGACTTCTTTCCCAACAGTTATGTACTAAATTGTCCTATATAGTACTTTGCAACTAAATTGTTCTGTTTTTAACTTAGTATGATACCACAAATAAGTGTTCAGCAATGTTTTTTGATGGGCAGAGTTTGGCACTAGTTTGAATATTCAGAGTAAAGGATGCTGATAAGTAAAGATAACTCTGAAATTACCTTCCCTAAGGGGTTAGTGACAGAGTAACATTGCCAAATGTGATGGGATATCTGAGCATGTGGGAGGATTATTTAGGGAAGATGAGTAAAGTGTCATTACCATGTCTGAGTTTATTTGAAAATGGGACATCCATTTAAAATGATTTTTATCTATGTATTTTGAGGTATAGATGGAGGTGCTATGTGACATGTAGGTGTTTATTTGACCCTTCTTCAGATTGCCTATGTGAACACTTCCCAGCACTCTAGGGAGCTCCGGGGGTCAAGAATGATGATGTTTCATGTGGATGCTACCTTCAATGTTAATAGACTGTTTACAGTGTACCAAGCACTTTATAGCACATTCATACAACCAGGTCCTTGCCTGTAAAGGGGACACAGTGTCTCGGGTTAGCTGATCTGGTCAGTTAATGTAATTGTATAATAACTTAGTTAAGCCTCTTTTCCTTGGTATTTTTTTTCCTTTGTATTCTCGATTATAGTACTACATTATTTTTGGTGCTGTTTATTGTATCACTCTGATTATGTATATTCAAAATAAATGTTTTACATGATACATGCAGTACTATTTTCACAGTGATAAGACTAAATTTACTAAAACTAAATTTTAAAGAAAGAAAATTTCTTGTAGCCCTAATGACTGAAATTAAATATATGTTTTGTGCATGTGGTTTCTGTGCATACAATACTTGAATGAGTCTTACAAGTATAGAAATAGTTAAGCTTTCAAATGCCCTTCATTTTGAGAACTTAAATATTATATATAAAAGATGAACCAACAATTGAGCAATGCTAATTTAGTAGTATTATCCATCATTTTAAAAGACTCCACTGAGGCCTACTGACTCCTATTTTAACTATTTTCAGTGCTAATTTAGTTACTAAGTAATAAATCATAGCTAACTATCATAAAATATCATTAATATGAAAGAAACAAATATTCATTATTGTAAGCTTTTATTAGAGATGCTTCAATTTAATTCAAATATTTAAGTTTCTTCTATGAGCAAGGAACCTTGATAAACTCTGTAAATATAAAGAAAAAACTAAACAGTTCCCAACTTCAAGTAGCTTAACATTTTTTTTTTGGAGGGACACAGTATACATACCAATAAATAAATATAAGGTAATTTGAGGTGGGTGTTACCAGGAGCAGGTAGCACCTGAACCTAACCCTAAGGGAAGATTAGCCAAAATAAAGGAAGATGTTCTAGGTGAGGGGGAGGAAAGATAATGCACTGGTGTTGGGGTGGGGGGAATGGAATAACAAGCTTGGGAAATAGCTATTAGTCTAATTTGCCTATAGCAAGGCGAATATGAATATGGAAACAAGGTGAAAAGATAGGTCTCAGGCCAGATGAGGTGTGTAGGTGGTGTTCAGGCATTTTCTTGGCTGGGGAGAGTTTACACAAAAACTAAGGAATCTTCATTTTATCCTAAAAGCAGTATGAAGCAAGTTTAGGGTTATGAGAAAAGAGTAACATTGTCAGAATTGTGATTTAGTTAGATTATATTGGTAGCTGAGAGTATAATGCATTGGAAAGTGGGAGAAACTGAATACAGGGAGAAGCCTAATACAATAGTCCAGAGTTTGAGTGTATGAATTAGTGTGATGACTGTGTGAATGCAGAACAAAGGATGGATGTGAGAGATGTTGTGGAGGTAGAATCTTCTGTATCCTTTCTCTTTCATTGTGAGAATCATAAAGCCTCATAATCATAATCTCAGTTATCCTTGATGAGCTGAGACAGAGAAGGCAGACAACTGAAATCCATAGATAATCTCAAAGCTTCACTACATCCTCATAATAGCTTCATCCTGCCTCCAACCAAAGCTTTTATCAGAGCTCATACTAAAAAAGCAGAGTGAATCAATTTTATTATACTTCTTCAACCTCTCCTTTGGAATAACAATGGATACTAATGGTAGGTGTTTAACTTTCTTCATTTTATTATCTGGCTTACTGATTAAATGAATGACCATTTGGTATACAATATATGTAAAACATTAGGCTTTAAGACTATAATGTATTCTTGCCTTTAAGTTCATAATTAGAAGGCCTCATTTTCCAATTCTCTCCTCCCCTTCTGAAACCTGGACCATCCAGAGTCAGTTGTCCTGATTATTCTAGACAGTATCTTTATCCAATCCTCTAGCCTCTAGTTCACTGTGGCTCTCCAGACAGCTTCTGACTTACTCTCCAGGAAAATCCAGATCCCTGGTTTATAGCCCTTACTTACAGTACCACTCTGCCAGTGAATTCTCAATACTCCAGTAACCTTCTAACTTCCCACTAGACTTTACCTAATTGATCCAAATTGATCCCCAAACTTCCTCTAAGGCTCCTACAAAAAAAAAGCCAATCTCCCTACCATAGCCATTTCACAAACAGAAAGACAAGTAAAGGATCTGAAAATTTACAAACTGGATATTTCGCTTCTGAATACTATAACCAGGAATTGATTTTAAAAAGCCTGACTTGTTTGGTTTTTTGTTCCTTCATACACATTTTCAGCCATTTCTGTTAGAGGGCATAAGGAATCAATATACAGATTAATTCCTATTGATTTCTCATTCAAAGAAGTACAAAGAAAATGGGGGGAAATATATGCCAAAACAGTATAATGCATAATCCCTTAATCAAATATAACAGGGATACAAGTTCTATAAATAGATAAATTAATCAAGAATAGCATTCTAAGTAGTGACAACACATCAGAAAATGATTAACTCAACTTCTTCTTAAAAAACATAAATACTTGCCCTTTTTGGTATACACATCACCTGTTAGTAGATACAAACATTCACATTTAGCAAACATTTATTAAGTACATTATGTGTGCAGAGCACTGTGCTTGTCACTGGGGAAATTACCAAATTTAGATAAGACAGGATCCCTGCCTTTATGGAGTTTATAGCTTACTAGGAAGATAATGTGCCACAAATTTCTATTACATAAAATAGTATATAATAATAGCAATGCAAATAAAGCACTCTCTAAGGTCTTTGAAAAGGTCGTTATGAACTAGGAGATTTAAGGAAGCTTCATGTAGAAAATAGTATGTAAGTTGGACTGCAGAAGATAGATTAGTAGGATTTCAATAGGTAGATGGGGGAATAGAAAAAAAATACATTCTATGCATAGCAATGGTAGAACCAACGGTATAGAAGTGGGAAAGTTGGGGTTATAGGATTTAGAACTTAAAAGAACCTTAGAAGCACCTAGTTCAACCTCCCCCCACCTTTTTTTTTCAGAAGAGGAACCTGAGGCCCCAAGAAGGGAAGTGATGTGTCCAAGGTTTTATAGCTATAAAGTGGCAGTGCGATGATTTGTGCCTAGGTCATCTGATTCTAAACCTAGTGCGCTATTGCTTCCAGAAATCATCTAAGTAAACTTAATATTGTTCTCAGTGTGTAGATAACAATTTTTAATCTAATACTCCATTTTCATTCATAAGACTAATTATATTTTAATAATTTCATTTTAATAAAATATTTCCTATGGAAAAAACACATAACTTCCACCGATCCTATCATATCCTATTAAGCAAAATTCTACGCAGCTCTTTGAAGTTCTATAGATATATTTACTAGCCCATACTAAAGAAATAGTAATTTGAGTGTGACTAATTTTCTAATTAAAAATTAGTTTTCATAAACTTCATCATTTCTATAAATTGATACTCCACAAAGTAGTATTTTTCACCTGTAAAACATAGCTCAAATATTTTGTTAGGAGTCAGAATGTGTCAATTTAGCTAAGTCCTTTTTAAAGGACTTAGTTTTGGAAAATTATCAGAGAAGTGAAAGAGTCAAAAAAAGGTAAAAATATAGCTGAAGAAAATTGAGATCTGAATGAAATTAATAGAACTTAAGAAGTCATCTCAGAGAAATAGTGGCCAAGTTTTATTTATGTATCACATCAAATAAATTGTAAATCATGCCTTCATTACATTTCTGAACTTATTTTAATGACTTTTACCTGATTCTGATTACATATGACCTGGTAGAATAAGCAACAAACCAACACTTTAGAATTTAGAATTATTATCTTTAGCTGTGTCACTGACTCCTTTTGGGAAGGTTATGTAAGCCCTGTAATTCCTTAGTGCATCAGTTTCCTTGTGTGAAATGGTAGTGATGGTTACTATGCCACATACATCACACCATTGTCATAGGGATTAGCTAATAAATGATTATCTGTGCTATATCTGTCCTTCATTTCTGACATTTGCCTATTCTATCTAACAGAATCACAGAATTTCAGAGGTGGAAGGAATTTCAGTAGCCATCCAATCCAACACATACAATAAAAGGAATTCCTCACTCTTATATATGCAAAAACTAGTCATCTAACCTCTGATTGAAGATCTCCATGGGTAGGGAAAACTCTTATCTCCCAAGGCAGCCCATTCAACTTCTGGTTAGCTCTGATTGATAAGAATTTTTTCCTAATTTAAGTCAAAATTTGCCTCTTTGCAATTTCCACATTATTCCTGATTTTGCCTTCTGAGACAAACAGAACAAGCTGAAAACCTCTTCACCCTAATGATGCTTCTTCAAAGCCACCTTCCTTGTTGCTCTCCATCCCCTCCCTCGGTCTTCAGTCTTCTTCAGATTAAACCAATTACTTCAAGTTATCTCCTGATGACAAGGACTCAGAGCACTTCACCATATGGGTTGCCTTCTTCTGCGTATTCTTCAGTACCTTTCTTAAGCCATGGCACCCAGAACTGAACTCCAGATTGATCTGACCAAGGTGGAACAGAGTGGAACTATTACTTCTTTATTCCTGAAAATGATGCCTCTCTGTGCAACTCAAGATCATGCAAACTTTTTTGGCTGTTATAATCACATTTCTGATGTAAGTAGGGAGTCCACTAAAAAGGTCCAGATATTTTTGAGACAAACTGCGATCTATCTATCTCCCATGTTTTACTCATGAAGACTATTTTTGAACCCAAGTGTAAGACTTACATTTATGCCTATTGAATTTCATCTTATTAGATTTAACCCAATGCTTTAATGCACCTGTCAAGATAGTTTTGAATCCTATCATCCGGCACAATTACTATCCCTCTCATCTTCATGTCATCTAAAAATTGATAACCATGCTATAAAACCATTATGATACATGAAAACCATTTGTCTTTATCCAAATCATTGATAAAAATGTTAAGCAGAACAAGGCCAAGAATAGTCCCCTGGGACACTCCACTGGAGATCTCCTGCCAAGTTGATCATTAAGTATTAACAATCACTCTTTTATATATTATTATATATAATATATGATATATGATATATTATATATGACATATATATCACATATATTATTATTATTATTATTATTATTAAGTATTAACAATCATTCTATTCAATCAGTTTTGAATCTAAGTGTATTATCATCCAGGGCTTTTCTCTCCATATTTTCCCAAAAAGAGTATGAGCTATTTTTCAAATGCTTTTCTAATTCTGAACAAAACTCTTATCTTCAGCATCACCCTGATCTGCATAGATCAGAGGCAGCTAAGTAGAAGAGTAGAAAGAAAGTTGGACTTGGTTTTGGGAAAAGCTGAGTGCAAATTCTGCCTCAGATGCTTCTTAGCTGTGTGAGCTTGGGAAAAATTACCTAACCTTCATCTACTTCAGTTTATTTACATGTAAAATGGAGATGATAATAGCACAAAATGTCTCAAAGTTGTGAAAATAAAGTGATGTAATATTTGTAAAACATTTTGCAAAATCTAAAGTACTATATAAATGAATGCTAGCTATTACTATCAATATCATCAGTATTACTTTTTCTCTCTCCCTATCTACTGGTTCCTTTTTTACCTCCTAAAACTCTTCCCTGACTCACCCATCCTTTAAATCCCCTCACTAGTTCCTTCTATTTCCATTATCTATTGTTCTATTTCTCTCCCCAGCTAAACTTGTAGACAAGCCATCTGCATTAGGGTGATTCCACTTTCTTCTCACTCTCTTCTAAACCCTCAGCAATCTGACTTCCAAGCTCATCATCAATCAACTGAAACTGCTCACTCCAAAGTTACTAATGATCTCTTAATTGACAAATCTGATAGTCTTTTCTCAATTCTTTATTTTCTTGACCTCTTTGCAGCATTTGACACTGTTGATCACCTTCTCTTTCTAGATATTCTGTCCTCTCTAGGTTCACATAATACTTCTCTCTTTTAGTTGTCCTTCCTGACTCTCCTTTTCAGTCTCTGTCGCTGGATTTCATCCATGTCTTGACCACTATAGATGTTCCCCAAGGCTCTGTCCTATGTCTCTCTCTCTCTCTCTCTCTCTCTCTCTCTCTCTCTCTCTCTCTCTCTCTCTCTCTCTCTCTGTCTCTCTCTGTCTCTGTCTCTGTCTTTCTTTTCCTCTCTCTCTCTCTCTCTCTCTCTCTTTCTCTCTCTCTCTCTCTCTCTCTTTCTCTCTCTCTCTCTCTCTCTCTCTCTCTCTCTCTCTCTCTCTCTTTCTCTCTCTGTATTCTGTCTCTGTCTCTCTTTCTCTGTCTCTCTCTCTCTGTCTCTGTCTCTCTGTACACACTTGCACCCACACACACACAGACACACACATAATCTCTCTTGAATGTATCAGTAGCTATGATCAGTGCAGGTACCTCTATGCTTGTGATTCACAAATTTCTATATGCAATCCCAGTGTCTCTGAGATCCAGCTCCACATAACCAATGTTTCTAACTCAACATGTCCAAAATATTATCATTATCCAAAACATTATCTCATTATCTTCCTTCTTCCTAATCCATCCCTCTTCTGAACTTCCTTACCACTGTTGATGGAAGCAGTATCTTTCCAGTCACCTAAGCTGATGTTGCATCTTTTCCCTTTTCTTCACTCACATAGACACCAAACACCCCAGTTCAGAGCCTCATCACCTTTCAACTGAACTATTATCATAGCCTTCTAATAAATTTTTTGCCTCAAATCTCCTTCTATATTAATCCATCTTACACACAGCTGCAAAAAATAATTTTTCCAGAGAGTAGATCTAAATATGTTACCTCTATGGCCAATAGAATCCAGCATTCCCTGTTACTTTTAAAATCAATCATAAACTCCTCCTAATACCTAACAAAGACTGATAGGAATTCATTGTCTGGTTTCATGTAAATCTGTCCCAAAGGGCTTTAAGCTAAAAGAGTTAAAAGAACAAGAAAAAGGGACTAGGTATACGTAAAATAGATGTGTGCGGTTGAGCAATGTTGTTTCTCTTAAGGGTTTTAGGCTCAAGGTACGGGACTGTTTCCAAGGTGTAAGGAGAGGTGGTAATCCAGGTCATAGTGTGGTTCAACTTGCCTGACATGTTTGTCCCAACTTTCCTTCAAGGTGCCCTTGATGCTTTACATGGTCTAGCTTGCTTGCCACCAACTGTAGTATAATAGTTAGGGGAGACTTCAATTATCCAGACAATTATCCAGAGCTCCCTTTCTGCTAAAAGCACAGTATTTTGATTGTTCTTAATGATGAAATATCTTCCATCCTTCAAAATGCAGGGGAACCCACAAGGGAAATTCTACATTGAATATGATTCCCAAGGATCTTGGGCTTACCTTTTCATTGATGGTAATTAGTTCAGTAGTTGGTATAGGTGGTAGCAAGGATTATGGATCTATTTTCTGCAGAGATCATTCCCATGAATGGTTTCAGGAGGCAGGCAGGAAGGAGGACTGATGATCTGGGTGGACCAAGACACTATTATTCCTAGGGTTTGAGGTCTTCATTAGGGTCTGAAAAAGAATGGTGTTTGAGGTAGTGGTAGAGGTATGATTTATCTGACATATGGCATCCTGTTTGTCCCGCAGGGTATATGTCTCCTTCTACTAGACTAGGATAATATTATATATTTCTACTCTCCACCTAACAGGGTTGTTGTGAGGTTCAAATGAGAAAAAGTATGCAAAGCACTATGTACACGTCAGTTATTATTGACTGCCACAACCTCTATATGTTCTTCTCCTGGAGAAGGCTTCCTTTCAAATCCATTTTGTAGTCTACATTGTTTATTCTAGGTCAGTTATTAAGAAGATGGAATTTTCTCTACCAGCAATCTCATCATTGCTTCTTGATACAATATAAGGAAGAAATAGCTATTAAGAGAGATGGAGGATAAAATTTTACTACCATGGAAGTTTCTCCTAGAAATGGCCTTTCTAGAACTTTATATCTATTGAAGTTTAATCACTCAGACTCATATATTTAGAAGCTAATGTACTAGAGAAGAGCTTCAGATATATTATCTATTAGTTTGTATCATCTAAATAATACATTTATAATAGTCACATAACAGAATACATGCATCTTGTTTTTATGAAATTTACATATGTGTGTATCAGCTATACTACTAAATTACATAGAAGAAATATATGCTTATATCTACATATATTCACATTTATTGGACTATTTATGTATATATATATATATATACATATTGGTATTTTGTACATATATACATTCACACAGAGAAATGAAGAGAGGCAGAGAAATTGCAAAGTACATATTGTTAAGTTTTGCAGAGGGAAGAATAAACAATATGGAATATACTTCTATTTAGCCTTCTTTTCCCAAATCTAATTTTGATGTATCAATATTTTTTTCTGCTTTGATTAGGTTACTCAACATATTAGAATGTGCTTTAAATACCCCAAATTTTCTTTGATGACATCCCTCTGTTGTCCTTGTATAATGCTAATACTACAGTTTTAATATCCAATTACTTTGTACCACAGGCATGCCCAACACATGGTCCCTACTCCACATTCTATACACCTAAACTTTGTATATATATATATATCAAATAATAAATGGTTTTGACCAAAAGTACAAAATCCATTCCTTCACACATACCTAGAAGAAGCCACTTGCTTTTGTAGGTTTTAATTGTAAACAAAAAGGGGGTTTTGGTTTTTCCCCAACCCCAACCTAGTTAATGTAATTAGAAAAGATAATCACAGATGAGAGATGTTAATGTGTTAGCATGGTGTTAATAATGCATTCTCTCTTTGTGAAATATGATCTCCTCTTTCTGATTGTCAGGAGGGGGAGCACCATTGTCTGGGCTGAAAATTGACCACTACCTTTAAGGGGTTTTAAGTAGCTAAACCCTGGAGAGAGCTTGAGGTAGTATAGAATCAGAACAATTGTAGTGTTGATCCTGAAACTATATAGCAAAGGGCAGCAGTTGGAGAAGGGAATTTCCTCTTCCATAAGACATGGCTTCTAGCATCAGAGCTACTTGCCCAGAAATGGATTACTTCATCCACCAATTGGAAAATCATTCCAGAGAGTTGAAGGCTGAGTTAAGAGAGACACACTTGGCAAGCAGCCATGGATAGAGAGAGGAAGTTATTCCAGGCCAGAAGCAACTTATAGGAGTGTGACTTGTGGAAGAAAAAAAGAGACAGCTCTGAAATCAGTGGCAACCTAATCCTAGGATTCCAAAGGTGGACTAAAGAGAAGAGATTAAGAGGAGAGAAAGGACTCTGAGTCTCAGGAGTACCAGAGTGATCAATGAATAGCGTTGGTCACATATGTTCCCTACCAATGTAACTCACTATCATTGTACTCTAAGTTTAATCTTCCCACAGATATAGTGTGTAATAGTGGGAGAGTATGCCTTAGATTTATTGAGGGAAATGTTTTGTAACTATTGTTCTTATATTATCTTTAAAATACTTGTAAATTTTATCTTTAATACTAAATGTTAAAACCAAGGAGTATTTGAATATACACAGCAGAACAACAAAAAAAGGATTTTATATGAAACTGTGACTCTCCATTTTATATCACTTTAAAAAAAAAAGATAATAGACTATTATACATGTTACTTTCAAAACTACTTGTCTGTGATTTCTTCTATTCCATCCTGCCTGTTCTTTAAAATGTTTCAGTGACCCTCTCTTTTGGGAGAAGAGGAAGAATATCTTTCTTGCTACTCCGTAACTCCTCTCCCCCAAATAAAAATGGAAAGGGGAAAAACATTTTAGCTGTAGCATTTGAAAGTCTCAGTGTGGCTTTCAGGGTGGCAAGAATTGCTATCTCTAGCTTCTCCTCTCCCTACCCCTCTCCAAGGGAAGTTTGATTTCCTGCCAGGAAGGGAAACAGGAAGTTGGTCCAGATACTGGCCATTCAACTATCTACTTGCTTAAATATCGTTAGATTTAGGGAAATAACTTCAAGATGCAAGATAAATTACAAATCATTATTTCTTGATGGGGCCAGCTGGCCTCAAGCTTTATATCCAAGGCTTGATTCTCTTCCCACCAACTACTAGTAATTATACATAGGAAATAGAAAATAAATTCATTTATTTATCAGTGACAAAACAGAAAGAGAAAGTATACATATGAGAAGGGGCTCTCCCACTGGGAGCAAGGTAGCTTAGCTCAACTGAGCGAGAGAATAGGAGGGAGTGAGGGGGAGAGAGAGAGAGAAAGAGAGAGAGAGAGAGAGAGAGAGAGAGAGAGAGAGAGAGAGAGAGAGAGGGAGAGAAAGAGACAGAGAGACAGAGAGACACACAGACAGACAGAGACAGAGAGAGACAGAGAGACAGAGAGAGAGAGAGTCCTAGATCTCATATAAGGGGAAATTATGCAAAGTCTTTGGGTAGCAAACTGAGAATAAGGATATAATTAATGTTCTACATATTGGGTTCTTCCCAGAGTCTTTTTTCCTTTGAAGATCTTCAAGAGAGATTGGAATGGCTCATCTTCTCTCTCAAAGCTAGAATCCAGAAAAAGTGCTCACCAACTCTAGTCTCATCCCCCATACAAACACTGATCTTCACAGATGAGGATAGAGTTGCATAGTAATGGGCTTTGGGGTTTGGGTCACATAGCAAATAAGTATAATCAAACAGAATGAATCCACATAGCAGACATGTCCAAAAATTTATATCTTTCACTGCACATTGTGTACATAAACTTTCTGTCAGGAGGTACATAATATGATTCATTATAGGGTCCTTTAGAACAATGGTGTCAAACTCAAATAGAAAGAGTTAATTATAGCAGCACATTGACTTAGAAAACCACAAATTAGTGTTATTTGTGTTGTATTGTATTTTTAAAAATTTTGTCAGATATCCCAATTATATTTTAATCTCTTTCTAGCCATATTGGGGAATTTTGCTGACAGGAATTTGTGGCAGGGACTGTGAGTTTGACACTCTTTCTCTAGAGTCATGATTGCATCATTGCATCATTGCATTGAACAGACTTCTTAACTCTTTACAATGTTTCTGTGTCAGTATAAATTGTTCTCTTAGTCCTGTTCACTTCACTCTGTATCAGTTCATATGATTCAGGATTGTCTGAAACAGTTTTTTTGTCATTTTTGACAGTGCAAAATATTCCATCACATGCACATAACACAATTTATTTAACCACTCCTCAACTGATGAGCACTCCCTTTGATTCTAGTTCTTTGGTTTGCTTTTTTCCCCTCCCTCCTTTCTTTTAATTTCTCCTTCAAAATTGGGAAGTTTGCTTTCCGTGTGGCTATTCTTACCCTAGTATTAGCCTCCCTCTTAATGCACCCCTTCCTGATTTCTACCAATGTAAAGTACTTCCTCTTGTTTTTTTTCCATGTCGAATTTGGTGTATTTCTACATCAAACTGTTTGAGTACGTATATATATATTCAATCCTCTTCTGTTTCAGCTAGAAGGGAGGTTTATTGATAATCACTCATTCCATACCTTTTTCCTATTTGTATATAATTCTTCTCTGAGCTCCAATTATGAAAAATAGAAAGCCTACTCCCTTCTATATATTTTCTAGATTACTGTACTACTCATAACCTCAGAATTAGGGTTCCATCTGTGAAATGAAGGATTTGGACCAGGAGATTTCTAATACCATAAGAACTTCTAGATCTAGATAGTATTACTATACTAATAAAAGTTTTAAAATGTTATAAAAACATGAGTCAGTTATATGTGAAATATGATAAAATGAAGGTGAAACTTTTAAGCCTTTATAAAGGAAGCAGTGATTATTTAGATTAACTTTAAAGGTTGTATCCTTTAAATAAGCGCTCCCATAAAATAAGGGCTTGCTTTAGGTGGTAACCAAGAACCTACCTAGCTCTAAAATCTATCATTCTTTTAATATTCCCTAACATATTTTTCATAGCATAATGCGGAGGGCCAAAATAAGAAAAAGAAATATAATATGTGGGCTCTGCCATTTTGAATCCCTAATTAACTACCTCAGATTCTAGAGGGTTTTTTTTTTTTTGTGAATAAGAATTCTTTCTAAATCACAGCTCACAAGCCAGTACCAACACTCAAATAAATTTGTGATTTCAGTTCCAGAGTTCTTTCCAATGATGTAGATCACAAGCTATTCATGCCTGCCCATCCTGTGCAACTTGGGTACATTTACTCCCATAAGTTCACCACAGGTGGTTCGTCCAGCACTGGAAGCATTGTTGTTTTCCTCTAACATTTCTAGGGGATGAGTGGGAACCTCAACCAGCCCACTTGTCATTCCTCTCTCATCACCTGACCAGCCCATCTTTTCTTCCTATAATTCATTTCCTTGATTATATCTTTTATCCTTGCTCTTCTTTGAATTCTCTGTTGTAGCCTGCTCATACCCGCCATGAAAGTTTCCATTGCCCACCATGTGATATACATTTCTAACTCTTCAAAGATTATTAAATGTCTCCCTGCCATACAACATCACTAGCTGTCAACATTTAAAAGATAAATCCTTATTTCCATGGGAATGCTAATTTCCTTTGAGTTTTTACAAATGTACTTTAGGAGGCTCTGCAATATTCTAGTGTAGGGGTCAGAAAACTATACTTCCATATCAACACATAGCTAAGGAGGACTTTTTTTTTAAAACATTTTTTTGCCTTTTTTTAAGAGGGCAATTGGGGTTAATTGACTTGCACAAGATCACATGGCTAGTTTTTGTGTTAAGTGTCTGAGGCTGGATTTGAATTCAGTTCCTCCTGACTCCAGGGCCAGTGCTTTATTCACTGGGCCACCTAGCTGCTCCAAGGGCTTTTTTTTAACATTTAAAAAAAAAAACATTTAATTGTATTTAAAATGTAATAATCTTTTTTACCTTACTATACACATGCATATACATATATATATAACATATACACATGTGCACATGTGCATGCGCACATGCCATGATTGTGCGCGATTGTGTGTGTGTGTGTGTATGTGTGTGTGTGTGTGTGTGTGTGCACATGTGAACAGGAAGATACTCTAACCCTCCCTTAAGGCTTAATTCAACCAGCAGTGTAATCTGCAAATAAGAACATTTGAAAATTTCACCATTCACAGATAATTTGGACTCTGCTCTGGATCTTCTCAATCACAGTGGCAGACACCTTTCATAAGCATATATCTTCTTGTTTTATGCCTCTTTTAAATTTTATGATTGGAGGGTTGCTGAAATCTTGAATGATTTTGATATATAGAGGAAAAACATCATTTTGGAAAAGAGCCTTTAAAATGGTATTTTACACTACCAAATAAAAAAGCTTTTTAAAAATCAATAAACAATAAGTACATTGGTAAAGATATGATCTGTTTTTTAATTTTGGTTACATAAACCTCATTCCCTACGAATGCCCTCACTAAGATGCCCTTTATTTGTACATAAATGATACCCAAATAAAAGTCCCATTATGATTTTATATGTGTGGGAGATTTAAGCTTATTAGTCAGCAATGATCAATGTTTTCCCTAGGTACTTCTTGTTTTGGAATTCATAAGGTCTGAGATTTTTTTCCCACACCTCTGGTATTTCCCCCTCCATCACATACATTGCATATAAACACTTCGGCACTCTCACAATTGTGTTTCTTTTAGCACAAATCTCCTTTATACATACACGGTCTAATCTTACAGTCTTTTCTTAGTTGTCTTTAGTGTTATTTTTATATTCCTTATAAGCACATCTGAGACTTTGATGTTACAGTTTCAAGTACAGTGGTTCCATTGTCCTTGATGGTGAAAACATATTTTTAAAGTAATTTTTTCACAGATCTTTTACATTTTCTTCAATGCCTTGCCTTTTTCTCCTTTCAGCCCTAAATTCCTTTTGGATGACTTTCCTTAGTTGGACATCATGTCTTTCTTTAAAATGTTTTTATCCTCCATTGCTTTTTCTGTTTTATGAGACACTATCATTCATAATCATCTTCTATTCTAAACCAGTGTTGTTTTAGTCTACCTTCATTCTCTGCTTGATGAGTTAGTCAAATGTAGCCTTTAACTAAGGTCTTTTGTGAGTTATTGTGATCTTGCTATGGCAATAGATTTAAAGGGATTAAACTGTGTAAAATTATTTTGGTAGGTATGGATGTAATTTCTGATACCTATTTTCATTATAAACATCCTGTCAATTTCTCATAATTACTTGTTTAAATAATTCAAGATATCTTTTTTGTCATTATTTTTCCTTTTTGCATTTTACTTTTTCTGAGCTTTGCTTTGACAAGTCATTGGCTGTTCATACACAGCTAATTCAGGAATAAATTCCCCATTAATAACAAGTCTTTTCTTTAAAAGTAAAGGGTGTCCCCAAAGTCTTAATGCAGTTTTAATCTATTAGAGCTTTAAAAGCCATTAGACTTGACTAGTGTTTAATTTGAAGGTATTTGTAGAACCTATATCTGATTGTATGCTGCCATTTGGGGGGGGAATAATAGGGGGAGAAAATATGGAACTCAAGGGATTGTGGAGCTGAATATTATAAACTAAAAGTAAATAAATAAGTTATTTAAAAAACATTACAACTGACAACTTCACTAAGATTTTAATCTAGTTTAGTTTTGCAATATTATTTAGTACCCCACCATGTCCAACATCTACAAATACATTTCTCAGAGAAAGTAGTTGTAGTATAAAAGCATAAGTCTTGTGTATAGTCTACACATTTTTGACCCCTCTCATTCCTTTTTCATGAACCATATTTCTATCCATGTTTACATTTTCATTACTTTTTTCCATTAAGTTTCTTAAGCAACAGATTATAATGGATAGGCACAGTAGCTGGATCTGTAATTTCATTGGTATAGGAAACTTTTAGGTGAGGAAATTCTCTCTACTAATTCAGATTAGCATATTCTCTAAACCTTATATTCTTAGAGAGATGCCTAGAGCAAACATGTCAGAAATGAAGCCCACAACACTCCCATGTGCCATGAAACCAGATTCAAATGTAATTGGAAATATTTAATAAAATAAATAAAAATACAGTAAAACATAACTAATATTAAGTATGTGCTTTTCTAAGTCAATATGTAGCCCACAGATATATTTCCGTATCATTTAGTGACTGTGATTTCTATTTGAGTTTGATACCAGTGGACTAGAGCACTGTGATGTTAAACAACTTGCTTTGCCTTGGGTCACTGAAATAGCATGTGCCATTGGCAGAACTTGAACCAAGGTCTTTCTGGCTTCAGGACCAGCTCCATATTAACTTTATAATGCTATTTTTCATTGCAATATATATGTTCATTGAATTTGGAGGGATTTTCTGAGTTCTTTGTAGAATTTCTCTATCTCTTCATCCTCAACAGCTGATGTTGGTATATAAGTTACAATTATTTTCATGATGATCATTATGCAAATATCATTACCATTATAGCAGTATGATGATGATAGTTAACATTTATATGGTGTCTTCTATGTGATATGCACTAGGCTAAGAGCATTATAATTATCTCATTTGTTCCTCATAACAACTGCAGGGGGTAAGTGCTAAAACAATCCCTATTTTACAGATGAGGAAAATAGGGTTAAATGATTTACCCAGGGTCACACAGTAAGTGTCTGAAGGCAGATTTGCACTCAGGTCTTCCTGACTCAAGATCCAACACTCTACTCACTGTACCATTTAGCTGATTCAAGATAAGATCTCATGTGAAATAATCAGATTGTGCCATGATAAAATGCTTCTTGTTGCTATTGGACTAGGATAAACCTAGCTCTACCAACTTCTTTATTTGCTCTCTTATGAGAAGGCCCATATAGAACACTTTTAACCTGCTCATTTTCATGGAAAGGTGACTCACATCCCTGACAACACAAAGCTGCCAAAGATTTTTTCTAGTATCATTAAGCTGCTCTCTACCAGACATCATTTCCTATTCCAATTGGTTGTCAACTTTTACTTTACTATTTTTTCGGTCACCTAATACTCTGAAACAATATTCACTAGGGATGATGTGGTAACATTTCTTTGACTATTTTTTTTATCCTCCACCATCCACTTGGGGTTGGGGAGAGAGAAGAGAGGTCTATCCAATAAGCTTCTTGCTTGATCTTTTTTTTTTAAATATCAATCATGATTGTTATGCTGTTTTTATAGCACTTACTTTTCCCTGGGTCCTTTTCCTCCCCTCCTACTTGGTAATTTCTTGTACCAAAGGTAAAAAGTGGGGAAAAATAAAAACAGTTCAGTCAGATTAACCAACAAATCAAAAAAGTCTGGCATTATGTGAAATATTCCATACCCATGTTTCCTCACTTCTACAAACAAAAAGGGGAGAGGTATTTTTTCATCTCCTTTCTGTGGGGCCAAACTTGGTCATAAATTCATTGCCTCTAGTGTGGTTTTATTGTTATTCTTTCCATTTTCAATCCACCTTTTGACACCCCACATCTTTCAACTCTGAACATTTTCACTGACTGTCCCCCTGGATGTGGAATTTTCTCCCTCCTTACTTCTGCCTCTTGCTGTCCTTGACTCCCTTCAGGTCTCAGCTAAAATCTCAACTCCTGCAAGAAAATATTTCTACTTCTTAAAGCTGTTGTCTTCTGAGATTTTCTCCAATGTTTTCTTCTATATAACTTGTTTGCACACAGTTGTTTACATATTGTTTCCATCCATTAGATTGTGAGCTCCTTGAGGGGAGAGTGTTTTTTTCTCCCTCTTTCATTGTAGTGGTAGCACAATACCTTGCACATAGCAAGTCCTTAGTATATATTGTTTTCCTCGTTCTGCTTACTTTATATCAGTTCATATAAGTCTTCCTATACTTTTCTGCATTCTTCATATTCATTATTTTTATAGCACAATAATAACTTCATATACCATACTTTTAAGCCATTCTCCATTAATGTATATTTACTCTATTTCTAATATTTTATGATAAATAGAAGTACTACTATAAATATGTTGATGTATGAAAGGCTTTTATTTTTATAATTCTCTTACTTATCTATTATCTAAATCTGATTATTTGTATAAAAAGTTTTTTTTAATAATTTTATTCACTTAGTTTCTGGGTTTGTCTTGGCTGGTGTACTCTGTCTACAATTATTATTATTATCATTATTTGTCTACAATTATTTTAAATGTGGTATCACTTACTCTTTCTTCTTGAAATGTTTTTGTTTGTAATATATAGGAATGTTGAGGTTTTATGTGGATTCACTTTATATCCTGCTACCTTATGAAAATTATTGTTTCAAATAACTCTTTAGTTGAGTCTTTTAAATCCTTCAAGCATATTATCATGTCATCTGCAAAAAGAGATAATTTTACAACCTTATTTCTTATTCCGATTCTGTCTGTTTCTTTGTCTTCTCTTTTTGTTATTGCTAGGATTTCCAATACAATACTGACTGATATTGGTGACAGCAGGCATCCTTGTTTCATGCCTGATCTTAGTGGGAAGGCTTCTAACTTGTCTCTATTACAAACATTGCTTGCTGATGCTTTTAGGCATTTTTTTAGTTAATTGAAGGAAAAATCCATTTATACCTATCCTTTCAAGTTTTTAAATAGAAATGAATATTGAACTATATCAAAAATTTATATGCATCTATTGATATAATAATATTATTTTTACTACTCTATTAGTAAACACTATCAACCAGCCCTTTCAGCCCCTTTTTTGACTCAACTGTGGTTCTTAGACTAGGTGCTATTTTCTGAGACATCTGTAACCTTGTCCTCTTCCTCCTGAAGGTACTATGATTAGCAATTCTTTCCTCTTCAGGAAAAACTTTATTTTTTCTTAGACAAAATGATCAGCCATTAGTTATGAAACTTGCTTTAGGTTTTACTTTAATCACTCAATCAAACTATCATTTAACAAAAATTATTGTGTCTGTTATGTGCCAAGAATTGTGGTAGATACTGGGAATATGAAAACAAAAGTGAAAGTCCCTGTCCTCAAGGAACTTACATTCTATCAGGGTAGATATGGATGCACAAATGTAGGAGAGGCAGTGTGACATAGTAGTTGGAAATTCAACCTCAAAAAAGGAAGATATGGATTTAAATCCTCCCTCTGATGCATACTAACTATTCAAATTTAGGAAAATCACCCAGCCTTTCAGTGTACTAGGCAATTTTCTAAGACTATATAAGTTGCTGAGTGGGTGTTGACTTGAATTGTTAAAAGTTTCTTCACCAATAAGTTTGTTGTATGAATTAAATTATAGGTCCAGTTCCTATTCCTATAAACATATATACATATTAAATACAAGGCAATTGATGAGGGGGGTAACGTATGTAGAGGAAGGCACCAATAACTGGGGGTATCTGGAAAGGTCTTACATCAGAAGGGGGGAAAACTTAATCTTAATCTACAGTTAAATTCAATCAGCAGTTTTAGCTAATAATTATGATACTTTTCTCAGACATCCAAGGAAGCTTTCTTAATTGACCTTCTCAGACAGTAGCTATGGATTATCCTTCACTTGCACCAGATCATATTCTGGGCTTTCATACAGAGACTGAGGATAAGAATAAAAGAATATTATAGGTTGGCCCTTTGAACTCTTCTTAGAATCTATCTGCTAATTTTCTTCTCTTCTGAACACCTCTCTGATTTGAACTTTTGTTTAAGGGTCTTATCCTCTACTGTTGGAAAGGCAGGCACTATGCCATCCTAACGGAGGGAAAGTAGGTCTTAAAGTCAAGAAGACATGAGTTTAAGTTCCACCAGTGGCAAGTTCTGGATGTATGACTTTGGACAAGTCATTAATCTCTCAGAGCTCTTGACAACTCTCTGAGATTTTTAAGTTGCAAAGAAAGTGCTGAATTGAACTGGTTAAGGGAATTTGCTTATCGGGTATTTCCTTATATTAATGAAGTCACAGGTCAAATTCTTATTCTCTTATCTTTTGCTGTCACCTAACTTATAATCAGACACTTACTTTATTTCTTAGATTTTATAGCACTGTCTGAGGTAAATCTTCCTAAGGCTCTCTCATCAGCAGAAAAGGGGTTAAGGGACACCATAGTAAAGCAATAGTTTTAACATGACCTCAACATGTCCTGTAAAGAATTATTAACAGCTCACATGACTTGAGGATTACCACAGAATATTTTAGATTCAGAGCTAGAAAGGACAGTAGAAGTCAATGCTTTCAGTCACCTCTGGTTACAGAGGAAGAAACTAAGGCACAGACAGTTTAAAAAACTTGTCTAGATGCCATGCAGGTGCCACATTGTAGCTTCAGCTCCTGGCCTGCAGACTGTAGGGGGACCCAGTGATCAGTATTGGGGGGTAATCACTCTTGCTTTACCCTTCTTGGATCTGGATTGTGGTCTGGGTTGGAGGCCTTTGGCTGTGTGACCAGCTTGCCAGAGCGTGTGGAGGCTTCAGAGAGGGCACCCAGCTAATACCTCCAGAAGCTGATAAACACTCATAAGTGTTTGGGATGGAAGCTCCCCTGTCTGGTGGCAGAGTCCTACTGTGGCAACAAGCCCTGAAATCAAGTAATTGAGTGGCAACATGCCTAGGCAAAGGAAACAAAATAAACAGAAAAATTCAACATTAGACTCCTATTTTGGGGGCAAATAGGATCGAAGCATGAAACAGGAGGATGACTGTGAGTCAGAACTACTGCACCAAAAGTTTCAAATGAAAATACGAGCTGGTTACAGGCCATAGAGGACCTTAAGAAGTAGATAGGAGAAGTGGAGAAAAAATTGGGAAGAGAAATGAGAACAATGCAAGAAAATTATGAAATGAGAGTCAACAGCCTGACTGAGGAAATTAACACCTTAAAAAAGAGACTAACTCAAATGGCAAAAGAGGCTTAAAAAGGCAATGGGGAAAAGAATGCCTTAAAAAGCCAAATTTGCCAGATGGAAAAAGAATATCAAAAGCTTGCTGAAGAGAATCATTCCTTCAGAATTAGACTGGAGCAAACGTAAGCTAGTGACTTCATGAGAAATCAAGATGCTGTTAAACAGATCCAAACAAATGAAAGAATAGAAGGCAAAGTGAACTATCTCATGGGGAAAAAACCACTGGCCTGGAAAATAGATCCAGGAGAGATAATCTAAAAATTATTGGACTACCTGAAAGGCATGATCAAAGAAAGAACCTAGAATTCATCCTTCAAAAAATTCTCAAGGAAAATTGCCCTGATGTTTTAGAACCAAAGGTCAAAATAGAGGTTGAAAGAATCTACAGATCACCTCCTGAAAAAGATCCCAAAAAGAAAACTCCTAGGAATATTATAGCCAGGTTCCAGAATTCCCAGATCAAGGAGAGAATATTATAAGCAGCCAGGAAGAAACAATTTGAATATTGTGGAAACACAATCAGGATACCACAGGATCTGGAAGCTTCTACACTGAGGGACTGAAGGGCTTGGAATATGATATTCCAGAGGGCAAAGGAGCTGGGATTAAAACCAAGAATCACCTACCCAGCAAAACTGAGTACCATGTTTCAGGGGAAATTTTGGTCATTCACTGGAATAGAGGACTTTCAATCATTCTTGATGAAAAAAACAGAGTTGAATAGAAAATTTGACATTCAGATTCAAGAAGCAAGAGATGCTTGAGAAGGTAAACAGGGAAAAGGATTCACTATGAACTTATCAAAGTTGAACTATTTACATCACTACAGGGAAAACAATAACTGTAACTGATGAAACTTTTCTCAGTATGAAAATAGTTGGAGAAGGGTATATGGGCATATGAATTCATATGTGAATGTGTGTATATATGTTTACAGGTATACACAGATAGAAGGCACAGATCAAATTTAATAGGAAGGGATTGTATTTAAAAGGTGAAATTAAGAGGTGAGAGAGGAATATAACAAGATGAGGTGGGGAGAGACAGAATGGGGGAAACTATCTCATGTAGAAGAAGCAAGGGAAAATGGTTACAATAGAGGGGAACAACAGGAAGGCAAAAAGGCAAAACCTTATTCTCATTGAATTTGGCTCAGGTTGAGAATGACATATGTACTAAATAGGATATCTCACCCTATAGGAGTGTATGGGGGAAGGGGATGAGAGGGGTTATGATGGAAGGGAGAGCAGGCTGTGGGGGGAGGGAAATTGGAAGCACCCACTTTTGAAAAGGGACAGGATCAAAGTAGAGAATAGAACAAGTGGGAGGTGGGATAGGAGGGAGGGAAATAAAGTCAGTCTTTGACAATGTATCTACTATGGTAATGTTTTGCATAGCTACACATATACAACATATACTGAATTGCTTATCTTCCCAATAAGGGTTGGTGACAAGGGAGGAAGGGAAGGAATCTGGAATTCAAAATTTTAAAATCAAATGTTTAAAAACATATACTGTTATTAATATCATTTTACATATAATTGGGAAATTACTTATATAGGCATTGGGACATAGAGATTCACCATGCCCTACTGGAAAAGTTGAAGGGGGTATGGGAGAAGATATGGGAGAAGTTATGGGAGAGAGCAGATTAGAGGAGGGGATATCCTGTGGGACTGTTATTCTGGGGTGGTGGGTAGGGGAAAAATGGGGGAAAAATTGTAACTCAAAATCTGGTGGAAGTGAATGATGTGAACTAGAATTTAATAAAGCATTTGGAAAAAAAGAATGGTCTAGAGTCACACAGATTGAGTTGGTATTCAAACACATCTACCACAGATTTAACTCTCTTTTCACTGCACCTAGCCATTTGTATGACTTTGGTAAATAATTTCCTGAGTCTCAATTTCTTCATATGTAAAATGAGGGAATTGAATTAGACTCTGAGGCACCTTCCAGCTCTAGATCTATAATACTATGAGTGAAGGAAGGTAGAGATAGTTTGGCAATGAAGAAGGAAGAAGAGAGGCAAAATAGTGGGAGAAGGCTAGAAATACTCCCAAGAACAGGCAGGGGATAAGGGAGATAAATAATGCACTCCAAGTATTTCTCAAATACTCTTAAAGAAAAACTTAGATCTCTGGGATTCAGGGGGTCAGGGTGAGGCATGCTGATCCTAAACAGTCTTCTTCTGGAAATCATTTAAGAGAGACAAGCTATGTCCCAAACATTACTTTTCTCCCTGCCTCCTCTCATCCTACCAAGGGTGCAGGTCCAAACCCCACTAATTAGGTAGTTGTATTGAAAGAAATAAAAATAAATTTTATCTTTTAAATGAAATCTGTGAAGTAAATTAGCTTTTGGTTTACATAAAATTCTTTTATTGCCCCCTAATGTATTTGTAAATGTGATAACTTGGTATTTCTTATAGGCTAATGGCAGCCAATTCCATTCTTTTTTTTTGTTTGTTTTGTTTTGTTTTTGGAGGGCAGTTGGGGTTAAGTAACTTGCCCAAGGTCACATGGGTAGGTTTTTTGTTTGTGTGTGTTAAGTGTCTGAGGCCGGATCCGAACTCAGGTCCTTCTCACTCCAGGGCCGGCACTCTACTCACTGCACCACCTAGCCGCCCCAAAACATGTGTCTTACATTTTTTTTAAAGCAATTGGGGTTAAGTAAGTTGCTCAAGGTTACACAGCTAGTCATTATTTATGTGTGGGTGCTCATTTTCTGAGGCCGGATTTGATCCTGGGTCATCCCAACTCCAAGGCCGGTGATCTCACTCACTGCGCCACCTAGATGCCCCCAATTCCATTCTTGATGTATAAATTATGTCATCAACAATTTTTTAAAAATAGATTTAAAAAATCTATTCCATTTAATTTCAAATTTAATAATAACAATTTTGATAAATCTATTTACTAGTTAAACTATATGAACTTTAGACTAACCATATTGATGAAAATGATGAGAAAGTACAGAAGTTGCTAAATGAAAAATGAGAACCCAACAGGATTTACCAGCAGGACAGCTTGTCTATCTCCAAGAAGGCAGTGTTTAATTCCATCCACAGTAAAATACAAGAGAAGCTTAGAGAGATATAGAATTCTTGACTCAGTAGGAAGACAGATGGGATTCAATTTTATGCCTACAACAACAATACAAAGCACTTCTACAATGCCCTGTAGACTATGTATAAGCCAAAGACCCCTGGTGCATCTCAACTACTTAGAGCTGATATAGCCACACTGATTAGTGATATGGGCATGATCCTGGAGAGATAGGTTGAACACTTCCATAGTGTTCTTAACAGATCATCATCGACCAATGCTGAAGTCACTAACTGTATGCCTCAGGTTGTAGTCATGTCCTCTCTAGCTCAACTTCCAAAGGTAGAATGGGTATCGAATGCCTTGAGTGGCAAAGCACCTGGCACTGATTCAATCTCAGCAGAGATCTCCAAGTTAGGAGGTTTACTGTTCAGAAGTCGACTGAAATCTTTCAGGTTACACGGCAAGAGGAAGTTGTTGTTCAAGAGATCAAGGATGCCTCTATTGCCATCTCTATAAAGGAAAAGGAAACAGGTTGTACTGTGACAATCACAAGGGGATATTCCTCTTTGTCATTGCTAGAAAGTCTCTTGTCAGTTTTACTGCCTAATTCTTCACCTGGAAGATGATCATCTGTGTGGCTTCAGAAAGGACTGAGGAATGGTTTACATGGTTTTTGCTGTCCAACAACTCCAGGAGAAATGGCAGGAACAAAACATAGATGTATATACATTGTTTGATGACCTGCCCAAAGCTTTTGATACTGTCCATTGTGAGGACTTGTGAAAGATCATGGAGAAATTTGGTTGCTCAGAGAAGTTCATTGGTATTGTATGCCAATTTCATAATGGCATAATCACATAGGTTCTGGATAAAGGATGATGCTTTCAAGCTTTTCCAGTCACCAATAGAGTAAAACAGGGCTGTGTTCTTGCTCCCATGCTTTTTAGCATGATGTTTTCCATGATGTTTTCAGATGCCTTCAAAAGGACAAAAATTACATCAAGGTCAGCTGTCATACTATTAAACTTAAAAAAGGCTAAAACCCAAGACCAAAGTGGAGGAAGAACTGGTACATGACTGTTCCCAAATGATTGTGCACTCACTGTAGTCTCTGAGACTGAGATGCAATAGAGTATGGATTGATTCTAGGCCACATGTGCTAATTTTTGCCTGACAGTTAACATAAAGAAAACAGATCCTCTACCAGCAAACCCTGCACCATCCATATATGTTACCACTGGTCACAATAAATGGTGAAATGTTGAATTCTGTGAATAAGTTCATTTACCTTGGCAGTACTTTCCAGGGATGTACACATATAAGATGTTGAAGTACTCATTATCAAAGTTAGAGACTCCAAAAGTAAATGTGGGAGAGAAGAGATATTAGGCTGCATACCAAACTGAAGGTCTATAGAACTATTGTGCTAACTTCACTGTTGTATGCCTATGAAACCTGGACAGTATATCAGTGCCATGCTAGAAAGTTGAACTGCTTCCACCTGAATTATCTTAGGAAGATTCTGAAGATTACCTGGCATAATAAGGTACTGCACACTGGAGTCCTCTCTTGGGCTGAACTGTCAAGCATTCAAACTCTACTACCGAGAGTGCAACTCTGATAGACTGGCCATGTAGCCTGAATGCTAAACACACATTTACCTAAAATACTATTTTATGGAGAATTCACACAAGACAAGTGCTCACAGAGTGGTCAAAAGTCACACAGGCCCTCTCAAGGTATTGTTGATGAACTTTAGTTATCATTTTGGAGATGTGGGAGATGTTGGCAGAGGATTGCCTGGCATGGCATGTAAGCATCAAAGAAGGTGCTGTAATACATGAGCAAAGCAGAATCACAGTAGCTCAAAAGAAGTGTAAGCTGTGCAAATCCAGAGACACCTCCATCCCAAATGTTCTATTGGACTATTTGTGTCTGACCTGTGGTAGAACATTCTGAATTCATATTGGACTGATCAGCTACAGTCAAACTTACAGTACCCTGATCCCAACATTGGATGTCATTAGTCCTCTTTGAAAAAGGATGAACAACAATTCCATTAAATACCTGCCCTTCACTAACTTAATGACCTAAGCCATAAATCTTGATTTCACTTCATATTTTCTATCTTCTACTTATAACTAGAATTTTTCACCTGATGTAAAAATAATTGGAGTTGGAGTATAAATAAAGAAGATACTCGAACTCAGATATAGTCCCATCGAAAATGATAAACCTGTTTTCTAGATCTACCTCTTATAGTGTTTGTAAGGGAAAGCAAGTACTAGAACAAAGGCACCATGGCAATGCTCCCCTAAGATTGGTATACAGGGCTTATTTTGACATGTGACAGCATGAACCAGCAGAGTATTGAAAGGCAGGGTGTTGGGATAGTGATTCCTTCTGGAAAGAAGTGCTTGGCTTCCCAAGATATTGTCCCTCTGGGGCAAAGTTCCATTTATCCCTATGCTAGTTAAGGCTGTATCTCTAATGTAGTTTTGCCTGTACCTCATCACAACATAGAGATTGACCAGGGTTGTCATGTTATTCCAGAGGCATGCAAACTCTTTCAGGTCCTACAGAATTGAAAATTTTTTGAATAGATGCCAAGAGACTGGTTGTATTTCTATTTACCAAATGCCAGCCTACTCATGTTTAGAAAAGGTTGACCACCAGATGGCTAACATTTTACATTTTTGTGACACAGCAATGTAAGAAGCATGTGTACTTAGGCATGAAAAAGACTGGTAAGCAATTAAATATATTTCCTACATACTATTCCCTTTATGGATTTAAACATCTTGATTCTATGTGGCAAAGTAGAACTTATAGGGAAGTATAACTGAGAAGTGAGTATAACTCATAGGTTATATCTAAGGGGCAAATCATATGCATTTGATTAATAATTGACATTCAGATGAAAATACTTTCCAACTTGATGTTTTCTTTTCTCCTCTAAAACTATGCACCTTAATATCTTTGCCAGAGCATTTTGCTAATTACAGGATGTCATTAGGTAAAGCACTTCATTGGCTAATTTTTCAAAAGCCTTTGGGGGTCAGAGTTATTAAGCTGCACATCTTTTTTTCCAAAAGTTAGCTTTTCTTTAAAAAATATTCTAAGTGTGGGTGATAAGGGATTCAATCTCTTTGTTGGAAGCACTAAAGAGTTTGTTTCTATGTTAAACACTTATAAGTAGTCCTACGAAGTGGGGCAAACTTGTTGGACAAGATCCCAGGGCTAAGGATTACAGGGATCTAACTGCAGTTGATCCAAGTGCTGGCATTATGGAACAGAAGCAGGAGGTCCATTTATCGTATCTCTGTTGCAAACCATAAAGAATTCATGGATGATTCTGCTAATACATGCCATATTTCCCAAAGTGACTTTCTTTGCTCTTATCTTCTTTAAACATGTATTTCTGGTATCCTTATTCTTCTAAGATAACTCAAAATAATTCTGGTAGCAATTAGTTGTTGTCAATTAAAATATTAGTGGTTTCGTTTAAGACCACCCAGGCCACATCTTAGAATAAGTAAATGTTACTAATAACCATGTGAAAATTATAAATATTTTAAATTGAAGCTTCTATGTACTAACTGTCCTTGTCTAACTTAAATGTAAGATAGGAAGAGGATAAATTTATATTGGTTGCTGCAGCTAAATGGCTCAGTATATAGAGTATTGGGCCTGGAGTCAGGAAGATTATAGTTAAAATCTGGCCTCAGGCACTTAGTAGCTGTGTAGCCTTGGGTAAGTCACTTAACCTCTGTTTGCCTTAGTCCGCTGGAGAAGGAAATGTCAAACCACTTCAATATCTTTGCCAAGAAAACTCCATGGACAGTATGGGCCATAGAGTCATGAAGAGTTGGACACTACTGAACGATTGAATGATAACAACAAAATTTATTTCATTGAGTTTATATCTAAAAAGTAAAGAGAAGAGGTGAGGCAAATATCTGGTAACTGAAGACATCCCCCCTTTCTCTTCTCCATCTTCCCGATCCCTTAAAATTATTATTTTCCAGTGTCTAGTCCTCAGCCCCCTCCTCCTTCTATAGTCTGTCTCCTGACAATTTTATTTATTTTATAATTCACTATTATCTCTGAAACTTTATCTCCAGACATCATCTTTAGATAGGCATCTTCAACTACCTTTAGGATTTCCTTCTAACAACTTTGCTCAATATGCTCAAAATTGAATTTATCTTCCCCCTCAAACCCATTCTTCTTTCTAACTTCACTATATCTGTTCCTGCTATTACCATTTATCTAATCTCCTATGTTTGAAACTTGGTTATCTTTGATTCCTACCTCTAATTAGATCTCTACAAGATCCTATTGTCCCTTTATTCCTACAGCCACCATTCTAGTACATGACTTCATTCTCACCCAAGAAATCAAATCCCTGATGTTCATACATTGAAGGGGTGAGGTAGAAGAAGGGAGAAAGAAGGTGATCTCTTAACATTCACATTGATTCTTCTACATTTTTAAATTTACTGTAGTCCTGGTATCTTTTGCCCTTGGTTTTAGCATACAACATAATTGAAACCACAGAATAACTATAGGATCTTACTCTATAGAAAAGAATTTAATGGGAACAACTAGAATATAGTTGCATGTAGAATATTCAAAGCATATAGAACTGTATATAGCATATGGGGAAGCTTTAGTGAGATAATAAATCTAATGTAAGTTGAACTGTCTAGCACTTTGTCCATCAGGGGTATCAGCTCAACAATTATGAATATAATAGCTAATATTAATATAGCATTTTAACATTTGCAAAACACTTTTATGTACTATTTCATTAGATTTTCACAGCAACTCTGTGAGGTAGGCAGTAACATAAAAATATATCATTAATGAATTCTGTACAATACAACTAGAGTCCTTTACAATACTCCCAAACTTGTAAATGATGAGATTATTTCTATAAAGAGGATTACAATGGAGTATCTCAGCTAGGCCTATTTGGGTATTTTTGATCTGAACCCAAATGGGTCCTTTCTGAGTAGAATGTACTGGCAAATGTTAAACAAATGACTCTGGAGGAAAAAAAACCTACATGTGCACATTTTTAATTTTAACATTTATGTATTATTAATATTTTCCATAGTTTTCTTAAGTCTAGAAATCAATGAAACAATAATTCAAATCCTGTTTTATAGTGTTTGTTGATTTCTATGTTGTAAATACTCACACTGAAAATTTAACAGTTGTCTTTCCCCTATTTGAAGTGACTCCACTATACCCCTATATGTGGAGGAAAAGAGGGAGAGAAAAAGCAATACATACATCTATCAATTCTTAGCTATTCATCTCAGCTCCAGTTCAACAAGCAAGGCCAAGAAGAAGGCCCAGAATTCTCTTAGACTCTCAGAAGTAGAGGGAAGAAGCACAGTGACCAGCTTCCTGTTCCCTTTGTGGCCAGAGAGCAAAGTTAGCTATGGAGTCACTGGACTTTAATTCCTTAAAAAGCTTAGCAGCAATACAGGAGTAGTAGCAAACCTTTACACTCCTGTTCCCTTCACAATGGCAAGGCAAGAGAAAAGGAGGCATAGAATCACCTGGCCTTCAGCTCCCTTAGAAACCTGCAAGTAAGAGGAAAAGTAAGAGCACAGTCATCAGGCTTCAGTTCCTTCCACAAAACCCAGGAGACTAATAGGAGGGAAGTTACAGAAGCCATACCTACTTTTGTTCAAATGAAGTCCCAAGCTCAATCATGTGTCTCTTGTTAATGCTACGTCCTTTGAAGTAATACAATGACTATACACCGGAAACTTGTAGGTGATTCAGTTATTGTCCATGTTCAATGTTTTGCTGGACATTAATTTGGCGGGGTGTCTGAATCCCAATGAGTAAATAGATATCTATCAACCTCCTCAGCCTCTACAGTATTGAATTCAGAGGGTCTTGCCCTATGCTTGTTTTGTAAGGAAATCAGAGCTTCAATCTAAAATTACTCATTTAGGAACATATGTGCTGGCAGAAACTGGATGGGGATGGAACAGGATCTTCCACTGTCCTCTTTCCCATTCAAATAAACAGAAGATATTAGCTATTAAGTATAACACTGCAAGAGATAATGGAGGTGGAGGTGTCTGGTAAAAGTAAACTGTTCTAATAGCTTTCAAATGCATAGGTTTTATCAATTCATTTCTTTGGATGGTTCAGTAGATTTTATTGTTTTTACTACTTTCAGTCATGCCCTACTCTTCATGACTCCATTTAGAGTTTTCTTGGCAAAGATACTGAAGTGGTTTGCCATTTCCTTCTCCAGCTCATGTTACAGATAAGTGGCAGAGACAAATTAAGTAAGTAAGTTAAGTAACTTGCCCAGGGTCACATAGCCAGTAAGTGTTTGAGGCCAGATTTGAACTCAGGAAGTTGAGTCTTCCTGACTCCAGACCTGGCACTATATCCACTGCGCCACCTAACTACCCCATTCAGGAGATAGTGTGCTGCTAGATTTGGAATCAAAGGAACTGGATTCAAATTCTGGTTCTTCCATTTACTTCTGTATGACCTTGGACAAATCACTTAGCCTCTCTGGACCTCAATTTCATCTCTAAAATAAGGTGATTTGACTAATTAAACTCTATAAATATATGAGTTTCAAAGGAGGCATAGAATTCTATTCATCTCCTTCTATTCATTTGAATAGAAATGGTAACTGAACACAGTGGAGCTGATTAGATCACCAAGTGAGAGGTATAAAGAGAGAAGAGAGGGTGAAATACGAAATCCTGGGGGACCTTTCCATGCACAGAAATGGAAACTATATGATAATCCTTCAAAGGAAAATGAGAAGGAGCAGGCAGACAGGGAAAAGGAGAGTCACAATAGAGTAGTACCAGAAAAATTCAGGGAAGAGAATGTGAAAGAGGAAAGGATGAATAATAGTATAAAATGTTGCAGAGAAGTCAAGAAAGATGACAACTGAAAAAAAAAGACCATTGGATTTTGCAGTAAAGAAATCATTTGTAACTTAGGAGAGATCATTTCCATTGAGTAGTGGCACAGAGGTCAAATTAAAAGAGATTGAAAAATAAGAATTGAGAAAATAGAGGCAATGAAGGTCAACATCTCTTTTAAAGATTTTGGCTGTGAAAGAGAGAAAAGACACAGAAGACTCCAGGATCAAGTAAAAGTTTTTTAAAGCGTGGAAAACTCTACTTGTAGGCAGGAGAGACAGACAGAGTCAATGGATAAGAAGATGTTGAGGAAAGAGCCAACCACTGTGGAAAGAAATTTAGAATTACGGTGAGAGAGTGATAAGAATATCCCACTCTGACCCAGAGATCCAACTGCTAGGCATATACTCTCAGAAAATCAACGACTAAAAAACAAGGTCTTATATATACAACAAGGTCTTATATATATAACAAGGTCTTATATATAGCAAAATATTTATAGCAGTACTTGTTATAGTAGCACAAAAACTAGAAACAAAGTAGATACCTATTAACTAGGCCATTACTAAACTAACTGATGGACATATATGTAATCAATTAATTATTGTATTATAAGAAATAATGGTACACACTAACAGCCACATTGTGCCATGACTGACTTTGATAGACTTATCTCTTCTCAGCAATGCAAGGATCTAAAGCAACTCCAAAAGACTCATGATGGAAAAAAGTCATTCACATCCAGAAAAAGGAAATATGGAGTCTGAATGCAAATCAAAGCTTACTGTTTTCTCTCTTTTTTGTTTTTTCTTTCTCATGGTTCTTCCCATTAGTTCTAATTCTTCTATACAACATGACTAATGTGAAAATATGTTTAATGAGTATGTATATGTAGAGCTTATATTGGATTTCAGGCCATCTTGGGGTGGGGGAGGGAAGGAAGGAGAAAATGTTAAACTTATGGAAGTAAATGTTGGAAACTAAAAATAAATAAATGAATTTATAAAAAAGAAATGATGAATATTAAGGGAGGCATAATAAAACATGGAAAACAACGGAAAATGAAGTAATAGAAGTCAGGAAAGTTATATGTAGAGTGACTAAGATAAAGTAAATGGATAAAAACAGCATCACCAACATAATAAAAACTGAACTCTGCAATTGATGACCAATATTGGCTCTGAGGAAGAGACATGAAAATGCTCTTTCTACTGTTTGCAGAGGTTGGTGACTTAGATGTGGAACATTGCGTTTTACTGTCAGAACTGATTGGTGTATAGACTAGTTTTGTTGAACTGTTCTTCCTCTCCCCTTCCTTTCTTTTTTGTTCTTTGTAATAAAGAAGACATATATGACTTTTTGTGTGGTGGGCAGGAGGAATAGACTGGGAAATTAAGGTGATATAAAATAAAAGGTGCTAGTAAAAACTAAAGCAAAACAAAAAAAGAAAAGAAAATAGAGGGAATGTTGGAAGGGGTGAGCTCCTGGAGGAGATGAGAAGGAATCAAGGAAACAAATGGAAGAATTAGAAAGGAGAAGAACCATCTCAGATTTGGAGCCTGAAGCAAGGGAGAAGATTGGAAAATGACATTGGTTTGAAGCGAAATAATGGGAGCAGAGGGAACTGAAGCAGAATGACCTCCTTTTTTTTTTTTTCCAAGTTAGGCACTCTACTAGAGGGAAAGTAGAAGAGTAATATTGGTAGCTTGCCTTGAGAAGAGACATTTTGGAGTAGTTGCTGTGTGGAGTTCCCAGTCAATCTTGAAAGAATATTATTTGAGATGGACCCAATAAGCATGGTTGTATAACTTTTACAAGTGTTATTCTGAAGGAAAAGAAATATGGGGAAAATTCAGAGTAAGAGTTTAGAAAGTTAGGAGCAGTGAAAGGACAATAGGAAAAAGGATTCAAGGGTGGAAGAGAGCATAAAGTTGAACTGATTAAAAAGCTGAGATTTTTAAGAGAAAAAAGTGGGGACAGAGCAGGAGAGATGGCCTGGGAAAGTAGAGGGGATGAAAATGAAAGGATTGTACAGTATTCCAGTGCACACTAGTTGAAAAGTAAATTGAAGGTGAGAAAATAGAGGCAATGAGGGAATACATGTTTTTCAAAGAGTTTGGCTATGAAAGGGAGAAAAGGTTTGGAAGATTATAGGGTCAAATGAAGGTCACACCCACATATTCCATAAATTCTAGTGACTTACTATTACTTCTGTGATTGAATAAACTTCTCTGCTTGTCTTTTTTTTTTTTGATGTTCAATAAGTTTATTGTCTTAATCTGAAAATCTTCATAGAAAATTACAGATTTTGATATTTTCACTATCAGCTACTCGTTCCTGGGCTCTGAGGAAACTCGCCTTCTTCTGAGCAACCCGATCTTTCTTCTGGGCAAGGGACATTTTGGGGCAGTTCCATCTCTTCTTTTTAACTTCTCTCTTGGGTTTCTTTTCATAAACTGGATTCTCCCGTATACCAGCATGAGCTTTCTTGTACATTTCCTCCATGTAAGGAGTTATGTTGTTCTTTATGTACTGTGAGAATTGCTTTTTATATGCATCTTCATCTTCTTCCATGAGGTAATGCATATAATCTGCAACATTCTGGCCCATGATGTGTTTCCGATGTACTTCAGCGTTGAATTCTTTGCTTTCTGAATCATACCCAGGGAAGCGTTTGGTACTGTGAGGAATAGACAGACCACCACCCACAGCTCCCTTAAGGGCCCCAAAGACTTTGTTTCCTGTGGTAGTTCTGGCAAGACCTGCGTCCAGGTAGCACGTAAAAGCACCAGGCTGACCATCGATGCTTTCTACATTGTACTCATCTCCCGTCACTTCCACCTGACCTTCATAGATCTTGTTCATGCCAAATCTGTTAAGAAGCCTGCGGGCCAGCAGCAGGCCTGTGCAGTAAGCGGCAGCATAATTTGTCAGACCAACCTTCACACCATACTTTGGTAATTCATGGGCATAAGCTGCACAGACGATCATATCCCCTTCTATACGGACATAAGGAGTCTGGCAGATGATGTCTCTGTTGGTGACCCGGAAGATCATGCGGTACTTCGGGGTGTTATACTTGTTCTTGTTGTGGATCACTAGACGTTTCCGTGCATAATAATCCGTTTTCCCCTCTCGCCTTCTCCGGAACTTCACTTGGTACCACTTGAAGTAGGCCTTATTCTTTACAACTTTAACAAACCCCATCCTGCTGAACGAGACCCGCGCCCTCGGCACAGACCTGCAGGCCTCAGCAGAGCTAGGGGAAAAAAAGCTCTGCTTGTCTTTTAAAGCCCATTACAACCTACCACAACCTGGCCCCTTTCAAGTCTGTTTTAAATTACTCTACTTACCTTCTGTGGCCCAACGAAACTAACCTTCTTATTGTTTCCCACACACTACCACTCTCATTTCTGTGCTTTTGAACTGTTTCCTTATGTAACCAGTGCTATCTCCTCACCTTTGGCTCTTACAATCTTGTTTCCTTCAAAACTTAGCTCAAGTGCCACTTTCAACATGAAACCTTTCTGGATTCCCTCAGCTGTACAAAGACTTACTCTACCTAATTATTGTGTATTTTAAAAACATATTTTGTTTATACTTCTATGCTCTCTCATCTCATAGAATGTAAACTTCTTGAGAGCAGGGATTATTTCATTTTTTGTCTTTGTATCTGAAGTGCCTTATACAATATCTACCACATAGTAGGTACATAATAAATATGTGATTCATTGCTATTGAATTTCCTATGTGGAATTCTATTCTATTTACCAGCAACTCATCTAACTTTTCTTATCTTCTCAAAGGGTTATCTGGGGTAATGAGAGGTTAGCTGATTTTCCCATCTTCACACAGATAGAGGAAGTACTTGAATCCATGTCTTCCTGATTTTTATACTTAAGACCAGCCTAGTATTCACTACATCTTCCTGCCTTTCACACAGTAGAATTAAGTGGCCCAGAAAAATGTGGGCTGTCAAGTGAATATCAAACAGAATTGTCCTGGCTAACTGAAAATTACCTATGGCTTTTGTAATTAAGTTAATATATATATATGCTCACGTGAGTTTGACAGAATGAACTTTAATACACATTTTGCAAAAAAAAAATCCAAATCCCAACACCCCCCCAAACCCCCCCCCCCAAACACCCTTTTAGGTAGAAATTAACACATATATTTAAATGGCAGGGATCCATGTACAAATTCTAAGTCAATGTGTGTGTGTGTGTGCACAACCAATATCAAAACTAAAGGAGAACTCAAGAGCTATGCTAGTTTTCTCTAAAAGCAGTTTCCCTGTAGTACTGCCTGTAGAGCCAAATGACTGCAGCTAGGAGAGACCCTAGGTAAATTCTCTTCACAGCTGAAGCTGGAAGAGAAGGACCATAGTTAAAACACTAATCACCTTCCTCTGCAGTACTTTGGCAGTCCAGTTAAGAAAGATTTACTAACGTAGACATATAGTAAGAGAAAAGAGGAATTTTTGAAAGGAATTGGAAGGAAATAAGAATCACATGGGAAAAGAAACAATAGAAATAAAAGGTGAGAGGAAATATGAGAAATAAACAATAAAATGAACTTTGTTGTGTTGAAAACTTATTTTCAATTTTTTTCAGTTATTTTCAATTTGAAAAGCTTTTCTGGAAGTAGGATGTCTTAAAGAAAGACTAAGAATCAGTCATAGGTGTGCTCTCATTTCTATCTTTCTTTATATTTTCCATTCTTATTCTCTTATTTATGAGGAATTTAGGGCGGATCATCAACGAATATGAGAAAATTACCAGAATTACTTTGTTGTGTCATTTATCAGCGAACATTTTAAAAAGTATCACTTCAAGACCATTTAAACTGTAATACCTCTCTACTTAAGCTGTTAGCTTTAGAGTGATTTAAATAATTAACTAGTTATGTCTTCCAAGGTCAAAGTAAGTCAAGACTTTAGGCAATTCAACCTCTCATTATCAACTTGATGTAAAATCTCACCCATATAATAGTATTTATAAAAGGAAGATTTAAAATAATTTTATTCAATTACAAATATGAATTGATTAAGTATATCATGAGTTTATCTATTTTGGGAATTTGGAAGAAAAAAACAGTTATACTATCAGGTAACATCAAGTTTAAAACTTTTATTCTTTGACATACACAAAATACTTCATATTGTTGGAACTTTTGGAAAAATACCATTTTATCACCCATGGCATTTATTTATAGATTTTATGAGGATGCTAAAGAAAATAATTGTGATGCTAAACTGTCCCTTAATGGAATCAGAATCAGAATCAGATTTTGTGATTTGTGAGTGACTTGCATAACCACTAGAGAAGTATGGTCTTATAGTCTCAGTATACCTGAGGGGACAAATTTGATAGTGTTCTAATTCTGCCTCTGACACCACTGGGACATCAGACAAATCACTTCCCCTATCTATTTACACTTTCTGGTCTGTAATATGACAGTGATAATACCTATTTTCTAGGAGATGAATGTTTTCAAAGTGCTTTGCACCTAAAATAATCACCCCATTCTGTATTAAAGCATGAAATTGCTACTCAATATCATCTCTAAAAAATGCCCCTTGGCTCATAGCAAATGGAGATTCTTGAGCGAGTGATGGAAGAATTGATAATCTAGAGCATTGCTTGCTTGGTGATGAGTGATGATACGAATTATTTAGTCTAATAGAGGAGATAAAAAATTATATCAATTATAGAGGTTTTTGACAGCTGTAAACGCAAATTCACACACTAAACTACTGAAAACACTTACATAGTGTTTCCTAGATAATGGAAAATATGCTAAAGACATATAAATTTACAGAAAACAGTTGGAATAAGTACCCACACCAGCAATCATGATCTCCTTAAACCCAGACTTGACCATGGCACTCCTCCCACTTTATGATACGTCTTTACTTCTGCCCCAGTATATTTCTTTTCCAGCTGGTCTTTTCTTTTCATTTGAGAATGCATTCATATCAACCATCATTACATTTTCAAACCCATACTACTTTATGATGCCCTAGACCTCCTCCTCCACCTTACCCTTAAATGAGTACCTTCCTGCTCCTCTTCTTCCAATTTATCAGCACTCTGTTATGTGTTCTCTTATCTTTCTATAAAGTAAACTTTTGGAGACAGATACTGTTTTCCTTTTTGCTTGTATTTGTATTCCCCGTATTTATCACAGTTTCTGGCACAAAGTAAGTGCTTAACAAGTTCTCTCTCTCTCTCTCTCTCTCTCTCTCTCTCTCTCTCTCTCTCTCTCGAATCACTTTACAAGAAATAATGAATGGTAGTTGGAGGGAAAGGGAAATCTTGGAGAAATCAAGTCTTGAAATAGTGAAGTGTCACAGTGGATGAAGCAATGGGCCTGGAGTCAGAAAGACTTGAGGTCAAATTCAGTCTCAGAAACATAGTTATCTATATAACCCTGGGCAAATCACCTAACTTCTACCTTCGTTTTTTTGTCTGTAAAATGAGGATAATAATGGCACCTATCTCCCAAGGTTGTGAGGACAATATCAGATATTACAAAGTTATTTTACAAACCTTAAAGCAATATGGAAATGCTAGCCTTTGTTGTTAATTTTATTGTTATCAGATGCAGAGATGTCAGTTCTGATCACTCTAGAAACATTTGTAGAAGAAACTGAATGGACAGCAAATATACGTGAAATAGGACAGATTTGTTATCATTTCTTTTTTGGGTTGTTTTCATGAACAGTACAGTAACTATTTTTTCTCTCCATCACCTTAGTATATACCATGTGCCAAAGTAGAAATCTGATTCCCAAAAGTGGCTGCCTTGACAAAATTCACTCATGAGAAAAATGAGCTGGAGATATTTAGAGACTGATTATCAAACTATTTCACGAATGATTCTAAAAAGAATATTACAATAAAAACACTATAGCTGGATTATCAACAACTATTAACTTAAATATTGCCCCTTTTATCTCTGTAAAATATTTATGAAGATGATCTATATCAATGTGTATGAGTCATCCATGTTGGAAAAACAAAGTGGATAAAAATACATGCTTGTTAGATTATGACAATGGTGAAGTTCAATGGGCAACTCATTGAATTAGTCTATATATAAGTATGTGTGGGGTGTGTATGTGCATGTGTGTGTGTGTGTAGATAGACGATAGCTAAATATCATGGATGGGGGTGGCTAGGTGGCTCAGTGAAGAGAGTGCTGGCCCTAGAGTCAGGAGTACTTGAGTTCAAATCCAGCTTCATACACTTAACACAAAACTAGCTGTGTGGTGTTGGGCAAGTCACTTAACTCCAAATGCCTAACCTTCCCCCCTCCAAAAAGCAAAAAAAAAAAAAAAAAATCATGAATGGACAGTGCATGCTGAAGAGATCATGGGTACAATGGAGAATCAAATTTGTAGGGCGCTTAACATAGTGCCTGGCACATAGTAAGTGCTATATAAATGTTAGGTATTTATTATTATTATTATTAGTCAAATTTCTGTGTTGTTGTGAACAAATGTGCAAACATTGATCCAGCAATGTTTTTCTTAAAGTGACATTCAGAAGATCTGTATCTTTGTAAACTTCCAGTTCTAGAAATTAGGAAGTTTTAAAATATTTCAGTGTCTAATATCTTTAAATACATAAAGATCTTTTAAATATGCATTCATGATAATTTACATAAACACAAATATCACTGAATGAAAATGTGAAAATGAGTTTCACCTGTTGTTCTGAGCAAGCAGTAATGATATTTCATATTTCCCCTTTTAAAATTATTTTGTGCATTCTAAAAGGGCAAATGTGGTTTAACCCACAAGGCAAATCGAAGCTTTCCTGATAAGTGCTTGCATAAATCAGAGTTAATGTCAATTTAATATTAATATAAAAAAGTTAATTGAAATTTAGTTCAAAGCTTATTTGTTTACATATGCTATGTAAATTGGTTTTAAAATATGTTACACAGATTTCTTTGATACTTACATGATGTCAGCCTCAAGCTCATATATATATGTATATATATATATGTATATAAGTATATACACACATGTATATGTGAATGAATCGTATGACAACTGGGAAATGTCTAAATGTAAAAAGAGAGGGGGGGTGATTATTATATTTTTTTGTGGTCACTAAATTCTTAAAATGTTTGTCCAGTTTTGACAAAAAATACTGTCTTATATTCTTTCTACTCCAAAAATATTTGGACCATTCCTCACACTTGATTCACTCCCATTGCTCCAAATATCACCTTTATTCAGACGACTCTATATCTAGATATAGATATACATCTATATCTATAATGCTGACATCTTTCAAAACCCCAGACATATCTCTAACTATCTATAGGATATCACTACCTGGATATCCTTCCATCACTTTCAATGCTACATTTCTAAAGTCAAACCCACTCTCTTTCTCTAAACCTGCTCTTCATTCTAAATTTACTATTTCTGTTCCTGGAGCCATCATCTACCCAGTCTCCTATTTTCAATATCATGGAGTTATTTTACTCTTCTCCATCTCTCATATCCAATCAGATAATAGATATTCCTGATTCTACCTCCAAGACATCTCTAGTATTTATACTCTCTATTCTATAACCTTTGTCACTGCTAGGGTACAAGGCTTTTTTTATCATCTTGCTTTACTATTGTAATAGCCTCTTAACGGGTCTTCCCACCTCTGCTTTTTGTCTCCTCTTCCCAATCCATCACTCATACTGCCACCAGAATAATTTTTATTACATGTGGATTTGAGAATGTCTCTCCTTTGCTCATTAACTTGGTGGTTCTGTGTGAGCCTACAGACTAAAATTCAGGTATCTTGGGCTGACAATCAGGTCTCTGGCATAATCAGGAATCCTCATAACCCATTATAATGTGAGCAACTTGAGGATAGAGACTATTTTTTGCCACTTTTTTATTGCATTACCAATGCTTAGCATTATGCCTGGCACACAGTAGGTATTTAATAAATGCTAGTTGACTGATCAATTTTTCCGGGCATATTTCCTATTAATTCTTCTCAAAGCACATCTATCCTTAGAGGTAACTATGAAGCCAGCTCCTTTCAGGAAGTCTTACTTGATCCTATTGATCTCTCAGCAATAGCCTCAATCCCCAAACCTCAAGTGACACTTTTATTTTGAATCTCTGTGATGTGCTTGTAATATTGTATTCTATGATATAGTCTATTTTATATTGTCTTTATATTATATATTGTGATCAAATGGAATTTACATTAGGAATTCAGGGATGGTTTAACCTAAGGAAAATTATTAGCGTAATTGATTATATCAATAAAAAACACATGAATATATCATTTTTTTATCATTTGACAAAAGACTTTCATCAAAATATAGCATTCATTCTTATTAAAAGCACATGAAAGCATAGGTATAAATGGGTTTTACTCCCTTAAAATTATAGGAAACATCTACCTAAAACCATCAACAAATATGATTGGTAACAGGGTAATCTAACAGTCTTCCCAAATAGATCAGGAGTAAAACAAGGCTGCCACTTATCACAAATATTATTCAATATTATCTTACAAATGCTAGCAATAGCAATAAGAGAAGAAAAAAATTGAAGGAATAAGAATGGGCAAAAAATAATAAAAAACCTCTTTTGCAGATGATATGATGATATACTTAAAAATGCCTAGAAATTCAACTAAAATGTTAGTCAAAATACTTAATAATTTTAGCAAAGTAGTAGGACATAAAATAAACTCATGTAAATCATCAGCATTTTGATATATCAAAAACAAAGTTCTGCAAGAAGAGATTGTAAGAGATACCCTATTTAAAATAACTGTAGACTGTATAAAATAGCTGGGGGTATAACTAACAAGACAAACACAGGAACTACATGAACATAATTATAAAACACTTTTTATACAAATAAAGTCCGTTTTCAAAAATTGGAGAAATATTTATTGGTAGGCAGAAGCAGTATAATAAAAATGATGATTTTTATCTCATCTACTTATTCAATGCAATCCCAATTAAATTACCAAAAATGTTATTGAGCTAGAAAAAAAATTCATTTGGAAGAACAACAGATCAAAAAATCAAAGGAATTAGTGGAAAAAATGTAAAGGAAGGCAATTTAGCAGTAATAGATCTTAAACTGGATTATAAGGCAGAAATTTTCAAAACTGGTAGTGACTAAGAAATAGAAAAGTGGAGCACTGGAACAGAAGTCATACAATACACCATAGCAAATGATTATAGTAACTTTATGTTTGACAAATGTAAAGATTTATGCTTTTGAGATAAGAATATACTATTTGGTAAAAATTGTTGAGAAAACTGGAAGGCACTCTGGCAGAAATTGGATGTAGACCAATATCTTACAGATAAGGTCAAATGGATACATGACCTAAATATAAAGGGATATATCGTAAGAAAACTAGAAGAATATGGAGCACATTACCTCTCAGGTTTAGGGATAGGAGAAGAATTTATCTCTAAATAAAAGATAAGAGGGGGCAGCTAAGTGGCTCAGTGAGTAAGAGTACTGGCCCTGGAGTTGGGACAACCCGGGACTGGATCTGGCCTCAGAAAATGAGCACTCACACATAAATAATGACGGGCTGTGTAACCTTGAGCAAGTTACTTAACAGCAATTGCTTTTAAAAAAAGAGATAGAGAATATTGTGAGATGTAAAATGGGATAAATTTTGTTACATTAAATATAAAAAATGTACAAATAAAATAATGTACACAAGGTTAGAAAGAAAGCAGAAAACTGGAGAAAAAATATAGACTGTTTCTTGGATAAAGGTCTCATATCTTAAACATATAGAGCACTTTGTCAAAGCTATAAGAATATTAGTCATTTCCCTATTGATAAATGATCAAAGAATATGAACAGGCAGTTTTTCAATGAAGAAATCAAAACTATATGTAGTCATTTGAAAAAATACTCTAAATCATCATTGATTAGAGAACTGCAAATTAAAACAACTTTAAGACATAATTTTATACCTATCAGATTGGCTAAAATGATAGAAGGGGAAAATGACAAATTTGGAGGGGACGTAGAAATATTGTGACATTAATACACTGTTGATGGAAAAACTGTGAAGCAGTCTCACCATTCTGGAGGTCAATCTGGAATTATGCCAAAAGAGTTATAAAGCTATGTATATAACCTTTGACCCAGCCATACCAGTATTGGGTATGTTTCCCAAGGTGATCAGGGTAAAAAGCAAAAAAAAAAACAAAACACAACAAACATATGTTCTAAAATATTCACAGCAACTCTCTTTGTGGTGGCAAACTAAAAAAAAATAAGATAAGCATTTCTATATACAAATCAGAACAGAAAAAGAGAGTTATTTATGGAGGTTATTAATCTGTCAACATACAGCTTGTGTCTTCATCTGAAGATACAGCAAATTCAAAAATTTTTCCTTCCTATTCTTTTCTTTTCTTTCCTTTCCTTTTCTTCTCTCTCCCTCCCTCCCTTTCTCTCTCTTCATTTCTTTCCTTTTTAACTGGGTCAATAAATTTATTCTCTTAGTTTGTAAATCACATTACACATTACACTGCTATTGATATATACATATCAATGGTAGCACTTTAGTGGTAGCTTAAAACTAGAAACAAAATTGAATAAGTCGTGTACATTAGCATGATAGAATATTAATATGTCATTAGAAATAGCAACTGTATGGAATTCAGAGAAACATGGGAAGCTTTGTATGAATCAATATAAAACTAGCAGAATATGATACACAATAATATAATTTCAAGATTTAAATTTTGTTAATTGTACTGACCCAACTCCACCTAGATAACTGACGTTGAAATATACCGTTCTATTGTCTGTATAGAATGGCAGAGGCCTCTTTCTTTTTCTTTGTTACAATGGAGGGTCCAGGGGGTAAGTGTAGTTAAGGAAAAGGGCTGTTAGGAACCTCATTTCTATTTTTTTACACACACATTCACATACATATTCATACACCCTTCTTCCATTATTTTCATACTGAGAAAGATTTCATCAGTCACTGTTATTGTTTTTCCATATAGGAATGTAAATAGTTCAACTTTGATAAGTTCCTTTTGATTTCTTTTCCATGATTACCTTCTCAGGCATCTCTTGCTTCTTGTGTATGGATGTCAGATTTTCTATTCAATTCTGATTTTTTCCTCAAGAATGCATGAAAGTCCTCTATTCCACTGAATGACCATATATTCCCCTGAAACAAAATACTCAGTTTTGCTGGGTAGGTGACCCTTGGGTTCATTCCCAGCTCTTTTGCCCTCTGGAATATCATATTCCATGCCCTTCGATCCCTCAGTGTAGAAGCTGCCAGGTCCTGGGCTATTCTGATTGTGTTTCCACAATATTGAAATTGTTTCTTCCTGGCTGCTTGGAGTATTTTCTGCTTGATCGGGGGATTCTGGAACCTGGCTACAATACTACTGGGAGGTTTCTTTTGGGGATCTTTTTCAGGAGGTGATTGGTGGATTCTAGGTTCTTTCTTTGATCATGGCTTTCAGGTAGTACAATAATTTTTAAATTGTCTCTCCTGGATCTATTTTCCAGGTCAGTAGTTTTTTCCCATGAGATATTTCACATTGCCTTCTATTCTTTCATTTGTTTGGATCTGCTTAACAGCATCTTGATTTCTCATAAAGTCATTAGCTTCCATTTACTCCAGTCTAACTCTGAAGGAATGAATCTCCTCAGTGAACTTTTGAGATTCTTTTTCCATCTGGCAAATTCAACTTTTTAAGGCATTCTTCTCCTCATTGCCCTTTTGGGCCTCCTTTGCATTTGAGTTAGAGGGCAGAGTAGAAACAGTGCGTCCAAGCCACTCTGCCCCCAGATTTCCTCCCAACTATGTAAAAGGGGACTCTGAACAACTTCTGGAGCCCCAGCACCCACAGAACGACACAGAGAAGCTAACCGCCCACTGAGGACAGCCCAGCAGCCCTGCAGGAAGGACCAGCGCAGTGCTCTAGGAGCCAGCAGCACGCAGTGCACAGAGCATGGGGAGCCGAGCACAGGTCCAGTCCGCCTGAGTCGCGGTTTTAGCCCCAGGGTGGCAGGGCCAGCAACCAGCTGGAGGGACCCCAGAACACCAGGAGCTTTGGCGATTCCAGAATTATCAACATAGACATGCCTAGTACAAAGTGAGAGGTTAGTTCCCTATGGACTTTGGGACCACTATTTGGGGAACGCTTTGGCTTCCTCCCCTGGGGACTAGAAGCTGCTGAGGAGACGTGCCATTTTGTAGTTTTCAGAGGCAGCTCCAGCTCCTGGCCTGTGAACTGTAGGGAGATCCTGCAATCAGTCTTGGGGGTTAATTGCTCTTGGTTTAACCTCCCTGGATTTGGATTGTGACCTGGGGTGGTGGTTGTGGGTGGATTTACAGCTTGCCAGAAACGGAAGTTGCCCCCCCCACACATTCGGGATGAAAATTCCCCTATCTGGCGGCAAAGCCATACTTTGGCAACAAGCCCAAAAGTCAAGTAACTAAGTCACAACATGCCAAGGCAAAGGAAACAAATTAAACAGAAAAATGCAACCTTAGACTACTACTTTGGGGGCAAGGAGGGTTGAAGCATGGAGCAGGAAGAGGACTGTGAGGTCTGAAGTCCTGCTCCAAAAGCCCCAGGGGAAAACATGAGCGGGTTGCAGGCCATAGAGGACCTTAAGAAGCACTTTAAAGATCAAATAAGAGAAGTGGAGGAAAAGTTGGAAAGAGAAATGAGCAGGATGCAGGAAAAGTATGAAATGAGTGTCAACAGCCTGACCGAAAAAAAACAACACCTTAAAAAATAGACTAACTCAAATGGCAAAGGAACCTCATTTCTAAAAAAGAATTAAAAAATATGGGAGGGTAAGGGTTATTTGTTGCAGGTACAGAACAATTGGTATAGGACAGGGATTCTTCAAGTCAAACCAGTCAGCATATTGTGGCTGCCTACTATGTGTCAGATATGGACATTGAAGTTATGCAGTGGATAAAACTTGAGTTAAGAGGACTCATATTTCTTGAGTTCAAATCCAGTCTCAGACATTTATTAGCTCTATGATCTGGGACAAGTCACTTATCTCTGTTTTCCTCAGTTGTCTCATCTGTAAAATAAGCAGGAGAAGGAAATGGCAATCCACTCCCATATCTTTCCCAAGAAAACCCAAATGGGATCATGGAGAATTAGACAAGAGTGAAAAATAACTGAACAAATGTGTCAGTTACTATGTTGGTGCTGAGGATACAATGAAAAGCAATAGCAGTTGTTGCCCTCTAAGTGCTCAAAAGCTAATGGGGAGAGATTATACAAAAACAACTATGTACAACCAAGATATACAAGATAAATTGGAGATAATCTCAGAGAGAAAGGCCTATCATTAAGTAGGATGAGGAAAGGCTTCTTACAGAATATGTAAAGGAAGCTCAGGAATCTAGGAGTTTAAGGTGAGGAAGGTAAGAATTCTAGGCAAAGAGGATAGCCAATAAAATGCAGAGTCAGAATGTGGTGTATCTAATGCAAAAAATAGTAAGGACGGCAGAGTCACTGGATTATAAAGTGGAGGGGAGCAAGGTAAATGAAACCGTAAAGATAAGCATTAGCTAGAATATGAAGGGCTTTAAAAGTCAACTAAGACTTTATATATTACCCCAGAGGCAATAGAGAGGCACTGGATTTTACTGAATAGAAGAATGACATGGCCAGAATGGCATTTTAGGAAAATCAGCTGGACAAAGGAATAGACAATATCCTAGAGAGGTGGGAGACTTGAGGCAGAGGAACTAACTAGAAGGCTATAGTCTATATATACAATAGTCTAGATATGTCCTGATAGACATGGATTCTAGATTTTTTGTTTTATGGAGAGATTCCAGAAGGGAGAGAAAGACTTTAAGAAGAAGCCAAGTCGGAGCCAAGATGGTGGAGTAGAAACAGCTCATCCAAGCCACTCTGCCCCCAGATTTTCCCCAAACTATGTAAAAGGGGACTCTGAACAACTTCTGGAGCCCCAGCACCCACAGGATGACACAGAGAAGCTAACCTCCTGCTGAGGACAGCCCAGCAGCCCTGCAGGAAGGACCAGTGCAGCGGTATGGGACCTGGCAGCATGCAGCACGCAGAGCACAGGGAGCCGAGCCGAGCAGAGCCCAGGTCCCTGTGAGCCGAGGTTTTAGCCCCAGGGCGGCAGGGCCAGCAGCCAGCTGGAGAGACCCCAGAACACCAGCAGCTGTGGCGACTCCAGAATTATTAACATACACATGCCTAGGACAAAGTAAGAGGTTAGTGCCCTATGGACTTTGGAACCAGCATTTGGGGAATGTGTCGGCTTCGTCCCCTGGGGGCTAGAAGCCACTGAGGAGACATGCCATTTTGTAGTTTTCAGGCAGCTCCAGCTCCTGGCCTGCAAACTGTAGGGAGATCCAGCGATCAGTCTTGGGGGGTAATTGCTCTTGCTTTAACCTCCCTGGAACAGGATTGTGATCTGGGGTGGAAGTCGTGGGTGGGTTTACAGCTTGCCAGAAACGGAAGTTGCCCTCCCACACGTTCGGGATGAAAATTCCCCTCTCTGTCAGCAAAGCCATAGTGTGGCAAAAAGCCCAAAAGTCAAGTAATTAACTGGCAACATGCCAACGCAAAGGAAACAGAAAAATGCAACCCTAGACTCCTATTTTGGGGGCATAGAGCGGGAAAAGGATTGTGAGGTCAGAAGTCCTGCTCCAAAAGCCCCAGGGGAAAACATGAACGGGTTGCAGGCCATAGAGGACCTTAAGAAGGACTTTAAAAATCAAATAAGAGAAGTGGAGGAAAAATTGGAAAGAGAAATGAGAAGGATGCAGGAAAAGTATTAAATGAGGGTCAACAGCCTGACTGAGGAAAACAACACCTTTAAAAATAGACTAACTCAAATGGCAAAGGAGGCCTAAAAGGGCAATAAGGAGAAGAATGCCTTAAAAAGTTGAATTTGCCAGATGGAAAAAGAATCTCAAAAGTTCACTGAGGAGATTCATTCCTTCAGAGTTAGACTGGAGTAAATGGAAGCTAATGACTTTATGAGAAATTAAGATGCTGTTAAGCAGATCCAAACAAATGAAAGATTAGAAGGCAATGTGAAATATCTCATGGGAATAGCCACTGGCCTGGAAAATAGATCCAGGAGAGACAATTTAAAAATTATTGTACTACCTGAAAGCCATGATCAAAGAAAGAACCTAGAAATCACCCTTCAAGAAATCCTCAAGGAAAATTGCCCTGATGTTTTAGCTCCAGAGGGCAAAATAGAGGTTGAAAGAATCCACCGATCACCTCCTGAAAAAGATCCCAAAAAGAAAACTCCCAGGAATATTATTGCCAGGTTCCAGAATCCCCAGATCAAGGAGAAAATACTCCAAGCAGCCAGGAATAAACAATTTCAATATTGTGGAAACACAATCAGAATAGCCCAGGACGTGGCAGCTTCTACACTGAGGGATCAAAGGGCATGGAATATGATATTCCAGAGGGCAAAAGAACTGGGAATGAACCCAAGGGTCACCTACCCAGCAAAACTGAGTATTTTGTTTCAGGGGAAAATATGGTCATTCAGTGGAATAGAGGACTTTCAAGCATTCTTGAGGAAAAAACCAGAATTGAATAGAAAATTTGACATCCATACACAAGAAGCAAGAGATGCCTGAGAAGGTAATCAGGGAAAAGAAATCAAAAGGAACTTATCAAAGTTGAACTATTTACATTCCTATATGGAAAAGCAATAACTGTGACTGATGATATCTTTCTCACTATGAAAATAATGGAAGAAGGGTGTGTGGTCATATGAATACATATGTGAATGTGTGTGTATATGGTTACAGTTATATATGGATAGAGGGCATAGGTTGAATTTGTTGGGAAGGGAGAATACTCAAGGGATGAAATTATGAGGTGAGAGAGGAAAGTGGCAAGAGGAGATGGGGAGAGACAGGGTAGGGTAAACTATCTCATGTAGAAGAAGTAAGGGGAAGTGGTTGCAAGGGAGGGGGAGAATAGGAAGGCAAAAAGGAAAAACCACATTCTCATTGAATTTGGTTCAGGGAGAGAATGACATACATACTAAATGGGATATCTCAACCTACAGCAGAATAGGGGGAAGGGGGATGAGAGGAGGGATGATGGATGGGAGGGCATCCTTGGGGAAAGGGGAGGTTGGAAGTACCCACTATAGAAGAGGGACAGGATCATGTAGGGAATGGACCAGGTTGGGGGTGGGATGAGTGGGAGGGAATTATAAGCAGCCTTGTACAATATATCTACTATGATAATGTTTTGCATAGCTAGACATGTACAACAAATACTGAATTACTTATCTTCCCAGAGGGAATGGGTGACAAGGGAGGAAGGAAATGGATCTGAAATTCGAGGTCTTAACATTAGATGTTTCAAATATAAAAAAAGAAGAAGCCAACACAATTGAGGTTCTGGGTTTCTGATGTTCACAAAAGCTTTCATTGGTAAAAGTGTTCCATGACAAATTATCTTTTCACATAATTGTCCATTAGATTTGGATGAGTATTTGGATATATATACAATTAGTAGTTTTATATATTGCTCCTTAAACCACACATTTGAAAAATGCTGACAAAGTCTCAAAATATTATAGAATAAAGAATATCCTGGACCCCACCATTCATGCCTGGAATGAACACTCTTTTCTTCTCTGCCTTTCAAAGTCCTTATCTTCCTTCAAGGTTCAGACCAGGTAGATATTTCCACTAAGAAGCTTTTCCTTGTTCTCCCTAGTTAGTGTATGTTCTTTTCTTCCTCAGATTGTCTTAAAACATTTTGTTTGAGCTCACTCTTATGTATGTATCTCCTTGCTTCTTTGTGTATGTGTTTTGCACCCCAGTTCAACATAACTCCCTTGCTGACAGAAACTATTTCATTTCTGTTTTTGTGTTCCCAGGACCTAGGAGAATACTTTGAATATAGGAGGCACCCAATGTGAATTGAGTTGAATTGAACTGAATTCAGTATACTTTTGCCCTCAAATATATCAAACCTAATGTAATTCTATTAAGAAAATGCTTCTGATGGTTAAATAAATCTTGAAGTATGTGCTGTAGATGAAATAATGGCTTGACAATTATACAGTCATCTAGATTTCAGAGAAGTTTTGGTTCTATATTAGTGTTTTTTAAGGGTGAACAACTGGGCATTAAACTTGACCAATTTCTAGCTGGCAAAGATTTTTGGACCTAGTCCAAATACAATCCATCAGAATTTGAAAAATGTTCCCTTTGGTCCATGGAGAAATAGCAAGTTCAGATAGTGCATAGCAGATACTGTGGCCTTTGTTATAAAATAAATCTTTCACTCACAGGCATCGCAGTATTAAGAGGCAAATGCCAGACCTTTTGTCTTGTCTTCTATATGGGGATGATGTGGGTAGAAATGAAAGGCACCCAAAGGTAATTATTATTATTGAAAAGGGAATATGATCTTTTCTCCTTTAATGAATCCCAGCCACATAGCAGTAATAGTAAGCAGACTCAGAAGATTGAAGGATCTAAATCTTGGGTCAAACAAAGAAAAAAATAACATGTTGGGAGTACAAGTAAAATGAAATAGTATTAATAAAGTGCTTTGCAAACATTAACACACTACATAAAAGCCAGCTATTATTAGTAGCAAGAAATGCTAGAGAATAGATTTATATGGGGGTATAAGGGCCATATTTATCACACTAATGAATCAGATTTTGGGAATATTTCTCTGTAGCCTAATGTATAAAGAGGCAACTTTGGAATCATACAGACTTGGTTTCATGCCCAACCCCTCACTCTGGGTAAGTCTCAATCCTCATTCTTCTTGACCACTCTTCAGCTTTTGACACTGTGAATCACTCTTCTCTCTGATACTCTCTTTTCTCTAGATTTTTACGACCTCACTCTCTCCTGGTTCTCATTCTCTCTATCTGACTTCTTTTACTCTGTATCCTTTGATGGATTGTTTACCAGATAATGCCCTCTAACTACAGATGTCTAATCCTGGACCCTCTTCTCTTCTCCCTCTATATTACTTCACTGGATGATCTCATAAGCTCCTATAGATTTAATCACCATCTCTAGGCTGATGATTCTTAAATCTATCTGCCTTTCAGACATCTCAAATCAGATATCCAGTAGACATTTTAAACTCAACATGTCCAAAACAGACAAAACAAAATTCTCCTCTTCTTCTTTTCTCTAATACTCTAGAGAGCCATGCCATCTTCCCAGTCCCTCAGGTTCACAACCTACAACTCATCATAAACTCCTTACTATCTCTCACATTCCATATCCAATTTATTGCCAAGGTTTGTTAATTTCACATTTGAAACATATCTTGAATATGCCCCCTTCTCTCCGCTGTCACTGCCATCACTCTAGTGCAGGCCCCCCTGGACTATCATAATAGTTTATTGGTGAGTTTACTTGCCTCATCTCTCACCATTTCATGGCAAAATATTGGAAATTGAGGGAATGGTCATCAGTTGGGGAATAGCTGAACAAAATGTAGCATAAGATTGTAGTGGAATATTATTTGCAATAACAAATGATGAACAGGCAGATTTAAGAAAAACCTGCAAAGACATATAAACTGATGCAAAGTGAAATGAGCAGAACCAGGAAAACATTTTACATAGTATCAGCAGTGCTGTGATGATCCACTATGAATGACTCATCTCTTCTCAGCAACATAACGACCCAAGACAAGTACAAAAGACTCACAAAGGAAAATATATCCATATCCAGATGAAGAACTAATGGACTCTGAATGCAGATTGAAGCATATTTATTCACTTACTTTATTCTTTTTTATGTTTTTTTCCATTTTGATCTGTTCTTTCACAACTCTGACTAATACAGAAGTAAATTTTACATGATAATAATGTATAATCTATATAAAATTGCCTACCACTTTCAGAAGAGGGGATGGGAGGGAGGCAGAAAAATTTGAAACTCAAAATTTTGGATGCTAAAAATTGTCTTGACATGTAATTGGGAAAAATTATAAAATATAATTTTTTAAAAAAGAAAACATCTCACCACTCCAAATCATCTTCTACTAAGTCGCTAAAGTTATTTTCCTAAAGTGTAGGTCTGATCATGTCACCACCCTACCCAGTAAACTCCAGTGGCTCCTTTTCTTACCTCCAGGATGAAATACAAAATGTTTTGTTTGGTATTCAAGACCCTTCATGATCTAACCCCCTTCTACCTTTCTAGTCTTCTTGAACCTTATTTCCTGACAGGTACCCTTTGATGCAATGACACTGGTCCCCTATCTAGTCCACCAACAAGACACTCTTTGTAGTATTGATTTAGATTTTTTCACCCCATAAGATGAGGGTAGTACTTTCCTTCAACACAATAGCATCCAATCACATTCACATATCTTGTTCAGCCATTCCCCAATTGATGAGAATTGACCCCCCCCTTTTCACTTCTTTGTCACTACCAAAAGAGAACTACTTGCAAACACACATGTATACATGTCACACACATGTGTGCATGTGTTACATATATTGCATTGTGTGTATACATGCTTACTGAGCGTATGTACAGAGCTTTCACCCCTCCTTTTGATGGATGTAATACTATCCTTTTACAAGACTATTCATGTATAGAGTATTTATATAGAGTATTTAAAGAGAGAGAAAATTTGACAAAGGTCAGATTTTGGTTATATAAAATCATCATACTTCTGGTGCATATTGTGGTATTTAATTATATGCCTTTCTCTTTGCACCTGGCCTCACATTGACTGTGGGAAGGTAGCCAGAAGAGTAAGTTGTGTGTATGTCTCACATTGGGGTTTCTTCTGTTGTGGATATTGAATTGACATACTACTCTAGAAACCAAGCATAAATTACACAGTAGACTGATGACTTTGTGCTTCAAGGTTCAAGGAAAGCTGCTTACCTATGGGATCTGGGATTTCTACATTGTTCTGAATATTGATTGAAGGTAGTACTTTCAATCTGAAAGATTGAACTTTCCCCCCTTCCCTCCCCAATATGACTCTCATAATATAATAATGTTTTTGGTGCCTCAAATATAGCTCAGGCCTTGTTAGTCTTGTTGGTCTTTTCTACAGCAGAAAAAAACCAAGGCAATAGTTTTTCTACCTCCCTGCAATATATTGGTTGTAGTTCCAGTCCTGCAAGTTGAAGAAAATTGATTCCTTCTGCTTTCAGGCTCTGCATTCCCTCCTACATCACTCCTGGGAGTACCTTAAAGCTAGGAATCTCATCAACTTTCCCCTCCCCCCAATCTCTGAGCTTTAGTAATTTGCCAATGAGGGGTGGTAGGAAGGGATCCCTGGTAGGCCCCCTTCTTGAAGAGTTTGCTTTTATTTTGGATCTGTGATTTGGCTTTTGCTTCCCATTCATAGACAGATGATTCTAGGACTACTATTCACAGCTGCAGAGGATGCTTTATGAACTTAGTGTCACAGAGAAGAAAAGTCAGTGGGAAAAGGAGGCAGGGGTGGTAGGTCAAATAGAGTAGTGAAGTTTTAAGCCTTCAGCCTAAAATGGAAAATGCTTTAGCCATAGAACGATGATAGGAGAAGGATAGAGAAGAGAAACGAGAAAGGATTAAATAGGCTAGCTTCATCCTGAGCTCTGAAATACCCCTATACATATAATACAACAGAACTGACTTTCTTACTCTTCTACCCACATGATTACCACTCCATCTCCAGGCTCCATACCTGTCCACTGACTATCCCTTATGTCTGAAATGCTCTTCCTTCTCATCTCTTCCTCTTGGTTTCCTTCAAGACTCAGCTCACATTCCCCCATCTGTAGAATTTTTTTTTCCTTTTCCCATTTACTCCCCTTTCCCCCAGCTTCTGGTGTCTTAACCTCTGACATTTCCTTCTATTTGCACCATATATATTTTGTATGTAGCACTACTTGTCTGTTGTTTCCCCCATTAGAATGTGAGATCCTTGAGGGCATGGACATTGCTTTGTCTTTCTTTGAATCCCTAGTGCTTGGAACACTGCCAGAAAGATAGTAAGTACTTAATCAATGCTTTTTGACTGACAGGTAAAGTGACTATTCAGTGCTAGAAGTGACAATAGAAGTTATCTAGCCCTCCTTTCCTCATTTTATAGATGGTGATCATGGATTTATGAAGCTTGAATGATCTGCTTAATGTCACACAGGTACTAAGTAGCAGAAACAGGTCTCCTGACTCCAAAACTAGTCAGGGATCTTTGTACAATATCATACTTTCCTCTTATATTGCATAATGATGCTTTATGATTTTTTCTGGAGCCAAGGTTTATTTATTTTACTTTAGGGGAAAAAACTGACTTCTCTCAAATATATTTATGTTCTGTGTCATTTCTCAGGCCTGAAGTACATTGGACAAACATTGTCTGGAAGACTTATGGAAGGAAGGACATGAATATAAAAGCCCTTAGAATAATAAGGTATGGATGAGTTTCAATCTCTGCCAGTGAAGTAGGTAGATTCATGGACTCTTGGAAGTACAGAAGACTTTATGAAATTAATTAATTAATTAATTTTTAGTAGATTCAAGTACTCATAGGAATCTGTGAGCTCATCAATTTAGGAATACCCTGCAATTATGCTGTTCACAACTCATCGATACCTGCTCGTTCTATGTAACTCTTGCCCTTGTCCTCCAGTAACTTCTATAAAGGAAACTCGTACTGCTGTTGGAGGCCTTTCTCCCTCTTCCCTGATGTTCTGAGGGTACCAGTTAGGCATTCTGGTTGTCTATCCATTGTCATTGACTCTAGTTACCTGAGCAGCTCATCTTTTCTTCCTATCATACAGTTCCTTATATATGTCTTGTATTCCTGTTCTTCAGAGTTCCTCATTGGTTATACATTTCAGGTTGCTCATACATACCATGTGTACTATATCTCCTTGTTATATAGCAACCTTGGTAGAATGTTAGTATTAAATGTTAGTATTTATTTTTATGGGGAAGCTTTTTTACCCATAAATTTTCCATTGTATGTGTGTGCATATGTATGCAAGTACACACATTAACTCACACACATATATGTAAAAATAGAAAATTAAGCCTATATTAAGAGCATTATAAAATTTCTACTATTAAAACATGCTAGAAAAAACAAATAGGAGAACTAATAAGAGGCTAGGTTCTAGTTCCAGTTTTACCATTAACTCCTTGTATGTCCTTGAGTAAGTCCCTTAATTATTTTTCAATGAAATTTAATTAAACAAATATTTATTCTTTAGACTCAAGTTTCATCCAGTATGGTAATACTTAAAAATCTCTTTCAGACATTCAAAACATTCAGTAGTTTTATAAATCTGAGGTTTTTAATGTGTGTGAGTGTATGTGTATGTTTGTGTGTGTGTGTGTGTGTGTGTGAGCGTGTGTGATGGATCCCATTATAGTCTAGTGAAGCTTAGAAACATCTTTTCAGAATAATGTTTTTAAATGCATAAAATAAAATATTTAAGACTGGAAGGAAGCAATTTATATTAAGAAACCATTACCAAAATCTTAAAAAGAAGTTAAAAAGCCCCAGGTTGAAAACTCTCATGTAATCTATGCCCTAAGATATGCCATATACTGTAGCAAATATTAAAAGTGTGGAATTGTGCACTTGTGTTCATTCATTTAGCAAGCATTTATTAGTGCCCAGGATGTGACACCATATTAAGTACTTGTGATAAAAGAAAAGTAAAATTAAAATAGTCCCTGCCCTCATGGAACTGACATTCTATCAGTAGAAAACTACAGATACACAGACAATTAAATACAAAACATATACCAAATAAATCTTGAGGGAAGGACACTAGCTACTGGGGAGATCAGGTTAGGTTTCCTGTAGGAGATAGCACTTGAAGATGGTTTTGAAGAAAGGGATTCTAAGGCAGAGTAAGGTAAGGAGGCAGAGTTTTATGAGAATGGAGAAGTTTTATGCAAATGTACAGAGACAGGAGATGGAATATCCTGGAATATTGTATATAGGTGTGAACTAGAGTACCAGTCTGGTGCATTTGCATAATATTCTCTTCACTGATTGAGAGAAGAATTATTGGCACTTCATGCCTACCAGAACAAAGTAGGTAGAGTGGACTCTAAAGCTTTGGAAAGGCAAGATCTGACTTCTGAGTTCAGAGAAGACATATTATTGGCTCCAAGAGGAGCCAATGCCTTGATATGCTTTAGATTTCCATCTTTCCTCCCCGGAGACTTTGGGAAACTTCCCTTTCTGTGAGATCAATGACTCTGTCTCTTGGTTGAGGGAGGGGGAGGAAGGAACAAACATTTATTAAGTATTTAATATGTGCCAGTTACTGTGCTAAACACTTTACAGATATTATCTTATTTGATCCTCACAAAAACTCTGTGAAGCAGGTGCTATGGCCCCCATTTTGCCCTTGAAGTACCTGAGACCGAGGTTAAGTGATTTGTCCAGAGTCACATAGCTAGTGTCTGAGGCAGGATTTGAACTCAAATCCTCCTTACCCCAGACTCAGTATTCTATCTTCTGCACCATCTAGCTTTGGGACAGCTTCTTCATTCTGTATTTCTTGGTATAGTTTAATCTCTATAGTTTTCTTTTGTTTCTGTTTTCTACTTGCCTGAAAAAATGGGTTTAATTGTTATTCATGACTTGTGTTGGTCTTTTATGTAAATAGCATTTTGTGGGAAGGGAGTGAATCTTGGGGGTGTTCCTTCTCCTTTAAGGGATATTAGTCTGGAAAGCAACTTGAATCTAAAAATGGACTTATTTATCCTAGAAAAGTTATATTTAGAGGAGAGTCATATAGATATAATTCTAGGCAGGTAACCTTCTTTGAAGAGAGCAGAACAATTATCTTTGTAGCCCCAATGGCCTTCTCTCTTCTCAGGGCAAGAATTAAAGTCCCTTAGAGAGGAGTAGATGTGATTCCAGAGTTGTCTATTTCTCTCTTCCTGTGAAATGCATTAAATAAACACACACACACACATACACACACACACACAGAAACACAAACACACAGACAGTAGCAGTGGCAGCAGCAGCAGCAGCATACGAGCCAATGTGTGTGAAGGAAAGTAATGCTATATGAACCTGGAAAAAGAAGGTTGAAGACAGATTGTGAAGGAATTAAAAGCCCATTCTTAAAGGCAAAAGAAATCCATTAATGCTTCTTGAATGTGGAAGTGACATCATATGACATTTTTTATAAATATCTGTCCATTATAGACAAGCCACTGCTTGATCTCAGAAAGCAGAACTAGAAGCCAAGAACTGTCTCTGGAGGCAGTGAATTGGTCTCTACAAGAACCCTTCAAACAAAGACTGAATGACTTCTTGTCAAGTTGATCAAAGAGGGGCTTCAGGTGTGGGCTCAACTAGATAACCTCAGAGGTGCCTTCAAGATTTGAAATTCTGTGATTCTGTGATCAACGGCATGACATTCACCACCTTTAAACATAATGATCTGATCTTATGTGGCATGTTTTTAAAAAAAGAAGAGTGGTGGCTGATAAGAAAGATTCTTTGGCAATGATTGAAATGTTGTAAGACTTTTCTTGTTGTTCAGTCATTTTTAATCAAGCCCAACTCTTCATGACCCATTTGGGGTTTTCTTGGCAAAGATACTGGGTTCTTTTGCTGTTTCCTTTGCCAGCTATTTTATAGATGAGGAAAGTGAGATAAACAGGGTTATGTGACTTGCCTAGGGTCACATAGTTAGTTAAATGTCTGAGACCAGATTTGAACTCAGGGAGATGAATCATCCTGACTCTAGGCCTGGCACTCTCTACTGCACCACCTAGCTGTACTTAGTAAAACATTAGTACATACTTCAACATTCATTCATATGACTGTTACACAAATGATCGAGTTAATTTTTAGTTAGAACTTTCTGTTTTGAGTTGTGTTGCTGTTGCTACCAAAACAGAGATTAGTCATCCGGATAAGCAAACAACTTTTATAGAAAGGAAAAGAACATCAATACATAGGGACTCTACGGTCATTTTCTACTTGGTTCTCCAGGAAGCTTCACCCAGCTCTCTCTTTGACAATCACTAGATTACTTCAATCACAATTAATTGCTATTTTTGTTATAGGTTCTTGGTAATTAGCTCAGAAACTCCTTATCCATTTTCTCATAGTTTTGTAACTCACTTATTAAAAAAAACAAAACCTGATTCAAAACAAATTCATCTCTATCTTAAAAAACAAATCTAAAAATATTGATTTGGTGTTGCACTATTCTGCAGTTTGAAGATAAGGAATTTTCTGCTAAGGTTTTCAGTTTCTTTCCTTTGTCAATGGGGCTTCTGTAAATGGATCAATAGTAGGATGTGGTCCTTAGTTTGTAAATGCTGCTTGGCCAGGGTCAAGGGAGGTAAAATTATATTTATCAATTTTCTTGTTGTCTGTGGTTGATTGAACAACAATATGCTGAATCAGAGAAACCTCCAGGGCCACTGCTTAGTCTGGATGGCTGTTCATTTTTAGTAAATGTTCAGTGACTGAAAAGCCTTTCTTGTCTCTTTCTAATTAAAACAAGAGCCTATCGATGTCTCCTCTTTAATTCAACTCTGATTTCCTTCTTTTTTTTCCTTCTTGCCTCTTTTGTTTTTGCCTTTCTCCAGCTAACTCCCCCCCTCCTCTCAAAGTTTGCTCATCTAAACTTGAATACCTTCTGCCAAAATACTTTTGGAAATCTGCCAATGTTTTCAGCTCTGATATATGTCAGCTTTCAGATTCTTTCAGCCCATTGATTTGTTTCTTTTCTAATTTATCTTTCCTCCCCTTCCAATAGTTTCTCTCTGCTTACACATTTCAGCTTGTTCTTACAGTGGAGGGAGCCAAACTCCCTGCTTATCATTAGCAAATCAGAGATCACTGGTCCTAGAAGTTAAGGCCTTTATGGGACTTAGATTGTAAGAAGCAGCTGAAAAGGACCTGCTGTTGACATTAAATTATTTTTTGAGTCTTGTTGCATACTATTCCCCCTCCCACACTTTGTGTCCTTGCCAAACTGGCATTTTCTCCTCTACACACTAGATACCTTCTCCTGTCTTTGTACCTTTCCATTGGTATCCTCCATGCCTGGGATTCATTGCTTTCTCACCTCCACCCCATGGACTTCCTTTCTTCCTTCAAGATATATCCCAAGCACCTTCTATACAATTTTACCTAATTCCTTTGCACTACTAGAGTCCTCCCTCCCAAACTACTTTGTACTTAAAAAGTGTGTCTGTGCTCTTTATATTTATTTGTATTTCTGCTATCTGATTGTATCTTTATATTTATCTCTGTGTTTTGTATATACTTACATAGGTACTTGTTTTCTTCCTTCAATTTTGAAATCTTGAGAGTAGGAATTGTTTCCATTTGTATATAAAGTGCTTAGTACAGAGCCTGGCTTATAGTAGGAGCTAAGTAACTGCTCTTTTATTAATTGAATTTCCTGTTCACACTGTATTAAGTAAGGTTATGAAAAATGCAGCAATGGAGAGAAGTTGCCTTTTTATTCATGGCAAAAGATTCCATTTGAAATATGAATTCAAAATTTGATTCCTCACACTTCATAAAGCCGAATTTCATAAAGAATAGACATGATGATGTTATCTTTGAATCTGATGAGCATTGTATCACTCTCTCCCTAAAACATAGGTTTCCTTCACTGAGAAGTTTAATTCTACCTCTCAAATATAGTTTTACGTCCACTATATAAACTTTTCTCAGATGAATTAGGTTGGGGGGTCAGGTTCTATAATTACATTGATGGAGAGAATTTTTGTGTGGAAATTCCCTCTAATGATGGAGGACTATAACTCCTCTTTATCTTACCTTATTGGGGTCTGAGAGGTTGAGTAATTTAATGAAGGGGACACAAGTAGTATGTAGAAAACATGGACACAAGTCTTCCTGTCTTGGAGTAAAGAGCTTTAAAGTCAGTTCACTAACCATCATATCATACCACTTCTCCATATATCCATAGGCCTACATAGTTCCCAAACTATTCTTTTGCTTTCTGTCATGACAACATTGAGACTTAGATATTTTATAATCTTAAAGAAATTTAATAGAAACTATTTTTCTATTTTATAATTAAATATTTTATTAATTAATAAACATTTCTTAAGCACCTACTATGAACCAAGTATTATGCTCTATGATTAAATGAGGATACAAAAACAAAAATCTTATGCCTCCCACGGAGTTAAAGGTCTATTGGAAGGAAATATGTGTATAGTTTTCTGATCTGTAAAATGAGGAGACTGGGGCAGGGGTAACTCAAGTAGTATGCTATGTAACTATAATGAGCAAGTTTGTCGTTCAAGAACAGATAATAATCTGAACTTCTTAACTGTCTTTATAGAACTGGGATAATGTGGGCATGGAACATTGGATATTGGTCAACATCATACATGAATCAATTTTTTTATTATGAACTCTTAAAATATGAATATTTCAATATAAAAAGAACAATAAAAGAAAGGATTGTATAGGAAACTGAATTATTATACATAATTTTATGTGTATTTTAATTTAATATATTAAGAAAGCCCTGTTTGTCCCCATCTTCCTTCTACCCTCTTCCATGAACTTGTCTATTGTTGATATTTTCTTCTTTTTTGCATCACTATCAATCCCCACAAATTCCCCCATGACCTATCCCCTCTTTTCAAATAACAGCCCTTCTTTGTTACAAATAAGTATAATAACATAAAATAAAATAACATAGACCTTGTCTGAAAATGTATGTCTCATTCCCACCTCTGATTCATCACTTCTGTGCCAAGAGGTGGGATGTATGAGTCATTTACAATTGCCTGGAGTCATTATTGATCATTGCATTGATCAGATTGTTTAAGTATTCAAAATTTTCTTTTGCATTATTTTAGTTCTGTAAATGATTCTCCCAGTTCCATTCACTTCACCTATCATCAATTCATTCAAGTTTCTTTTAATCTATTTTTGTCATTTCTCTTATTGTAATAATATTGTATTGTATTCACTTCCAGAATTCATTCAGTCATTCCCTAATTGATGGATATTCACTGTTTCTGCTTCCTTATAACAACAAAAAAGTACTGCTATAAAATATTTTTGTATAAATGGGTCCTTTTCCTGTATTTTTAACTTCTTTGGGGATATGCCGGTAGTGATATTGTTGGGTGAAAGGATATAAGAATTTACGGACTTTGGGAGCATAATTATAAGTTGCTTTCCAGAATGGTTGGACCAATCAGATATATATGAGCTAGAAATTGATTTTTTTTTAAACTTGAGTTTCTTTTATTACTATCTGAATCATCTTTCCAAATGTTTGTTGATAGTTTACATTTCTTCTTTTGAAAAAAAATGTTCATATTTTTTGACTATCCATTGGGGGAAAGTTCTTGTTGTTATAGATTTGTATCATATCCTTATATACATATCTTGGATATTAACCTTTATTAGAGACATTTCTTGGAAAAATGTTTTTTTTCGGGTTAACTGGTTTTCTTTCTATTTCTGACTGTATTGATTATATTTGTGCTAGCATTTCTAGAACTAGATCAGATAATAGTGTTGACAACAGACATCCTTCTTTATTCCTGGGCTTAATGGAAATGCTTCTATCATTTCTCAATTGCAGATAATTCTAGTTCTTGATTTTACATAGCCACTGCTTACCAAATTAAGGAAAAGCTCATTTATTTATATGTTTTTTAATGTTTTAAAAATAGAAAAAGTATTTAAAAATAGAAAAATTATACTTATATGCTTTTTAATGTTTTAAAAATAGAAAAAGTATTACATTTTATTATTTTTCTGTATCTAGTAGTGTAATCATGTGATTTTTATTAGTTTTGTTATTCATATGCTCTATTATGTTTATAGTTTTCTCAATATTGAACCAGTACTGCATTCCTGGTATGAATCTAATTTGGTCAAAATGTATGCTTTAAAAATATGTTCCATTGGCTTCTTTGCCAATATTTTGCATTAATATTCCTTTAAAATATTGGTCTATAGTTTTCTTCCTCTGCTTTATCCCTCTCTGTTTCATGTGCCATAGGCACACTTATTTCACAAAAGGAGTTTGATAGTATGTCATTTGTCTTTATTTTTGTAAACAAACTAATTATGTACTATTATAATTAATTGTTCTTTGAATATTTAACATAATTTAAACATCATCAATCCACCTGGGCCTTAGATTTTTCTTTGTTCAGAGTTCAGTTACTGGATTTTCCTCTCATCCTGAGATTGGGTTAATTAAATGATCTATTTCTTCTTCTGCAAATTTAATAATTTAGTAAATATTCATCATATAATTTAAATGATCATTTTTGGCATATAATTTGGCAAAATAGTTTCTAATAATTTTCCTCTATTTTTCAACTAATGGGAAATTATATATATACATATATATAGTAATTAATTTTTTCAACTCTTTTTTTTCAATCAAATAAGCTAACAAATTGCTTATTTCATTAGGATAGTGGGGCACTAGCCAAGTGAAGGACTAGTCTTTAAAGTATATTTAATATGCACTGCCTGCTCCCAATTGATATTCAGACTTGCTGAGTGTACCTCAGGATATGAGTGAAGGAGACCTTTCCTTCTCCTCTTTGGAAAACCCAAAGGTATTCTTTGATGTTAGATTGCAAGATCCTTCAAGACAAGGACTGTCTTTTGCCTCTTTTTAGATCCCAGACACTTAGCACAATGTCTAGCACATACTAGGCTCTTAAAATATGTTTGTTAATTGACCATTTCCTACTGGATTATTGCAAGATAATGATAAACTCTCTAGATATCTGTTGAACCAGAAATAAATATGTATATAAAAAGCTCAAATGAATTCTCTCTCTCTCTCTCTCTCTCTCTCTCTCTCTCTCTCTCTCTCTCTCTCTCTCTCTCTCCTTCTCTCTCTCTCTCTCCTTTGTTAAGCAAGACAAAAATTACTCTATCCCTCTACATTGGTACCTCTCTCCCATCAGGCAGCCATGTATCCATGAATATGCTGCTGTAGCTTCTTTGCTAATATTTTATTCTTATGTAATTTCTGTTTTTAAATATATCTGTCATGCTTATTCTTTTCTGATTTTAGCTGTTTGAATTTCAGAAATAGAATAAATGAGAATGCAAACTTGTAAGCTTTGGTGCAAAGTGACATCCAAGCATCCCATCAGCAACTGGAACCATTGAAAAGCTCAGTGCTTGAACCAGCTTACTGAATTGACCTGGCAACTGAGACACCATGTTCTGTAAGAAAGAGCAATTCATCCATCTGTTATGCCACACCTAGAAGTGGTACACATAGAGTTACAATTTATTAGCCATGATGAATTATGCAAGAAGTGTTTTGTAATGAATATCATTCATGAAATGTACAATCATAGTAAGATGTAGAACAGGTCTGTAGGAGGGGGATAAAAGATAGATGGGAAGGAGCATGGTGTACCTAACAACCACTGACTCAAGTCAGAGTACTTGAGTTCATGTCTAGGCTATAGATCTTATTACTTTCTGAACAAGAAGGTATACTCTCCTCCCTCCCAGTTTGATGGAAAAAAAGTTTTGTAGCACATCTTTTAAAATTAATATTGTTGGGGTGGCTAGGTGGCACAGTGAATAAAGCACCAGCCCTGGAGTCAGGAGGACCTGAGTTCAAATCCGGCCTCAGACACTTGACACAAAAACTAGCCTCATGACCTTGGGCAAGTCACTTAACCCCATTGCCCTACAAAAAAAGCAATAAAAAATAAAATTAATATTGATGCCTTTTTTTTTTACATCATCAGAGTTTTCCCTAGTACCTCTCCCCTTCACCCTTCAAAAGAACCATTTCATATAAGATACAGTGTTTTTAAAGACAAAAAAAGGAAAAAGTCAGCCTATCATAAATTCATCAAAAAAGTTATAGCAATTTCTTTAAGTTTGATTCCACTCTCCCCAGAGACTAAGTGTATGAGAAGAGGGGAGGGTTTGCTACCCCATTCTCTGAGTGTGGTAAGATATTGTTGCACTTTGGTTCTTAGATATTTTCATTAAATGTTTCTTTGTAAAATTCAATTCTCCTTATGACTATTTCCTAGCTCTCCCTCACTAAAATGTAGCTTCTTTGGTTTAATGAGCCTTGATACATTATTTGAAGGACTTTATGGAATGAATCTAGTATTGCACTAGCAAGTTTACATTTGGTAGCTTGAAAAGGATCTACTTTTACTCTGTTGGTAGTATAACCCTTTGCAGGAGAGGAACAAAGGTCTTTTCTTAAAGTTTGTTCTTACAAATATATTCAGGTTAATTTAGAGCTACCACCAGTTTGGCTTGTAGATCATTGTTTATAGTGAACTTTTAGAAAAATAGATTAACTTTTGTGCCCCTAAAGCCATTTCCTTTTGAGCACTGCTGAATTCACACTTCACTTATGCTGAGTAGTGAATTTTCTGTGGCAAAGAACTGATCAGAAATGATTCTCAGTGATACTTTGACATTTTCAAATGGAGAAATTCTTGTGCATTTATTTGAGTAGAATTTAAAGACTCACAAAGTATGAGAGGCTATTAAAGTCATGACTAACATGGACTATTAGTCTTGAAACTAAGATGATAAGTAGGATTTTACTGTAGAAAAATGGAGATTTTAAGCATGAATCCCTGGGTTAAAAAATTAACAGGAATCTAGTTTTAAAGGTTGACATTCTTTAGATGCAACAACCCAAATACATTTCCTGAAATGAGCTATGAGATACAACTACTGTGAATTTACATCAAGTAAAATCATCATTTTCTTGCTTCTTGACATGCAGGAAAAGGATGAACTTTCACTGGTAATTATTAACTTACTGGTAGGTATGACTGGTCCAGTATATCTGTTATAGGTAGGGCTTCAAATCTTGGTCTTTCTACAGTGGCTAATTCAACCAATCATGTAAAGATTGAATAAATCACAATTGAACTCTTACTAGCTAGTTCAAGAACTAAGGCTAAGTTAGTCATTCTTTCATCAACACACATTTATTAAATATATTTTGCAGAGCACTGTACTAGATCTTGGGGAAATATGAAATTTGAAGTAGACATGGTTCATATATTGAGAAGATCTTTACATATTGATATAGAATAAAGTGAGCAGAATCAGAGGAACAATTTAATATAATGACACAAATGTATACAGAAACAACTTTGAAAGACCATCATGCTTTGATTTATACAATAAAAAAACATGAATTCAGAGGACTAAAGATGGATCATGTTACCTACCTCCTACCAAAAAGATGTTGAACTTAAGATATAGACTGATATATACTTTAGACTTGACTAATGTGAGAATTTACATCACTGGAACATACAGATTTGTAATGAAGGTTTTATTTTATTTTTTAAAATGTTTTTTAGGGACAGTGGAAGAGAGGTATAATAAATAAAAACAGACAAGACAGACAGACAGGTAGATAGATGGGTAGATAGAGATATGTTTTCCTACCCTAAAGGAGATTATAATAATAAGAAATGTAAATATAGGTGAAATTTCTAGGGACATATATCTTATACATTTGGTTATAAATTGAATTCCTGATAATGAAAATTTAAAATAAAAATTGAAGGTGAGGGGGAAAAGACCTAGATAAAATTATATAGTCAGATAATATAGAGGAAACTAGGTGTGACAGGAAGAAAAGTAGAGGATGCACTGAATAATTGATAGCATAAAATAACTGAGAAAAGAGTTTGTAACAATACTTATAAGTGCAGGTGTCTATATATATATGTATATATATGTATATATATATACATGTGTGTGTGTGTATATATATATATATGGGGGGGGGTTTTATTTCAGAATTAGAAGTTTTTAAGGTAAGAATGGAAATATGACCTCATGAGTATAATTCTATCTTGACTGAATGGAAGTCATGCCTGAAATATTGTAAACTGTTTTTAAAATATATACAGATTTAATTAAAGAGTAACTGACCAAAATTTCCTATGGAAAGGTGAGAGTTCATCTTAATCAATAAATCACTTAATCAACTAGCATGCATTCAGCACCTATTATTTGCCAGGCACTATGCTAAATGGTGGTGATACAAAGAAAAACAACAGGTAGTCCCTGTTCTCAAAGGATCTGACAGTGTAAGAGGGAATATTCAAACAGTTATTGCACAAACAATAAATGGAGATAATCTCAGAGGCTAAGGAGGACCTAGGAGCTTTGGATTTTGGCAAAGGTTCCTGGCTGGTGGCTGTTTTGTTTTGGGTTTCCTTTAGGAGATGATTATTGGATTCTTTCTCTTTTTACTTTATCCTCATGATATAATATATTTAGCCATTTTGTTTTATGATTATTTAAAATATAATAACTAAAATCACATTTTTGATAATGGCTTTTGATAATGGTCCAGTATTTCATGAATTATCTCTCTCTGATCTGTTTTCCTGATTAGTTGTTTCTTATATCAAATACCTTAATTTTCTTCTATTAACCCCCCCCCCCACACAGAACCCCCCAGCCCCAAACCTTTTGATGTTTCATTTCCTCCTAGAATTCTAATTATTCTTGAGGTCAAGCCATATTTTTCCTTAAGTCTTTTTTTAGAGGTGTTGTGAGGTCATTCTCCTCTTCTGGATTTTGACTAAGGTTCTCTGACATAATAATGTGTCTTGGGATTTCTTGTTTACTAATTCTTCTAGCTTTACTTTATGGTTTAGAACATTATGATAGGATAGGCACACTTTGGATGGGTATGAGCCTGGCTTATTTTATCTTAGGTATTGCCATCATGTGCTTTTGTTACTGAATGCTGTGCTCTTCAAGGATCATGGAGGTATTTTAAGTCAAGAACCTAGTCTTTAAGTAGGTCCTGTGTGGTAAAAATCAAGGACTTGGTCTTATCACTGTCCTCCTGGGTCTCAGGTTTTGGACCTCTGTTTGTGTCTTGGCAACTAGTCTATAGGCTTGAACCTGTATGGTTCTCTAATAGACAGTGGTTAATTTGAGCCCCTATCAGACAGCTGTAAGGCCCAGCAAGATCACATCAACTATATTGCTATTCTCTTCTTTTTCTGGGACAGGGATTGAGTACCCAGTTGACTCTTGGGGGTCTGCTTATCTAGCCCTGTTTTGGTCTTAGGGTGAAGCTGGTAATCCTCTTTGGGATACTCTAGGCTGTTTGTCCAGTCCTGTTTGGGCTCTCGGGGAGAGTCCCCCCAGTAGACTGAGCACAGCTGACCTGGGCCTAAGACTACCAACTCTTATGGGCTACCCTGTATTACTCCTCTGTCCTAGTCCTGTTCATGGGGCCTGGGTTCTCTACCTTGCCCTTCTTTGAAAGCCAGCCTGGGCATGGAACTGAGTCTCTGATTCCAGTCCATTAATTTTTCACATCCCAGGAGCACATTCTCTTTAACCCTCTCCACTCTGCCTATCCCCCAGCATTCTATCCTGGGTTCTCTTGTCTTTTCCCTCTATACTATTAATACAGCATATACTATATATATATATATATATATATATATATATATATATGTATATATATGTATACACACATATATAGTATATATATGTATACACACACACATATATATAGCATATATATATAGTATACACACACACACACACATATATATATATATACTAAGTGTATATATATACACTTAGTCATCAGATCAGTTCCTATGTAATTGTCATCTCTATGCAAATGACTTTCAAATGTCCTTGTCCAACCTTAACTTCTCTCCTGACTCCATCTTACATTCCTAGCTACATAGTAGACATCTAGAAGTGGATTCCTACATACGTCTTAGACTCAATACATTTAGAACATACTTATGTTACAAACTTTCTCCTTCCTAACTTCTCTATTACAGTCTAGGACTGCTGCTTGTCCTTTGTTTTCATAAAGAACCAATGACATTATAGGGTGGTCTTGATTTGGGAATGAATTGGATTTAAGTGAAGCACACTTGCACAAAATTGTCAGCTTTACTCTCTAAGAGTTATAGAAGTCCAGGGGCAAGAAAACAGTCAAGATGACTAACCATTAACCTGATACAGTGATGCATTCCCTGTTTCTTTTATATCTGATCAAGCTCTAAGCATTCCACAGCGCCTGCTTCAGTCACCTTTATAGCCATTGGAACAAGTTATTCTCATCCACTCATTCTACCAAGGTAAGTATTGATACACTTGAGGTAGACATCCCCTTAACTCAACAATAGGTTTGAGAAATATTGGTTACCCTCAACCTTATTTACCTTATCTGCTGAGATCATTTTACTAGAGTATGGCCACTGGGCGTGCTACAGCTTCTTTGAGCCATAGGCGAGAGCTGGATGGCAAATAGATACCAAAGGTGGGTAAATAGCTATGACAAGGACTTGGCAAACCCTCATACCAGAGGTGCTAATCTTCCTTGAACACACCAAACACAGTGAATATGGTTTCCCTAGGTAGTAGATAGGGACAGTGGGAATCTCGTTTATTAATTCATGTTTGTCACTTATTACATGACAAGAATCAAGGATATCACCCAGGCTTGCAATCTAAATGTCCTTAGTTCTTTACTTTCTCTCATAATGCCCCAGCCCCATGCCAAATAAGTTGTCAATTTCTGCTATTTTTACCTTTGTAACATCTTTTATATATGGCCACCACTTTGACACTTCAATCAACCTAACATAGGCCCTCATCACCTAATGTCTGGACTATTGCAATAATATGATAATTGTCCTCCTTGTTGCAGGTGTTTCCCCACTCCAATTCATCTTCCATTCAGCTATGAAACTGATTTTCCTAAAAGACAGATCTCATCATATAATTCCCTGATTCAATAATCTTCATTGGTTCCTTGTTACCTCAAGGATTATATTTAAAACCATCTATTTGGCTTTAAAAACATTTTGTACCTCTGTGCCTTTTAAATTTGCTTATATCTTATATCCCTTCATTTACTTTGCAATCTATTGATAATGGCTTCCTTGCTGTTCTTTGCACATAACAACCCATCTCACAGGTAAACATCTTTTACTGGTTATCCCCTATACCTAGAATGCTTTTCTTCCCCATCTCTATTTCTTAGATTTCCTTCAAGTCTCACTAAAAGTTCTACCTTCAAAAGGAAATCTCTTCTAGTTCCCTTTGACTTTTACTGTATTCCCTCTGGGACTACCACCTTGATTTACCCTGTATATATCTTTTTTATATATAGTCATTTCTCACATTAGACTGTTAGCACGTTGAGGGCAGAATCTGTTTTATTTGTCTTTCTTTGTATCCCCAGAACTGATGTATAGTAGGTACTTAATATATACTCACTGACTTGACTTGACTAGCACCTTGGGTTCCGGGGAAAGTGAGATCAAGCAATACAATTGTATGAATATTAACTCCACCATACTCAGCATAGTAGATAGTCAGTTTTGCTGCCTTGCTTATAAGACCAAATGTCTTGGATATAGGGTCGATCTACTGCAAAGCTGGGTACTGACTGCTCCTTGGAGTTGTGTTAATGGACTGGGTTATACTGAACATAAACTCTGTCATGTATTCCAAATAACTGGTCCTTTGGAAACTCACTTTTCTTACATTTCCACCTCAGAAGCCTAGTTCATTCTGATTCCAACACTTCTTAATCTAAGGTTAAGAAGTGAACCAGTTGACTAATATTCAGGAGCAGGAGGATGACTATTTGCTCATGCCTTCATATTTACCTGACTGGAGAGCAAATGATCTAGTATTACAACCAAGAATAACCTACTTAGTGAAACTGAGTATAATCCCTCAGGCAGAAAATGGATATTTAATGAAATAGAGGACTTTCAAGCATTCTTGATAAGAAGACCAGAGATGAATAGAAAATTTGACATTCAAACAAAAGGCTCAAAAGAAGCATAAAAGGGTAAACATTAAGAGATATTATAAGAGACTCAGTAAACTTAAATTGTTTACATTCCTTTTTGGGAAGATGATACATGTAATCCCAAACTATCATTATTAAGGCAGTTAAAAGGACTTTACATAAAAGAAGGCATGAGTTGGTTATGTTGGAATGATCTCAAAAAAATGAAAGGGTAAGAAAGATTGATATACTGGGAGAAGGGGGAAGAGAAAGAGAGAGAGAGAGAGAGAGAGAGAGAGAGAGAGAGAGAGAGAGAGAGAGAGAGAGAGGAGAATGAGGAAATTTATCTCACATAAAAGAGGTACCAAAGAAGAAGCTTTTACAGTAGAGAAGGAAATGGTGGTGGGGGTGGTGAGCAATGCTTAAATGTCAGTCTTTTTAGAACTGTATCAAAAAGGAAAACACACACACATTTGAATATAGAAATCTATCTTACCCAACAGAGAAATTGGAGGGGAAGGGAATAAAAAGGGGGATTATAAAAGTGAGGACCTATTAAATGAGTTAGTAGTCAGAAGCAAAACAGACTTTAAAGGAGGGACAGGATAAAAAGAGAGAAACATAAACAGAAGAAAACAGAATGGAGGGAAATACACAGTAATCATAACTGTGAATGTGAATGGGATGAGCTCAACCATAAAACAGAAGTGGGTAGCAGAAAAGATTAGAAACCAGAATTTGATGATATGCTGTTTTTTTTTAAAGCAATTGGGGTTAAGTAACTTGCTCAAGGTTACACGGCCAGTCATTATTTATGTGTGGGGGCTCATTTTCTGAGGCTGGATCTGGTCTCGGGTCATCCCAACTCCGAGGCCGACGCTCTTACTCACTGCGCCACCTAGCCGCCCCGATGATATGCTATTTTTAAGAGACACACTTAAAAGAGAAACACACAGAGTTAAAATGAGGAGATTGAACAGAATCTATTATGCTTCAGCTGAAGTGAAAAAAAGATAGGACTAACAATCATGATCCCAAAACAAAAAGAAGCTTAATTAAAAGAGATAATCAGAGAAACTACATTTTGATTAAAAGGTACTATAGAAATGAAATAATATAAATTTTTTTTACAAGGAAGGTTTATCTTTCTGAGTTCAAATCTTTCCTCAGACACTAGCTGTGTGACCTTGTGCAAGTCACTTAATCCTGTTTGCCTCACTTTCCTTATCTGTAAAATGAACTGAGGAAGGAAATAGCAAACAACACCAGTATCTTCTAAGAAAGACCCTAAAAAAGGGTCTTGAAGAGTGGGATATGACTAAAACGACTAACCAACAATAACAACAACAAAATTACTTCTTGGATAAGATACAAATTCCTCAAACTGTGTAAGGCCCTCAAAATACAGCTCCAACTTACCTTTCTAGCTTTAATTAATATTTTTCTCATATAGGTACTCTATGTGCTATCCACACTAGACTCCTAGCTCTTCCCCAAATTTGGTATTACAGTCCCTGCCTTTCTTCATTAAAAAAAAAATCTAGCCCCAATACCTGGACTACCTTTTCCTTTCAGTGATCTTATCCTTCTCAAGACTTAAGTATTTTCTTCTCTGTGAAGCCTTCTCAGATACCACCAGCTTTTAGGTTGTCTTCCTTCTCACATAAGTACAAATCCTCTTTTATGTAAATATATTATATTTTCTCATTCTAGCATAAATTACTTAAAAGCTGGAACTTTTATCTATTTTATTTAATCGATCTCTATCTCCCTATCAATGATCTGTTTGTTGCTTCATTTGTTTACTTAATTATTCATTCATATATCCCTTTATCCAATCTGATCACTCTTTCAGTCATTCCCTCACTCATTTGTCCATTATTTATTTATTCATTCATTTACTCATTCATTTATTCATGTACTTATATATTTACTTATTCCTGTATTTATTGGTTTATTTTAGTATTTGTAATCACCAAGCCTAACATATAGTAGATACTTAACAAATATCCATCAAACTGAACTGAACCAAATTCCTGGTAACTATGTTATGCAATGTATCAACCCAATAACAGCCTGATTTAGGATAATTAAATAATGATATTTCACTTGCTTTTTCTAGTTAATTACTGGGCAAGACCTAAAGGTATAGAGAACTCACACAGGGCAAGTGTTCACATGGTGGTCAGAAGAAGCGATATAAAGACACTCTCTAGGTCTTTCTTAAGAACTCTGGAATTGTATTACATGGAAGACACTGGCACAGGACCTTGCAGCACAGTATGTCCACATCAGAGAAGGTGCTGTGCTCTATGAGCAAAGCAGGATTGAAATAGTTCAAAAGAAATGGAAGATGTGCACATTTAGAGAATCAGCTCCAAATGTTTACATGAAGTATTTGTGCCCGAAATGTGGTAGAACATTCTGAGCTTGTATTGGTCTGATCAGTCACAGTTGAACATACTGAAATCTAACTCTAGCATAGTGACATCATTTTGGTCTTCTCTGAGAACAAAGGACACCAACCAGTTATAAGTTCGCAATGAGCACTTAGCTATGGCTTGGAACATGTGTTAGCAAATCTGACTGAGAGTGTAGTTTGAAAAAAAAATTTTTGGACAAAAGATGTGATTTCATAGGTATAGGGAACTTCCAATGAACAAACATCCTCTATCAGTGCAAACAACAAACAAACAAAACAACAAGTCAAATCATTGTTCTATACTTTATAATCTTAGAGAATTGCCTGGGTATTAATTATGAGGTTAAATGATTTGCTTAGAGCAAGTTTGTGTCAGAGGGTATGTGTCTGAAACAGGATTTGAATCCAGATCTTCCTAACTTTCAGACCAGCTTTCTATCCACTACACAAACTGTCTCTCAATTTTATTAGAGAAGAAATGTCAGGCCCTAAAGATAGGCTAACACATAAAGATGTGTATAAGTTAACATGGATGCAAGGCCCTGAAGACTGCAGTGAAGTGAATTGTTCTTTCTGAGTGAATATGTTCAACTGCAGAAAAAATTTGGAAAAAAAACTTTGTCCCTTCCCTATTAGATAAAAAAAATGAAACCCTGAATATTCCAACTGGATAAAAATCACTGGGGTAAAAGTATCTGTACCCACATTTTCCTTGTGAACATCAAGTAACTCAAATTTGTTATTCTAATCATGGGCTTTTTTCTTTGTTTTTTCCTATTTCATCAATTATCAAACTAATAATCAATCAACCAACCAGCAGGTATTTATCAAGCACTTACTCTGTGCTGGATACGTTCTGAGGTTACAAAGAAAGATAAAACTATTTTCCTCCCCTTGAGGAACTATTGTTTTAATGAGAAAGACAACTTGCAAAAATTACCCATGCAAGAGCAATATCGATTCCGTGTAAATGGAAAGTAATCTCAGAGGGAAGACACTAGTAGTAGAGGGGTAAGGATGGGGGAAGGGCTCCTATAGAAGATGTAATTTGAACTGTTTTGATAGAGGTATCTAGGTGGTGTATGGGGGCAAAGCAATCAAGAAGACCTCAGTTTAAAACCTGTTTCAAATATTTATTAGCTGTGTGACCCTAGGCAAGTCACATTGACCATTCTGAAAAATGGGGATTACAAAGAGTATAAGACTAACAGGGCTGTTGTTAAGATCAAAGGAGATTTTATACACACACACACACACACACACACACCCATATAGTACATAGTATATATGTATATGCATATGTATATGTATATGTATATGTATATGTATATGTATATGTATATGTATATGTATATATATATGGGGCTTTGCAAACTTTTAAATACCTTATAAATATTAACTAATATCATTGATATCTGGTTAATTTTCTGCTCCTCCTTGGGGACTCTGTATTACTGAGGAAAAGAGACCCTGCCCTTTCTGCCACCTCCCTAATCCATTTTCTAAATCACCAGTCTAGTAATCCACTAAAGGTGTCATTGATTTCTCCTCTGATAACTTAGAGTGAGACCCACAGGAAGAAGAATAACCATCTTGTCAAGGAAAAAGATAATCATATGAATGTAATATATGCAGCCCATTCCTTTCCTTCTCCTCTTTTCCTTTTCTTCTCTGCTTCTGACTGATAGAAATGAAGCTTCCTATTTTCTTCACTAGTTTCACCATTGAAACTTTTCCTTGTTCCTGTGCCCTCCTTCCCTTCTTGCTCTGTCTCTCCCCTTCCTTCATCCTACTTCCTCTGGACTTCGTATTTCTTATTTGTTAGGATTAGGATTTTAACAAGATGGCCAAGACCCGAGGGCTTGACAATCCCAAACAATACTTTAGCCTAACCAGAACTCCTTTATATGACTTCCACGCTTACCCACACTTGCTGAACAGCTTTTCCATCAATAAGAATTCTAACCATTTAATCTCTTACTTAACCAAGTCCAGCACCTCCCTTAGGTACATACTTGATGTGTGGATTTCTTTTGATCAGAGATTCTCAAACATTTTGGTTTCAGGACCCCTTTAAACTCTTAAAAATTTATTCTAGGCTCCCCTAAGAGTTTTTGTTTATGTGGGCTAGGCCATGGTCTTTTCTCAGTTATCCTTGATCACTCTGTAGCATTGTAGACCCTATTGAGCATCACTTTCTTTTAGAAATTGCCTACACAATATCTTCATTAATATCCCATTATGACCTCAAATTCACTATGTTGAAGAAAAATCCAATTCCTTCTTCCCCAAACTCAGTTCTCTTTTATTCCACTATTTCCATTATTCATTTTTCACTCAATCAAAGGAAATTTTCCCTTCTCCTTTCCCTCATTTTTCACACCTGATCAGCTATCAAGCCCTATCTGTGTGACATTTTAATGCAATTAAAATTATATAAATGCCTATAATACACAAGGCACTCTTCTGGCCATGTCTATTCACCGTCTAGTTTCCCCCTACCATTGATTTAATATAAACTGTTAAGAAAAGCCAGATTCTAATAGTTATGTAATAGGTTTTCCTGTCTCACCTCTTCTTCAATCCATCTTTTGTATCACTGTTAGGACAGTATCTCTTTATGCATTGATCTCATGCCTTTTCTCTGTTAAAAAATCTCTAGTGTTTCTCTCTTGTCATTTGTGCTTTATCCTTCTCATCTATGAAATGGGGGTAATAATACTTATTCTGCCTACATCCCAGAATTATTGTGAAGGTAAAAAAAATAGAATGTCGGGGGCGGAGCCAAGATGGCAGAGTAGAAACAGCATTTCCAATCTGCTCTGCCCCACACAAATTTCAAACAATGTGAAAGGGAGCTCGGAACAACTTCTGGAGCCACAGCACCCACAGGACGACACAGAGAAGCTAACCTCTTGCTGAGGACAGCCCAGCAGCCCTGCAGGGAGCGGCCAATGCAGCACTCTGAGAGCAGGCAGCACATCTCGTTGGGAACCGACAGCGCAGCCCCCAGAGCCGAGCCCAGGTCCACAGTTTTAGCCCCAGGGCGGCCGGGCCTTCAGCAGGCTGGTGGAACCCCAGAACACCAGCAATTGTGGTGATTCCAGAATTATCAGCACAGATATGCCTAGGACAAAGTGAGAGGTTAGTGCCCTATGGACTTTGGTAGGTACCAGTATTTGGGGAACACGTGGTTTCCTCCCCTAGGGGCAAAAAGCTGCTGAAGAAACAGCTGCACAGAAGCCATTTTGCAGCGTCAATAGTGGCTCTAGCTCCTGGTCTGTGAACTGTAGGAAGATCCAGCAATCAGTCTGGGGTTAATCGCTTTTGCTTTAAACTGCCTGGATCTGGATTATGGTCTGGGGGGGAAGTTTGGGGTGGGTATCCAACTTGCCAGAGTGGGTGGAGGCTTTACAGAGGCCACCCAACTGGCAGAAGTTGTGAAGACCCCACGTTTGGGACAGAAGCTCCCCTGTCTGGTGGCAGAGTCCTACTGTGGCAACAAGCCCCAAAAAATCAAGTAATTAAGTGGCAACATGCCTAGGCAAATGAAACAAAATAAACAGAAAAGTTCAACATTGGACTCCTATTTTAGGGGCAAAGAAGCTCAAAGCATGGAGGAGGACTGTGAGGTCAGAACTCCTGCACCAAAAGCCCCAAATGAAAATACAAGCTGGCTACAGGCCATAGAGGACCTTAAGAAGCAGATAAGAGAAGTGGGGGAAAATTTGGGAAGAGAAATGAAAAAGATGCAAGAAAAGTATGAAACAACAGTCAACAGCCTGACTGAGGAAAATAACACCTTAAAAAATAGACTAACTCAAATGGCAAAAGAGTCTCAGAAAGGCAATGAGGAGAAGAATGCCTTAAAAAGCCGAATTTGCCTGATGGAAAAAGAATCTCAAAAGTTCACTGAGGAGATTCATTCCTTCAGAGTTAGACTGGAGCAAATGGAAGCTAGTGACTTTATGAGAAATCAAGATACTATTAAACAGATCCAAACAAATGAAAGAATAGAAGGCAATGTGAACTATCTCATGGGAAAACCACTGACCTGGAAAATAGATCCAGGAGAGATAATTTAAAAATTATTGGACTACCTGAAAGCCATGATCAAAGAAAGAACCTAGAAATCACCCTTCAAGAAATTCTCAAGGAAAATTGCCCTGATGTTTTAGATCCAGAGGGCAAAATAGAGGTTGAAAGAATCCACAGATCACCTCCTGAAAAAGATCCCAAAAAGAAAACTCCCAGGAATATTATAGCCAGGTTCCAGAATCCCCAGATCAAGGAGAAAATACTACAAGCAGCCAGGAATAAACAATTTCAATATTGTGGAAACACAATCAGAATAGCCCAGGACCTGGCAGCTTCTACACTGAGGGATAGAAGGGCATGGAATATGATATTCCAGAGGGCAAAAGAGCTGGGAATGAACCCAAGGGTCACCTACCCAGCAAAACTGAGTATCTTGTTTCAGGGGAAAATATGGTCATTCAGTGGAATAGACGACTTTCAAGCATTCTTGATGAAAAAAACCAGAGTTGAATAGAAAATTTGACCTTCAGACACAAGAAGCAAGAGATGCTTGAGAAGGTAATCAAGGAAAAGAAATCCAAAGGAACTTATCAAAGTTGAACTATTTACAGTCCTACCTGGAAAAACAGTAACTGTGTTTGATGAAACCTTTCTCATTATGAAAATAATTGAAGAAGGGTACATGACATATGTTCACAGGTAAACATGGATAGAGGACACAGGTTGAACTTGATGGGAAGGGATGATTATTATTTTTTTTGGAGGGCAATTGGGGTTGGGTGACTTGCCCGGGTTCATGTGGCTGGGTTTTTGTTTGTGTGTTGGGTGTCTGGGGCCGGATCCGAGCTCGGGTCCTTCTGGCTCTGGGGCTGGCTCTCTGCTCGCTGTGCCACCTAGCTGCCCCAAGGAAGAGATGATTCTTAAGGGGTGAAGTCAAGAGGTGAGAGAGGAAAGTGGCAAGAGGAGATGGAGAGAGACAGGGTAGGGCAAACTATCTCATGTAGAAGAGGCAAGGGGAAGTAGTTGCAGGGGAGGGGAAAAACAGGAAGGCAAAAAGGCAAAAGGATATTCTCATTGAAGTTGGCTCAAGGAGAGAAACACATACATACTAAATGGAATATCTTACCCTCACTCACTCTCCTGAGTAAGGGAAAGGGGGATGAGAGGGAGGATGATGGAGGGGAGGGCATTCTGGGGAGAGGGGAGGTTAGAAGTACCCACTATCAAAGAGGGACAGGATCAAAGTAGGGAATGGACCAGATGGGAGGTGAGACAGGTGGGAGGGAAATATAAGCAGTCTTTTACAATATATCTACTATGGTAATGTTTTGCATAGATATACATGTACAAAACATACTGAATTGCTTATCTTCTCAGAGGGAGTGGGTGACAAGGGAGAAAGGGAATGGATCTGAAAATCGAAGTTTTAAAATTAAATGTTTCATAAGATGTCCAGGCAGTGGGGCTCAGAGATTCACCTTGCCCTAATGGCAAAATCAAAGGGGGTATGGGAGAAGATATGGGAGAGAGCAGATTGGATGAGGGGATATCTAGTGGGACTGCTATTCTGGGGTGGTGAGTAGGGAAAAACTGGGGGAAAAATGTAACTCACAATCTGGTGGAAATGAATGATGTAAACCAGAAGTTAATAAAGCATTTGTTTAATAAAAAAAAAGAGAATAAGAGGGAAATAAGTAGAGGCATCAACTCTATGTAAATTTAATTTTTCAAGGAGTTTAATACACAAATGGGAGGAGAGATTTGGGATAATAGCTTGTGATGGATCAAGTGAAGGTTTTTTTGAGGATGGGGAACAGATGAGCATGTTTGTAGGCAGTAGGAAAGCAAGCAGTAAATGGGGAGGTATTGAAGACAAATTAAATGGTAGGTATAGTAGAAGGAGCAATCTGCCAAAGGCAGGATGGAATAGGATTACTTGTGCAGGCAGTGGGGCTGATGGGGTGCTTGGGATCTATGTTTGTAACATCAATCTGTTTGTAACATCAGTCTGTAATATCAGTTTGTAACATCAGTTTGTAAAATCAATTTGCAAAACCAGTCTGTAAAATCACATTTCCCCCTCCCCAGCCTCAGAGCATTAATTCTGCCCCTTCCCCCTGCCAGCACTCTGCCCAGCAATTCATGAACTGTTTCTCTCTGCTTGGAACAATAACAAGCTACACCTATGGATCCTTCACTAAACCATCTATAAATATTTTAGTTTAGGCAAATGTTATCTCCCCTAGTAGAGTGGCCAGCTGCACCCATGAATCCTTCAATGCCCTATCTATAGGTTACTCCTTAACCAATTATACCCATACTGAGTCTCAGTTAGCCTTGGTTCTCAACATCCATCTTGTCAAACATGGCACTGATGGGTGGCAGACTGGGCATTTCTGTCAGTCCTGACTGCTAGCTAACTTAGTGACTTTTCAGGCCTAAAACCACATCTCCAGGTAGCCCCGCCTTGAATTATGGGCAATACACCTGTGCAGTTGACATTAAAAGTGCATGTTCCTTTAAGCACTGACCACTCCTTAACTCCTCCCTAATACCACCCTTACTCACCTAGTTAGCATAATTGACATCTGATTTACAGTCTTGACTCCTTAAAACTACACCTATGATTTCTGTAAGTTTGCAGGTTCCCTAAGAACCCCTGCCCACCATAAAGCATAATAATAAACTAATAATGTCTATGAAACTTCTTTGCAAATTTTATGAAAGATACATTCCTACTCTACCAAAATGGCACAAGGCTTCTGTGCCATGTACACACACACATTTATATTCCTTTTAACTATCCTCATAATGAGAAAAGTTTCATAAGTTACAATTATCATTTTTCCACTGAGACATGTAAATAGTTCAACTTTCATAAGTTTGTTAATGTTTCTTTTCCCTGTTTACCTTCTCATGCTTCTCTTGCTTCTTGTGTTTGAATGCCAAATTTTCTATTCAACTCTGGTTTTTTTTTTATCAAGAATGCTTGAAAGTCTTCTATTTCATTGAATGACCATATTTTCCCCTGAAACATTATACTAAATTTTGCTGTATAGGTGATTCTTGGTTTTAATCCTAGCTCCTTTGATCCCCAGAATATCATATTCCAAGCTCTTTCATCCCTTAATATAGAAGCTGCTAGATCTTGTATTATCCTGATTGTCTTTCCACAATATTTGAATTGTTCCTTCATGGCTGCTTGTGGTATTTTCTCCTTGATCTGGGAACTCCAGAACCTGGCTATAAAATTCATAAGAGTTTTCTTTTGGGGATCTTTTTAGGAGGTGATCAGTGGATTCTTCCAACCTTTATTTTGCCCTCTGTTTCTAAAATATCAGGGCAATTTTCCTTGATAATTTATTGAAGGATGATTTCTAGGTTCTTTTATTCATCATGGCTTTCAGGTAGTCCAATAATTTTTAAATTATCTCTCCTGGATCTATTTTCCAGGTCAGTGGATTTTTCCAATGAAATATTTCACATCGTCTTCTATTTTTTTCATTTGTTTGGATCTGTTTAATAGTATCTTGATTTCTCATAAAGTCATTAGCTTCCATTTGCTCCAATCTAATTCTGAAGGAATGATTCTCTTCAGTGAGCTTTTGATTTTTTTCCATCTGGCAAATTTGGCTTTTTAAGCCATTCTTCTCCTCATTGCCTTTTTGGGCCTCTTTTTGCCATTTGAGTTAGTCTATTTTTTAAGGTGTTATTTTCTTCAGTGAGGTTATTGACTCCCTTTTCATGATTTTCTTGCATCATTCTAATTTATCTTCCCAATTTTTTCTCTACTTCTTTTCCTTTATTTTCAAAATACTTCTTGATCTCCTCGATGGCCTATAACCAGTTCATATTTTTCTTGGAAGCTTTTGGTGCAGGAGTTCTGACTTTGTTGTCTTCCTCCCATTCAATGCTTTGAGTTTTTTTGTTCCCAAAAAAGGAATCTAAAGTTGGACTGCTGTGCTTACTTTGCTTCCTTTGCTTGCTTATGTTGCCACTCAGTTACTTGACTTTTGAGCTCTTTGCCACAGTAGAACTCTGCTTCCTAGGAGGAGCTTTGTCCCAAATTACTGGGATTTTTCATAGCTGCTGGAGCTTTTAGTTGGGTGTCCTTTCTGTAGCCACCCCACAAGTTCTGGCTCACTGGTCACACACCCCTGGACCTCCACCCAAGACAGCGATCCAGATCCAAGCAGGTCAAGGCAAGAGTGATTATGCCCCCCCCCCAAATGGTCGCCTGGTTCCCCTATGATCCAGAGGCTAGGAGCTCTGAAGCAGCCACATGGAGGTGGCTGCACAGCTGTGTTGCCTCCACTGCTTTTCACTCTGGGGGCTGAGGCTGGACTGCTCTCCATCCCTACCAGTTCCAACAGAGATATCTACTGACCTTTTACTTTGTCTTTGGCATTTATGGGTTGATATTTCTGGAAACCACAACAGCTGCTGTTATTCCACTCTCCCAAGTCCACTCCAACTGCTGCTGGTATGGGATACCTGGGGCTAAAATTGTGGGCTCATGCAGTGCTGGGCTCTGCTTCCAGCATGCTGTGATGAACTCTTCCTATCCACCTGCCAGGCTGCCTTCAACAGGAGGTTTGTTTTTCTCAGTCACTTTGTGGGTTCTGTAGCTCTAAAATTTGTTTAGAGTTGTGTTTTATAGGTATTTGCGGTGGTTAACGGGGGAACCCAGAGAGTTTTCCTGCTTCTATGCCTCCATCTTGGCTCTGCCTTGGCACCAAAAATATTTTTAATAGAGGAAAAGAAAGTACAAAAAAGTCTGAAAATATATGCAGTGTTTAATACCTTTGCACCTATAACCTCAATAGAGAGGTAAGTTGGGAGTATATTCTTATTCAAGTTCTACTTGATCTTTACTATTTTATTACATTTTTTGGGTCATTTTTCCCCTTTACAATGTAAGTCTTATTTATATAGTTTTCTTGACTCTCTATATAAGTTCATATAGACCTCTCCCTGCTTCTTTATATTCATTAGACATCATTTCTTATAGCACAGGAATATTAATGTACCAAAATCTGTTTAACCATTCTCCACTTACTGGGCATCTACTTTGATTCATTCAACAAATTTTACTGCTACAAAAAACCTTCACAATGAAGTAAAAATAGCTTCTTCTTGACATTTTTGCTAGGTATACTTGACAGTGAAGGCTTAACATAAAAACTTAATATACAAAAATCACAAAAACATGACAGAAAGTGATCAGTGATATTATTTGCAAAAGGAGAAATTTAAATATAAATTAATCTTCATTGAATTTTACAATAAAAAGTTTAGCCAATTCATTCAAACATAATTTGTATGTTAAATTGGAAGGGCAACAAATAGATGCAAAATAAAACAGATCTTCTAGCCTTCCTATAGTAAAATTTTCTCATCAGTGATTCTAGTGTAACTACCATCTCAGTAGCTAATGTATAATATAGTATTGCAATTACACTTAAGAATTTGAACATAATGGAATATATACAGAATAAATTCTTATTGTAGATGATATGTAAAGCACTGAAAGGTTATTCTTTTCCCAAGATATTCTAAAGGTGGAAAAGGGTACAGACAAAGCTGTCACAAAAAAAAAATATTAAGTAAGAAACCAAGAAAACATTGAAAAGTGCCAACCTATATGTTTGATTTATTATCTCTTCAAAGACTTTATGGTGATTACTTGTGCTTAGAGCAAAATTATAACTGATAAATGTATAAAAAGGGAACAGGCAAACTTTTGCTAATAATTCCCTCCATCTGTCCATATATCTTCATAGTCATTTATCTGATGGAGAGGGAAAAAAAAAGACCCTTATTTGTTGATTATAAAAAAAGTTTTGACTTAGAGAAAAATGTATCATTAAAAACTCTCCAAGAGCTCTCTGTTTTATCAGATTAGAAAAGAAAGTGGGGCAACCGAGTAGCAAGAATGAAGGATTATTTTTGTTGTTTAATTACTATAACTACCCATTAGATCACCTCAGCCCTCAGGATTTACACCCTCCCATGTAAAAAAAATGTAGTCAAGCAAACAAATCAACCCTTTAGTCATGTCTAAAATTTTGTATCTCTTTCTTTACCTCTAGTCCATCACCTCTCTGCTAAAGGTAGATTAAAAAAAAAAAAAAACAACTAGCTGTAATAGAAGTTCAGTGGCTTTTTTTTTTTACCACAGTCTTCTTTTTCTTTTTGAATATTAGAATATTTGCAAGTGAAGATTACACTTATTTTTTATTTTTTTAAACAAATGCTTTATTAACTTCTGGTTTACATCATTTATTTTCTCCATATTTTGAGTTACAATTTTTCCCCATTTTTCCCCTACCCACCACCCCCGAATAGCAGTCCCACAAGATATCCCCTCATCCAATCTGCTCTCTCTCATATCTTCTCCCATACCCCCTTCAACTTTACCATTAGGGCAATATGAATCTCTCTGCCCCAATGCCTGCACAGCTTATCTCCCGATTACATGCAAAATAGTATTAATAATAGTATTTATATATATTTGAACGTTTAATTTTAAAACTTCGAATTTCATATCCATTCCCTTTCTCCCACACCACCCACTCCCTTTGGGAAGATAAGCAATTCAGTATGTGTTGTAGTTATATAGCTATGCAAAATATTACCATAGTAGATATTTTGTAAAAGGCTGCTTATATTTCCCTCCCACCCATCCCAGCCCCCACCTGGTCCATTCCCTACTTTGAGCCTATCCCTCTTCGACAGTGGGTACTTCCAAGCTCCCTCCCCCCCAGAATGCCCTCCCCTCCATCATCCTCCCTCTCATCCCCCTTTCCCCTACTCTCCTGCATGGTGAGGTATCCCATTTAGTATGTATGTCATTCTCTCCCTGAGCCAAATTCAATGAGAATATGATTTTTCCTTTTTGCCTTCCTGTTCTTCCCCTCCCCTGCAGCCACTTCCCCTCACCTCTTTTACATGAGATAGTTTACCCTACCCTGTCTCTCCCCATCTCCTCTTGCCACAGTTGTGTCTCACCTCTTAACTTCAACCCTTCATTTCCTCCAGATTCTGAGTTACAATTTTTCCCCATTTTTCCCCTACCCACCACCCCCATATAGCAGTCCCACAAGATATACCCTCATCCAATCTGCTCTCTCCCATATCTTCCCACCAAATTCAATCTGTGCCCTCTATCCATGTATACCTGTAAACATATATACACACATTCACATATGTATTCATATGCCTATATATTCTTCTTCAATTATTTTCAAACTGAGAAAGGTTTCATCAGTCACAGTTATTGTTTTTCCACATAGGAATGCAAATAGTTCAACTTTGATAAGTTCCTTTTCATTTCTTTTCCCTGATTACTATCTCAAGCATCTCTTACTTCTTGTGCCTGAATGTCAAATTTTCTATTCAACTCTGGTTTTTTTCTCAAGAAGGCTTTAAAGTACTCTATTCCACTGAATGACCATATTTTCCCCTGAAACAAGATACTCAGTTTTGCTGGGTAAGTGATTCTTGGTTTCAATCCCAGGAATATTATATTCCATGCCCTTCGATCCCTCAGTGTAGAAGTTGCCAGGTCCTGTGCTATTCTGATTGTGTTTCCACAATATTGAGATTGTTTCTTCCTGGCTGCTTGTAGCATTTTCTCCCTGATCTGGGGATTCTGGAATCTGGCTATAATATTCCTGGGAGTTTTCTTTTTGGGATCTTTTTCAGGAGGTGATCAGTGGATTCTTTCAACCTCTATTTCCTCCTCTGGGTCTAAAATATCAGGGCAATTTTCCTTGAGAATTTCTTGAAGGGTGATTTCTAGGTTCTTTCTTTGATCATGGCTTTCAGGTAGTCCAATAATTTTTAAATTATCTCTCCTGGATCTATTTTCCAGGTCAGTGGTTTTTTCCCATGAGATATTTCACATTGCCTTTTATTCTTTCATTTGTTTGGATCTGTTTAACAGCATCTTGATTTCTCATAAAGTCGCTAGCTTCCATTTGTTCCAGTCTAACTCTGAAGGGATGAATCTCCTCAGTGAGCTTTTGAGATTTTTTTTCCATCTGGCAAATTTGGCTTTTTAAGGCATTCTTCTCCTCATTGCCCTTTTGAGCCTCCTTTGCCACTTGAGTTCGTCTATTTTTTAGGTGTTATTTTCTCCAATCAAGCTGTTGACTCTCATTTCATACTTTTCCTGCATTCTTCTCATTTCTCTTCCCAATTTTTCCTCCACTTCTCTTATTTCGTTTTTGAAATTCTTCTTAAAGTCCTCTATGGCCTGTAACCCACTAGTATTTTCATTTGGGGTATTTGGTGCAGGATTCCTGACCACACAGTCCTCCTCCTGTTCCATGCTTCCATCCTCTTTGCCCCCAAAATAGGAGTCTAATGTTGATTTTTTTTTAATTTTGTTTCCTTTGCCTAGGCATGTTGCCACTCAATTACTTGACTTTTGGGTTTGTTGCCACAGTAGGACTCTGCCACCAGACAGGGGAGCTTCTGTCCCAAACATTGGGGTCTTCACAACTTCTGGAGGTATTAGTTGGGTGGCCTCTGTGAAGCCTCCAAATGCTCTGGCAAGCTGGATACCCACTCCAAGACCTCCACCCCAGACTGCAATCCAGATCCAGGGAGGTTAAAGCAAGAGTGATTAACCCCCAGACTGATTGCTGGATCTCCCTATAGTTCACAGGCCAGGAGCTGAAGTTGCCACTGAAGCTGCAAAATGGCGTTTGTGCTGTGTCTCCTCAGCTGCTTCTCACCCCCAGGGGAAGAAGCCGATGTGTTCCCCAAATACTGGTCCCAAAGTCCCTAGGGTACTAACCTCTCACTTTGTCCTAGGAATATCTGTGTTGATAATTCTGGAATCGTCACAGCTGCTGGTGTTCTGGGGTCCCTCCAGCCAGCTACTGGCCTGGCCGCCCTGGGGCTAAATAACAATTCAGGAGGGCCTGGGTTCGGCTCCCAGTTAGCTGTGCTGTGTTGTGCTGGCCACTTCCAGAGTGCTGTGCTGGCCGTTCCCTGCAGGGCTGCCGTTCTGTCCTCAGTGGGAAATTAGATTCTCTGTGTCGTTCTGTGGGTGCTGGAGCTCCAGAAGTTGTTCAGAGTCCCCCTTTTACATGGCTTGGAAGTGGTGTGGGGGAGAGCACCTTGGAAGTTCTGTTTCTACTCCGCCCCTGAAGATTACACTTATAATCAAATGAAAACTTTAAAATGAATGAAATATTGTAGTGGTAAGAATAATGGCTCTGAAATCAGAGGATCTGGGCTTGAATCCTGCCTCTAACTCTTTCCATGTGTGACCATGGACAATTTACTTTACTCTTCTGGGCCTCCATTTCCTAGTCTGTGAAATGAAGGGTTTTGGTTATATGGCTTTTGAGGTCTTTCTTTATAAAAAGATGCAAAGCTTGAGTGTTGCACAGATATCCAAGAAACATTGAATCAAGTAGGATGGAAAGAAAGGCATAGATGGATTTTGATCAGCACTAGTAATGCTTGTTCAATTGGTGAAACCACAGACCTATGGAATTAAAATACTTCCTTACAATTAGGGTCATTCAGTAGTGAAATATGAGGTACTTTGAAAAATAGTGACTACTTGTTTCTAGAAGTATTAATGCCCATGTAGATACCCATCCATTCAAGCTGCTACACAACCTGTGCCTCCAAGAAGTTGTAGCATGTGCAGCAACCACACCCTTGTAAAACCATCTTAGCAGGTGAGAAAAACCAGGTTGAGGGTAACTCACAGGCCTCAAATCTGTTGGTAAGTTAAGGGGAGGTCTACCCCAAGCATGTGAATAATTACGCCGTTAAATGAGCAGATGAGAACTATTACATTGCAATGGGCATGAAAGCAGCTAAAGTAGGTTCTGTAGAGATTGGTGTGACATTGAAGACACCAATGTCATCCACTGTGTCCTGGGCCAATATGAGTCATTTTGGCTTTTGTCCTGCCACTGGCCTTTGATGAAGAGAGAGTAACTATCAACTTTCTGCAACTCTGCTTTACTTAAATCCAATTCACACTCAAGTCATCACCCATGACATTGCTCGTCCTCTTAGTAAATGAAGGATGAACAATGAATGAGAGCTGCCTTAAATTTTATTTCTTTAGTAGGGTAGAAAGTTCTCTTAAGTGATATCTGTGGTCAACTTCTATGATTATATTACCCTGAAATGGGTTTTCCTGCCTTCCTCCAGTTTAATATCGATTAATTTTGTCAATGCTCACTTTATATACAACATTCCCTTATATCCACTTTATCTGGACCAACATAGAATAAAATTCTATTGTTGAACCTGATTCACTATAATCAAATGAGTGAATTTTGGAGGAAGGTGACTCTTTCTAAGGTGCCATTCCATTTCATGCACTGTAATAAGAAAAATCTTTAAGTAATTAAGTGGGACCCTGGGACAGAATTTTCTTATGAATTCAGATTCAAGATATCAACACATATTTGCTTCTCGTCTCTGAGTGCCATCTGAGTGATGGAGTCAAATAACCTGGGTTAAAATTCTACTACTTATTGTTTTGGTAACATTGACCAAATTATTTAATTTTTTGCTTCCTTATCTCTAAATTGAAGGTAATGGAGGAGAGATCCAGTTGGACCAATTAGACCCTGAAGTCAATTACAGCTATGAATTTAGCTTTCTATAATCCTAAGACCTGAATTTGGCCCTGATTCTGTCGCTAATTTAGGTCTCTGAATTCTGTGAACCTATAAATTCATGACTTAAATTTATACTGATTCTCCTACACTGATCAAGAAGGAATCCAATGGTGTGTACACACACACACACACACACACACACACACACACTATTTATTTTAGAAAAATAAGATGACAATGTAATTGACCTACTTACTCAGACAATTGACAGTTGTGAATACATTTCTACCTTTAGATGAGAGGAAGAAAATAAGTAATCACCCAACTTAAAGGTAAATTGCTTCCTTTCCACTACTATTCTACTGTGAATCTTTGTAACACATTTGATGCTAAACTGTTTAGTAGTTAGATAATGCTAACAAATGTCCACAGGGACTATACTGAGATTAGATAACTCATTTTATTTTTTCATAACTTAAACCACATTAGAAGGCAAATCTTCAGAGGTGAACACAATGCATATGAAACTACCATTCCACTAAGCTGTTAGCCATCATCAATATTTCAGCTGAATTGTAGTCATTTAATTATATTCTAGTGTCAAGTAGGATATAGATAGATATAGATATAGAAACTTACACACATACCCACATTATACATATTCATACAGATGTGTATATATATATGCATATACGTATGTATGTATGTATGTATATGTGTGTGTATGTGTATATACAGACACATATAGTAGGAGGGGAGCTAAATGGTATGATAGAGTCAGGAAGACATTTTCATGAGTTCAAATCTGGTCTCAGACACTTACTACTAGCTTTGTGATCCTGGGCAAGTAATTTAACCCAGTTTGTCTGAGTTTCTCATCTATAAAATGAACTGGAGAAGAAAATGGCAAACCAATTCAGATTTGCCAAGAAAATCCCAAATGCACATACATACACTCTCTCTCTCTCTCTCTTTCTCACACACACACACACACATATGCACAAACACACACATGCTCTTTCTCTCCACACACACACACACACACACACACACACACACATGTTGGTATCATTGTTATGTAGCATTTACCAAACACCCAATGTATAATATGCACTGTCAGAGAATATTCATAGTGTGAAATTTATATATCAATTTAAGAATAATATATTCTACCATTTGATAAGAAAAAATAGATTAAATCAGCTTAGGTTTCTTTGATATCATTAATGAGTTTCCTAAAGTGATGTACCAGAGCTAACATAGTACTAAGGAAATACATTATTTTATGTTTTACCTATTTAAAATTAATTAAATCTCTTTAGTTAATGTTATAAGTCCTCCACATAAATTTAAAACTAGTACATAAAGCTTTTTAAATCATGTGAATCTTCTCAAAATAGTACAAAATATGAGTATGCACAATAACTGAAGAGACATACAATCATTTTTATTTAAGTAATTTGAAAAATATCAACATAAATAATCTAAAATATTTTCGAGGGGCAACAAATTCGACTAGCCACAAAAAGGAATTAGTCCATCTTGGATTCTTTGTGCCATATTTTGATTAACCTTTTAATTTGTAGTATAGTAAACAGAGTCCTGCGCTTGGAGTGAGGAATACTTAAGTTTGAATCCTACCTCAGATATTTACTTACTACAAATGTGTCCCTGGAAAAGTCATTTAAATTTCCAGATTCAGATTTCTCATCTGTAAAATTTGGATTAGCATCTACTTCATAGAGGTCTTTAAGATATATTAGGTATTATCAATAGATTGCTGCTGCTGCTACTACTACTACTACTATAACTCAATATCCCCCCTTTACCTAAGATCATTCATTTTCATAGAAGATGCTACTTGAACTATAACAATTTCTACAAAGCAGAAGCTAAGAAATGATATGTTAGCCTTTATCATTCAAAATCAAATTGATTAAAACATGACAAATCTTTAAAAAGAAGTAGAGTATGATCTGGTCTGGTCAATATATACATTTTCATAGATGGTTCATAGCTTTAATATTTAGCTGCATCAGGAGGTTAAACTGACATTCAGTGATGGAGTTATTTTTATTTTGAAATAACCATGGAATGGCTTTGACAGTTCAAGTTCATGATTTCATGGTTTTGTTTTAGACATAGGAAAAAAGTATATTGGCATTTCATATATATGTGGCAGGGTTTGTACATAAAGAAAACCTTACAGTTTTATAGAACCTCTAAAACTTTAAATATTAACCTCTAGGAAAATGTTGTTGGTATTTATTTCTTTCCTCTTTGCCCCAGCAATTCTCAAAGTAGCCATGGTAGCTTGGCAGCCCTATAACTGAAAAATCTGGTTCTCAAGTTCCTTGGGGAATTATTGGCAACCATGCTGGAGCATCCAACTTGGAAGTGACCTCCAGACCTCTTTTTCCCCAAGCTGTAAGAAGTGAGATATGTTTGAGAAGTGTGGCATTTAAGCTGAACAGATCAGGGTGTGAGTATGAGCCAAGGCATTGTTGGTTACTTCTTGACAAGCTGGCTTATGTGTGAAGTGGACCTGATAAGTGCATTGGAAGGCTATGTGAATCCAAGCCTAAGGCAGTTTGTTATAACAGCAGACACATTCAGGAAGATTAATGGGAAAACAGGCTTAACAGAGCCTGCAAAGGCTTGTGAGGGGACTCAGAGACCCTAACCTCTTTGACTAGATTGACCTTCAGGTTCCAAACCAGGTATAGCAAAGTATACTTTATGCTTGTTTACCAGTGAGGGATGCTTGATTACCCCAAAGTGTGATTTCTTCAGATTTGAATTAGCTTTACTTCATGAAATGTGAGCAAAACCCATCTAGCCTAGGGTTTAAAAATGTATTCCACCCAGAGAGTCCCTGAAATATTTAGTGCTTCAAATAATTTTTTTCTAGCCTCTGAAATATCTTACATTGTACTAAAAATGTCTTCTTGCTGAAGTACTTTCTAAAATATTGGATTTAACTTTTACTTTTTACTCCCAGGACAACCATTTCTCTGCACCAAAACAACTCCTTTGATTTTATTTTTTTCCTCTGTCCGTCTTCTTCCCAACCCTCCCCCCATTTCTTGCTCCTTTACTGGTTCTGAAATAGCCCATCCAGAAGATATAAACAACTCCTCACCATGGCTTGCCAAGACACTGTCCTACAAGAGACCTCCTCCTACTCCTCCACCCTTCACCCCTGAATAACAAGAAACAGGGATCCTGTCTAAGCCAAAGTAGTCCAAGAACTGAGGAGACATAGAGGAGGGCACACACACACACACACACACACACACACACACACACACACCCCTACTGAACTGTAGGCAGAAATAATAATAATAATAAAATACCTCAATTCACTAATATTAAATGTGCTGGGAAGGCAGACTCTTGCAAAAGGGATAAATAACCTACACAATGAAGAATTAGTTAGCAGTGTTATGTAAATATTGTAGCAGCATCAATGAGGAGGTAAGCAGAAGTATTTTAAGACACCATATTATACAATACACTGTGCACTGTTTCCTGGTGATAAGGCTTTTAAAGCATCTTTATAAGCTCTTCTTCTCTGTTGTGACAGGATTATTTTTGCACCTTTGGAATGCAACTGAAAAGGGGAGCCTGGGAAAAAAAATCTGCCTAACAATTCAGTATTACTCAAATGGCTTAAAAGAAGCGGAGATATTATAGTCACTATATATTACATGTTTTATTAGGGGAAAAATGGAAGTAAATGATAGCCCCATGCTCCCTGCAGAGCTATATATTCTTCATCATTGCACTGAAATGCTAAAACAATAATGGATGGGCTTTCCTTTGTTTGCCGTTTAATTGGATTTTTAAATGATTACCAAAGTTAGTATCTCATTATGAAAACAAACAGCTATGTTTATGCATATGCTATGGTTGAAGTTGAGTGCATGGATAATAGAAAAATTAGCAATATAGCATAAGTATGAAACAAAAAGAGTAAATGGCTGGTGAAAGGGATATATTTGCTGCTGGTGTTGTTAAAGTGGGAGTTAGGGCACACCATCAACTACAGAAAGTGTATGAAAATTACAGAGTGAAAAGGAGCTTGGAAAAACTCTTGGACAAGAAATTCTCCCCCAAATTATCTTTTTTGGACAATATTCATCTAATTAACACATTATCTAAGGTTTTAAAATTCCTCCAAGATATACAACCAATAGGTTCTCCGTAGTGATAATATAAATCACTGGAATTTAAATGCCATCCCCAAATCTTATTTTGGCTATCAGTTTCAACTTTTCATATTAAACTTTTGGTCAGAGATGTTACTAATAGCATTAACTGATGGGTGGTTCCCTCCTTCTTAAACATGGCTTCATCTCAGGGTAGGCATTAATAATAATGAAAAAAATGGGCTGAAATAAACACCAGACAGGGAAATGCCACAGAGTTATCAGCCCTCCCTAGAGAACTAGTACTTGATACAGTAGCAGATGGTCAAAAGAGATCACATAAGTAAAATGATTTATTTACGTACCACAAAACTCCACAAAACTGTGAGCTATTATAATATTATTTTAAAATCCATTCTTAATTATCCAGACCATGGTTTGTCAAATTTGTGAATTATCTATAGTAATGTTTAATACCAGACTGACTTCCCTCATCATCAATCAGATTTCTGGTCTTCCTTTCATGTCCATCATTTATTGGGTTTTAAGGGATTGAATACATTTTCAAACTTTCAAATTCTTCCCTATCAATGCACATAGGCCAAAATTATTTTGGATGATCTCATTTGGATTGTCCATACCATGCTCCCTTTCACTGGGGGCACATATTTAAGTGTTGAGTGTATATGGTTGATCAGCTCCTTCCCATTGTGCATATCCATCTATATTTTTGCTCAGTAACCCTAGTTTCAATCTGTTTTCTTTCAATTCCAATTAGAGTCAGTGATGCAAGATGGGAATGAAGGCACATTTTCCTTGTTTTATTTGATTTACACCTCTGGTTACAAAGGGAGAAAGGATTCTGAACATTTTTTCATCTCCCTGTAAGTGGGAATGTTGAGGTTTAGGGGTGCTGGAACCCCCAAATAGTGACAGGCAGGTCCTGCCAGAATGAATTCAACCCGTTTTCTTTTACCCAAAGACAAGGTTTATTAGAACTCTGATAGAAGGCGAGTGTGATTCTAAAAATTTACCATATTGGCCAGACTTTTAAAGAATCTGAGTACTTTCATGGAGGCAAGGTGGCTCTTTAATACACAATACTATGGGAACCGAGAAGGGGTCTATATGGAATTAAGGAGTGGTGGCCCAGGTTGGGGCCAGGTGCAGACAATGAAACAGCAGTTAATTAATTGGAAAGGGATGATTGTCCCACGTGAAGGCCAGGTACCTGGGCCTAATGGGAAAGTCCAACGGCTTTTCCTTTTTGGGTTCCAGATCCCAAAGACACGGTCTTTCACTTTTAGGGGTTCAGATCCCATCCCCCTTAGGCATAGCTTCCTACACTAGTCCAGGATGTGTATAGGAGCTGGTATCACTTTCTACACTTAAGCAGGTGGCTATAAAGAGCCCTGTATAGTCTGTAACAGAAATCTTATCCTCTGAAGAAGAGGACTTTACATTTTGTGGTCTTTAGATTTACATCATTTTCTATATTTCTTAACCCAAACCGAGTGTAACATATGGGTGATGCACAGTGATGAGAAAACAGATACCAATTAACATATCCACTAAAACAAAATCACTTTTGGGGTAGAACATTATCCATCTCTAGAGTTTCATGGATCATAAATGGAACAAAAAATTCTAGAGAAAATTGATTTTGTATCAAAACATATATACTATTTACATAAGCAGATCAATTCACATGAATAATAGGCAAGAAAAAAAATTTTACTGAGGAAAAAGATGCTTTTTATGTTAAGTATCTTTTGCTGTATATATTTTGATAGTTAAAAAAAAGTTATGTGTTTATCAATGTGGGAGCTCCCTCTTCTGATGCAGATCATGGCCATTTCATGTCTTAGTAGTTAGTTTTCATTGTCATGACCACAAATTTAATCAGTCAATCAATAAGCATTTATTAAGCTTATACTTTGTCCTCAGTGGTAAGCACTGGAGACACAAAGACAAGCAAAAGATAGCCTCTGTCCTTGAAAAACTCAATCTTCTAGTGATGAGTTTCTTGACACTTCTCTTGGATCCTTGAGACACACAATTTTAGTTATTGAAACATTCTCAAAGCCTTTCTATCTTTGTTTGAAATTTCTAGGGTTTAGTTTCTACTGGCAGAACCATGACTATGTCCATTTTAGGGTAATATGTGAATAGGACTTTAGAAAAGGATTTCTATATATAGTGATGTTCAAATTTATCATCAGTTTTATCCCAGAATCAAATAATGTCAAAGTTAGAAGGAATTTCAGAGGTTGTCTAGTTTATACCTCACACAAAACATATGCTAACAACAGTTTTGAAGAATTCCATTTATAGACACCCTCAAAGGTAGTCCATTACATTTGTAGTGAGAAGTGGTTGTTAGTTAGGTTTTCTTTATATTGAATTGAAGTCTGTCTCCCTGTAATTGTTTATTGAAGTATAGTGAAAATAATAGTATAGGGACAAAGAATAGCATTGCAGTACCAGGGCAGAACAGAATGAAGGTGAAGCCCAGACACCACATTGAATAGGTTTCCACTGTATTATGGCTACTGAAAGAAGTGCTTGCAGGTTCAATTGATTGGCTTTTCACTTTTTCTCTTGGTTGCTTTACACAGAAAATTTAAGAGAAGTAGAAAGCAGGTTCAGGACTGGTGTATTTCTTTGGAAATTTGCCAGTAGAACCCAAGGGTTGTGTAGAGTTAGGGTGGGATAAGAGAGAGAAGAAAAATCTAGGTGAAGTTTGGGTGATTTAATTACCCAAATTATTTAATTAATTTGGGTAATTTAATCAATTACAAATTTATTATGCTGGTTATTTCTGTCTTTATCCAAGTCTTTGACAAAAGTCTTAGGTAGACCCATATCAAATCAAAGTTTTTACACTTCAATGGAAGATCCTTCCTATCTCCCGGTTGGTCAGTGGCTTCTGAATCTATCTGATTGTTTCTTAGTAAACTCTGTATCTTCTCTCATCTTGTTCACCAGGATTTTTGAATAATTTTTTTAAAAATTCCTTGCTAAAATTCAGGCATATAATATCCATGGAAGCTAGTAACTTTGTCAGAAAAGGAAATGTGACTTGGTGCCCTCAACTATTAAATAGAAGTGATAATATTTACATTACTTTGCTGGGTTTATTGTGGAGAAAGTTTTTGAAAATCATAAGGTTTCATGCATTTTAATTGTTACCAAAATAATGATAATATGATTTAATAACAATGACTTAAGGATATTGTGGGTATGCAATGATATTGGTAATTTTAAAGGGTCTTATCTATTTTCTACTGCAGATCCAACAATATCTCTAATTAAAAAGTATATGGGAGGCAATAATTCTGCTCTATTTTGCACATATGAAATATAAGCTCTGCTATTTTGATATTATAATTACAGGCTTGAGTGTATCCAGAAGAAGGTAATAAGGACTTATAAGGAGACTAGAAGTTATTGCATATAAATAGTTGTTGAAGAAATGGGAGTGTTTAATGGACAAGATAGTGATGTCTAAAATTTATATAGTGATTTATAGTTTGCAAAGTACTTTATAAATATTACCTCATTTGATCCTCATAACAATCCTGGGAGGTAGGTGCTATTATCTTCATTTTACAGATCAAGAAACTGAGGCAGGCAAAGGTGAAATGACTTACCCAGAGTCACATGGGTAGTAAATACCTAAGACTGGATTTGATTAGATATGGCTCCAGATCTGTCACCCTATCAACTGCACCACCCATTTGACACCAGGATCGAGGCTAAAATAGAGAAGACTAAAGTGAAATGCAATAAAAGTCTTCAAGTACTTGAAGTACTGTCATATGGGAGGGAGATTATACTTGTTCTATTTGGTCTACATGGTGCAACGTAAAACCACATATTTCTTTTAGCTGGCATTTATTTTACTCATGATTTAGAAGGAGTTTTCATGTAGTCATTTACAATTCTTTCAAAATTATTCAAATCCTTTTGCCATTTATGTATTAGGAAATGACAATGGATATCAAAGATTTGTGGCAATTCCCTATATGTTTTTATATTAGATTTTTATTGCTGATATTTTATGCACTTTCCTCATTCTATTGATTTTCTTCCATTTCTATATTAACTGACTTTATTAATTCAAAAGTTTCTCAATTTTATGTGATCAAAGTGGTCTTTTTCGTGACTTTTTAGGTTAAAATTTCTATCCCTAGTTATATTTTAAATATTATAAAGTCTCATTCTCTTCTAAAAATGTTTATACTGTTACTTTTTTTAAATTTCATGATGTAGATCCATTTTGAGCTTATTATAATATATGGTATGAGTTGCTGGTATGAATTCAATTTCTTCCAAACTGCTTTTTAGTTTTTCCAGAAGTTCTTGTTAGTTAAGTGCATCTTTCCCCCAGCCATTTATGTTGGAAAATACTTGGCTATTGTTTTCATTTATTTAGATTCCCTTCTTATTTGTTCTGTCTGTTCCTTTGATTTTCTATTCTTTTGGTTTAAACAGTTTAAACAGTAATTTTAATATTTACTGCTTTAATACAATTTTTTCAGATCTGATAAGTCTCTTTAATTTGCACCTTTTCTCTTTATTTTCCTTGATATTCTAAATATTTTGCTCAAAATAAGATTTTTTCCCTTTTTTCCAGTTCTGTGAAATATCATCTTGGTAGTTTGAGTAGTATAGGATTAAATTTGTAAATTGATAGATAATATTGTAATTTTTATTATATTGATGTGGTCTTAAGTGACTCCAAACATATGTAGTTAATATTTTTCAAACTGTTTCTATTTCTTTCAAGGGTGCTTTGTTCTTATACTTGTATAAGACTTATGTTTGTCTTCATAAATTAATATCCATATATTTTATGTATTTTAAAGTTTGGGGGTTTTGTGGCAATTAAGGTTAAGGGGTCACACAGCTATTAAGTATATGAGACCGGATTTGTACTCAGTGCCTCCTGACTCTAGGTCTGGCACTCCACTCACTGTGCCACCTTCCTGCCCTTATTTTAAGTTATTTTTGAATGAAATTTCTCTCACAATTTCTATTTTAAAAAATGATATGTTGATTTTGTATCATTTTACTTTGCTGAAGTTATTAGTTGTCTCATTTAGTTTCTTCACTAATTTTCTAGGTTTTTTTCTAGAGATGGACATGCTATTATGTCATCTGGAAATAATGATTATTTTTCTCTTTTTGTTGATGTTTATCCATTTGATTTTGATTTCTTGTCTTGTTGTTATAGAAAGTATTTCTAGAACTATTTGAAATAATATTGAGGAGAATAATAACTTTACCCCTCTTTGTAAAAGGAAGATTTTTAGTGTCTATTGCAAACATTAGTAATTCCTGGTTTTAAATATGTTTTTGATGATAATAAAGGACATTTCCGCGCCAATATTTTTAGAGCTCTTACATAAATGAATTCTATATTTTCAAAGGATTTTATGCATCTTAAATAAATTTTATTTTTATTATTTATATGATTAATTATGCTTCTTCCCATTGTGAGCCACTTATAAAATCACAGTATGAATTTCACTTGGTCATAATTAATTGTTTTCCGTATTTATTTTTGTATTTTATTTTTAAAATTTTGCATCAATATTAACTAGGCAGATTGGTTTATTGTCCTATTTCTCTGCTTTGTTTTACCCATGTTTAGGTATCTTTATCAGATTTGTCTCCTTAAACCAGTCTTGTAGTGTGCCTTTCTTTCCTATTTTTAAGAATAATTTTATAACATTAGCATTAATTTCTCTTTAAGTGTTTGATAGCATTCACTTGTAAATATATCTGACCTTAGATTTGTCCCTCCTAAAACCTCTTCTCTGCCACAACTGGTAATTCATTTATGATTTATTCAGCTTAATTTTCTGCAATTAGATTGTTTAAAATATTATTTCTTGTGTATTTGTATCTCTAGCACCTAACTTAGTGCATGGTACATATTAGGAACTTATTAAATGTTTATTATTTATTTTGTGTTCCAGCTGATCTTTTTTGGTCTTTGGGGTATCATATTCCATTTTTCCTTTGACTTCTTGTAACCATGGAGTAATTCTCTGCTGTTTTGTTAGGTCTCTTTGGAACTTTAAGGGTTTTTACTTGCTACCTGCAAATTTTTTTCTTTAAGGTTGCAGTTATGAAATTTGACTACAATATTGCTTGGATTTTTATATTATGTATTTCTTACTGCTGGTCTTCTGTTGATTCTCTTGGTTTGGTGTTTGCCTTTTTTTCAAATACATATAAGAAAATGCTCTATTTGATTTTGAAAAACAGGGCATTAAGGTTTTAATTCCATGAAGTTTTTCTGAAAGATTTACAATAATTAGACTATTTCCTTATCCACTTTTTTCTTTTTAATATTTTTGGAGCAATCAAGGATAAGTGACTTGACCAGGGTTATATAACTAGTAAGTGTCTTACATCAAAGTTGAACTCAGGTCTCCCTGATTTTAGGGCTGGTTCTCTATCTACCATACCACCTTACTGCCCCCCATGTTTAATATTCTTGTTTTGTAAAGTGTATGTGTTCTTCCAATTTTTAAAAATAGCTTCATTTTTTTCCTTATATGTCTGTATCTTTTGTGTTCTAATTATGCAATTTTTTTTCCAGAGGAAATACCATTTTGAAGGGAATACCTCTTTGGTCCTAAACACACTGGTCTTTGACTATATTTGCTCATTGTTTTTGCTGTGGGAACTCAAAATTCTGCTCTTATTTCTTTGACATTTTTGCTTAATTCTTTGATTACTTATCCATCTTAGTTGTTCTGGTGGTTCCTGGAATTGCTTAAAATTTTAATGTTTTTTTTAGAACTAAGTATAATAAGTTTATTTTTCTAAGATAATTTAGCTCAGTTTCTTTTCTCTTTTTGCAATGCTCTTATCCATATTACATTATATATATATATATATATATATATATACACATATCCATCCATCCATTTATATATACATATACACATATATCATTTTTCATCTTCTCTTTCCAATAAGTTTTGTTTGTTTCAATTGCTCTTTTAATTTTTTATGTCCTTTTCCAATTTTTCTTAACACTGATCCTTTGCTTTCTGAAAGCCCAGTGCTATTATGTTCTTGCTTCAGATTTTTTTGTCTCTTCTCTGTCTTCTAAAATTTTCATGGTTAGACGAAGTCTGTTTCCTTCAGAAGTTGAGGATAGACAGTTGAGACATTTATGAGGGGAGGCTTTGGGTGGTCAATGTAATTGAAATGTTCTCTACATATTTTAGTTCTATTCTCCTGGATTCCACCATCCTGTCTGCAACATACTTTCTTCAGTTTATAGATCCTGATTATAAAAGAGTAGAAGAACATCTTCCAGGAAACTGCTGTACTAGGTGCTTCAATACTAATTTGTATTTATGTATCTTCTATATACTCTTTAAGGCCTTCTACTAGATGGTTATTTCCTTCTATCTTTTTTTTTTGTTTGTTTTTGGAGAGGGGAATGCAGGGTAATTGGGGTTAAGTGACTTTCCCAAGGTCACACAGCTATTAAGTGTTGTGTCTGAAGCCAGATTTGAACTCTGGTCCTCCTGACTTCAGGGCTAGTGCTCTATTCACTGTATCACCTAGCCACCTCCTTCTATCCTTTATTAAGAATTTTAATTACTGTTGTATTTCTAGTCTTCTTCCTTCAAAATTTTGTACCTCAGGTTTCACACTACTTCATAGTTACTCTTTTTACTTTGACTGAGACATAGGAATTTATCTGATTCATGGGACTCAACTCATCCTGATATTATAGTTGTTCCTGGAAACTTCAAAATTATTTAATTCCAAAAGTCAGGTGATTAGAATTGTAGCAGCCAGGAGGATCATGGCACTATCCTGGTCCAGTGTGAGGGAAAATGGAGTCTCTTTTTTTTTTTTAACTTTTTTTCCCCTTTTAAATTTATTTATCTTTACTGTTACAACATTTAGTTCCACCAATTTTTAAGTTCTAAATTTTTCCCCCTCCCTTTCTTGCCCCATCTCCCCCCCCCCCCCGATGGCATATAATCCAAAAAAGGTTCTACATATCTAATAGTAATGTAATTTGATCCCTTTGTATCAGCAAAGGTAATGGGTACTTAGCACTTAGGAATTAATCAAGCCCCTGTAAAAGAAACAGAAGGTATGAAACCCTGCTGTTGATGTAATAGGAAGGGGTTGGATGAACAGGAAGTTAATGCTGTGTGTATATAAAAAAAAAAACCCACAGAGGGAGAGACAGATCTCCTTGGATCAAGATCCATGGAGGCAGAAGCTGTTGCCACCAGGGAGGCTAAAGAACAAAGCAGGAAAGCCACTTCCCCACCTCCTTAAAGGCAAACTTCCTTAAGGATAATTGAATGCTTGAATTACTAGATGATTGTTCATTGTTGAAAACTGTGACCACTGTGGTGGAAACTATGTGGCCATTTTCTGTGATAAGTTGTTTGAATGCTGTATTTTGATTTTCTGTTATAAGTTATAACATTGCGAATGGTATAACTTGATTTTCTGTGAATGTTTTGCTCTGATTTGTTATTGAATAGAGTGTCAACTTACTATGTAATCAGAATCTTGAAAGCTATTCACAGTAGCATTCTTCTGAAAAGCTGCTTGTGCATGGCTTTACAACATATACCTTCATATTAAGCATATTTTCGCAATATTCAAGTTGTAAAGGAGAATTATAATCAATGGAATAAACCATGAGAGAGAAAAAGCAAAGCAAAAAAGAGAAATAGCAAATAGTTTTTTTTTTAAATTTAAACAAATGCTTTATTAACTCCTGTTTTACATCATTCATTTCCGCCAGATTTTGAGTTACAATTTTTTTTCCCAGTTTTTCCCTACCCACCCTCCCAGAATAGCAGCCCCACAAGATATTGCTTCCTCCATCCTGCTCTCTCCCGTATCTTCTCCCTTACCACCTTTGACTTTTCCATTAGAGCAAGGTGAATCTCTGTGCCCCGATGCCTGTACATCTTATCTCCCAATTACATGCAAAAGAGTATTAATAATAGTATTTATATGTATTTGAAACATTTAATTTTAAGACCTCAAATTTCAGATCCATTCCCTTCCTCCCTTGTCACCCATTCCCTCTGGGAAGATAAGTAATTAAGTATATGTTGTACATGTCTAGCTATGCAAAACATTACCATAGTAGATATATTGTACAAGGCTGCTTATAATTCCCTCCCACTCATCCCACCCCCCACCTGGTCCATTCTCTACTTGATCCTGTCCCTCTTCTATAGTGGGTACTTCCAGCCTCCCCTCCCCCCAAGGATGCCCTCCCATCCATCATCCCTCCTCTCATCCCCCTTCCCCCTATTCTGCTGCAGGTTGAGATATCTCATTTAGTATGTATGTCATTCTCTCCCTGAACCAAATTCAGTGAGAATGTGGTTTTGCCTTTTTGCCTTCCTATTCTTCCCCTCCTCTGCAGCCACTTCCCCTTGCTTCTTCTACATGAGATAGTTTACCCTACCCTGTCTCTCCCCATCTCCTCTTGCCACTTTCCTCTCTCACCTCATAATTTCACCCCTTAGGTATCATCCCTTCCCAACAAATTCAACCTATGTCTAATATCCATGTATAACCGTAAACATATATACACACATTCACATATGTATTCATGTGACCATATACCCTTCTTCCATTATTTTCATACTGAGAAAGATTTCATCAGTCACAGTTATTGCTTTTCCATACAGGAATGTAAATAGGTTAACTTTGATAAGTTCCTTTTGATATCTTTTCCCTGATTACCTTCTCAGGTATCTCTTGCTTTTTGTGTCTGGATGTCAAATTTTCTATTCAACTCTGGTTTTTTCCTCAAGAATGCTTGAAAGTCCTCTATTCCACTGAATGACCATATTTTCCCCTGAAACAAAATACTCAGTTTTGCTGGGTAAGTGACCCTTGGGTTCAGTCCCAGCTCTTTTGCCCTCTGGAATATCATATTCCATGCCCTTTGATCCCTCAGTGCAGAAGCTGCCAGGTCCTGGGCTATTCTGATTGTGTTTCCACAATATTGAAATTGTTTCTTCCTGGCTACTTGTAGTATTTTCTCCTTGATCTGGGGATTCTGGAACCTGGCTATAATATTTCTGGGAGTTTTCTTTTTGGGATCTTTTTCAGGAGGTGATCTGTGGATTCTTTCAACCTCTATTTTGCCCTCTGGGTCTAAAACATCCGGGGAATTTTCCTTGAGAATTTCTTTTTTTTTTAAACAAATGCTTTATTAACTTCTGTTTTACATCATTCATTTCCACCAGATTTTGAGTTACAATCATTTCCCCCCCGTTATTCCCCTACCCAACCTCCCAGAATAGCAGTCCCACAAGATATTGCTTCCTCCAATCTGCTCTCTCCCATACCTTCTCCCATACCCCCTTCGACTTTTCCATTAGAGGAAGGTGAATCTTTGCGTCCCAATGCCTGCACATCTTATCTCCCTATTACAAGCAAAAGAGTATTAATAATAGTATTTATATATATTTGAAACATTTAATGTTAAGACCTCGAATTTCAGATCCATTTCCTTCCTCCCTTGTCACCCATTCCCTCTGGGGAGATAATTCAGTATATGTTGTACATGTCTAGCTATGCAAAACATTATCATAGTAGATATATTGTACAAGGCTGCTTATAATTCCCTCCACTCATCCCACCCCCCACCTGGTCCATTCCCTACATGATCCTGTCCCTCTTCTATAGTGGGTACTTCCAACCTCCCCTCACCCCAAGGATGCCCCCCATCAATCATCCCTCCTCTCATCCCCCTTCCCCCTATTCTGCTGCAGGTTGAGATATCCCATTTAGTATGTATGTCATTCTCTCCCTGAACCAAATTCAATGAGAATGTGGTTTTGCCTTTTTTGCCTTCCTATTCTCCCCCTCCCTTGCAACCACTTCCCTTGCTTCTTCTACATGAGATAGTTTACCCTACCCTGTCTCTCCCCATCTCCTCTTGCCACTTTCCTCTCTCACCTCATAATTTCATCCCTTGAGTATTCTCCCTTCCCAACAAATTCAACCTATGCCCTCTATCCATATACACACACATTCAGATATGTATTCATATGACCACACACCCTTCTTCCATTATTTTCATAGTGAGAAAGATATCACTCACAGTTATTGTTTTTCCATATAGGAATGTAAATAGTTCAACTTTGATAAGTTCCTTTTGATTTCTTTTCCCTGATTACCTTCTCAGGCATCTCTTGGTTCTTGTGTCTGGATGTCAAATTTTCTATTCAATTCTGTTTTTTTCCTCAAGAATGCTTGAAAGTCCTCTATTCCACTGAATGACCATATTTTCCCCTGAAACAAAATACTCAGTTTTGCTGGGTAGGTGACCCTTGGGTTCATTCCCAGTTCTTTTGCCCTCTGGAATATCATATTCCATGCCCTTCGATCCTCAGTGTAGAAGCTGCCAGGTCCTGGGCTATTCTGATTGTGTTTCCACAATATTGAAATTGTTTCTTCCTGGCTGCTTGTAGTATTTTCTCCTTGATCTGGGGATTCTGGAACCTGGCTATAATATTTCTGGGAGTTTTCTTTTGGGATCTTTTTCAGGAGGTGATTGGTGGATTCTTTCAACCTCTATTTTGCCCTCTGGATCTAAAACATCAGGGCAGTTTTCCTTGAGAATTTCTTGAAGGGCGATTTCTAGGTTCTTTCTTTGATCATGGCTTTCAGGTAGTCCAAAACTTTTTAAATTGTCTCTCCTGGATCTATTTTCCAGGTCAGTGGTTTTTCCCATGAGATATTTCACATTGCCTTCTAATCTTTCATTTGTTTGGATCTGCTTAACAGCATCTTGATTTCTCATAGAGTCATTAGCTTCCATTTGCTCCAGTCTAACTCTGAAGGAATGAATCTCCTCAGTGAACTTTTGAGATTCTTTTTCCATCTGGCAAATTCAACTTTTTAAGGCATTCTTCTCCTCATTGCCCTTTGGGCCTCCTTTGCCATTTGAGTTAGTCTATTTTTTAAGGTGTTGTTTTCCTCAGTCAGGCTGTTGACCCTCATTTCATACTTTTCCTGCATCCTTCTCATTTCTCTTTCCAATTTTTCCTCCACTTCTCTTATTTGATTTTTAAAGTCCTTCTTAAGGTCCTCTATGGCCTGCAACCCGTTCATGTTTTCCCCTGGGGCTTTTGGAGCAGGACTTCTGACCTCACAGTCCTTTTCCCGCTCTATGGCCCCAAAATAGGAGTCTAGGCTTGCATTTTTCTGTTTCCTTTGCCTTGGCATGTTGCCAGTTAATTACCTGACTTTTGGGCTTGTTGCCACACTATGGCTTTAAGGCCAGATAGAGGAATTTTCGTCCTGAACGTGTGGGGGCCAACTTCCGTTTCTGGCAAGCTGTAAACCCACCCACGACTTCCACCCTAGATCATAATCCAGATCCAGGGAGGTTAAAGCAAGAGCAATTACCCCCCAAAACTGATCACTGGATCTCCCTACAATTAATTGCAGGCCAGGAGCTGGAGCTGCCTCTGAAAACTACAAAATGGCATGTCTTCTCAGTGGCTTCTAGCCCCCAGGGAGGGAGCCAACACATTCCCCCAAATACAGGTCCCAAAGTCCATAGGACACTAACCTCTTACTTTGTCCTAGGCATGTCTATGTTGATAATTCTGGAGTCGCCATGGCTGCTGGTGTTCTGGGGTTCCTCCAGCTGGCTGTTGGCCCGGCCGCCCTCGGGCTAAAACCTCAGCTCACGAAGACCTGGGCTCTGCTTGGCTCTGCTTCCTGTGCTCTGCATGTTGCGCGCTGCCAGCTCCCAGAGTGCTGCGCTGCTCCTTCCTGCAGGGCTGCTGGGCTGTCCTCAGTGGGAGGTTAGCTTCTCAGTGTCGTTCCTTGGGTGCTGGGGCTCCAGAAGTTGTTCAGAGTCCCCTTTTCCATAGTTTGGGGGGAATCTGGGGGCCGAGTGGCTTGGATGAGCTGTTTCTACTCCGCCATCTTGGCTCCACCCCGAGAATTTCTTGAAGGCTAATTTCTAGGTTCTTTCTTTGATCATGGCTTTCAGGTAGTCCAAAATTTTTAAAATTATCTCTCCTGGATCTATTTTCCAGGTCAGTGGTTTTTCCCATGAGATATTTCACATTGCCTTCTATTGTTTCATTTGTTTGGATCTGCTTAACAGCATCTTGATTTCTCATAAAGTCATTAGCTTCCATTTGCTCCAGTCTAACTCTGAAGGAATGAATCTCCTCAGTGAGCTTTTGAGATTCTTTTTCCATCTGGCAAATTTGACTTTTTAAGGCATTCTTCTCCTCATTGCCCTTTTAGGCCTCCTTTGCCATTTGAGTTAATCTATTTTTTAAGGTGTTGTTTTCCTTAGTCAGGATGTTGACCCTCATTTCATACTTTTCCTGCATCCTTCTCATTTCTCTTCCCAATTTATCCTCCACTTCTCTTATATAATTTTTAAAGTCCTTCTTAAGGCGCTCTATGGCCCTGTAACCCACTCATAATTTCCTTTGGGGCTTTTGCAGCAGGATTTCTGACCTCACAGTCCTCTGACTGTTCCATGCTTCGATCCACTTTGCCCCCCAAATAGGAGTCTAATGTTGAATTTTTCTGTTTATTTTGTTTCCTTTGCCTTGGCATGTTGCCACTTAATTACTTGACTTTTGGGCTTGTTGCCACACTAGAACTCTGCCACCAGACAGGGGAACTTCATCCCGAACATGTGGTGGGACAGCTTCTGTTTCTGGCAAGCTGGAAACCCGCCCCACGACCTCCCCCCCAAACCACAATCCAGATCCAGATCCAGGGAAGTTAAAGCAAGAGAGATTACCCCCCAAGACTGATCGCTGGATCTCCCTACAGTTCACAGGCCAGGAGCTGGAGCCGCCACTGAAAACTTCAAAATGGCATGTCTCCTCAGTGGCTTCTAGGCCTCAGGGGAGGAAACCGCCGCGTTCCACAAATACTGGTCCCAAAGTCCATAGGGCACTAACCTCTCACTTTGTCCTAGGCATGTCTATGTTGACCATTTTGGAATCTCCATAGCTGCTGGTGTTCTGGGGTCCCTCCAGCCAGCTGCTGTCCCGGCCACCCTGGGGCTAAAACTGGGGATAAAGCAGACCTGTGCTCAGCTCTCCTCTCTGAGCTGCCAGCTCCCAGAGCACTGTGCTGGCCCTTCCTGAAGGGCTGCTGGGCTGTCCTCAGAGAGAGGTTAGCTTCTCTGTGTTGTTCTTTGGGTACTGGGGCTCCAGAAGTTGTTCAGAGTCACCTTTTACATAGTTTAGAGGTAATCTGGGGGGAGAGAGCCTTGGACTTGCTGTTTCTACTCCGCCATCTTGGCTCTGCCCCCCGCAAATAGTTTTTTCAATCTGTATTCAGACTCTGTAATTCTTTATATGGATATGGATAGCCTTTTCCATTATGAGGCTTTTGGAGTTGTCTTAGAACTTTGCATTGCTGAGAAGAGTCAAGTCTATCAGCGAAATTGAAGTCTCTTGCAAGATAGGAACTCTATCCAAATTGGGTATATAACCTCCTCTCCCACCTAGAAAGTACAGTAAGATTAACTCCCAAAGTCAGGTGCCTAAAATTATAGCATAAGTAGGGCTGAAGAGAAATAGAAGTAGTCTGAACCCTCAGACTTTTCAGTAGTGAATTGTTCCAGGTTTTTATTTTCTTATTTTACTCTATTTTTAGTATTGCCTTATAGTAGATTCTTTCACTTTTATTTTTCTTGTTATCACTGAGGTATTTCCCCCATTTCAGAGATATTTACTTATTATTATTTGCCTTGGTTGGAGAGTGCTGTTTTTGAATAATCTCATGATGCCTTTTCCCTGGATTTTCTAGTCAGTGCTTCTCAAGCTTGATTAGGAGAACCCCTAGAGGTATCTGAGACTCTTAGGACATTTGCAAAGTCAAAACTATTTTCACAAGACATGAATGTAAATATCGATATAATCCATATATACAAATCTCTTGGGGAGGGAGTAGTTCTCACTAATTTTAGGAGTATATAGAGTCATGATACCAAAAAGTTTGAGAACCACTGCTCTTTTTTTTTTTTTCAGTGAGTTTGGCCGTCTATCAGAGGATATATCTGGGAGGATTGATTGAAGGGATATCTAGGTTAAGTGAAGGTTTTATTAAGGGTAGGAACCAAATAAGAATTTTTATAAGCTTCAGAGTGGGATCCAGTGCATGAAAGTAGATGTCAGATTCTCAACTATTTAGTTCTACCTCTGTTCTAATGAAGTACATATTTTGATTTATCATATATGTACACATTTGAGTGTGGTAGACTATCTTTTAATAAAACTTATTGGTTTTACTTTATTAAGTTTGAAGACTAAGGTAAAGATAGATTATTAGTCTTAGCTCTGAAAACATATTGAGTCCCAAAATACAAAATTTACATATTTCTTTATTTAAGCAGGTCAATAAAGACCATAGCTTTTGCTATGTCACAGAAGCAAAGTAAACACTGAAGGCAATATCAACAGCATTTAGTACTCAAAAACATGTTTTCTTCATTATTTGATGTTTAATGTGATTGAGTGACCTAAATCATATTGCATATCATAATGATTTAGTTTTAAATTAAAATATTTGGGATAATCAACTGAATGGCACATACACATATACACATGAAACTTTTATGATGTTCAATATGAAGATTGGTTCTTATATTTATATTACTCCTATCAATGTTTCCCTAACCTTTGTAAATTTCTTTCAACTTTGAACTAAGAATTGTCATGTTACAGGATCATAGAATTATGGTTTAAATTAATCTCAGCCTCCTTTCCAGAGGACATCTGGTTCAACCCCCTCATTTTATACATGGAAAAATTGAGGCCAAGGAAAAGAAAATGTTTTGCCTAAGATGACCCAGGTCCTCTGATATCAAGTGCCCTTTTTTACTGTAACACACACATACTTTTTTTTTTTGCTGGGCAATTGGGATTAAGTAACTTGCCCAAGGTCAGATGGCCAGGTTTTTGTTTGCGTGTGTGTTAAATGTCTGAGGCCGGATCCAAACTCAGATCCTTCTGACTCCAGGGAGGGCACTCTACTCACTGTGCCACCTAGCCGCGCCTAACACACACGTACTTGTTAGAATTATTTTAAATTCTATTTTTTTTGTTGTTTTTAACTAGTAATGCCTATATCATTCTTCCTGAATAATTCTTTTTAATACCTACTATCGAATTTTTGAAGCCTAAGAAAAACAAAAAAATTTGATGAATTAATATTCTGTACTTTTCTTATTTCTAAATACTTCAAGATATATTAAAGTGTTTAATCTTTTGTAATACTTAGTGCTGCAAAGAGCATATTGAAGAATAAATATCTTTAGCATCTTAGCAGAAGTATTTAATTAAAACTGGAACATCACATGTTATGACAATTTTAATTCTCATTCTTTTTTTGTTTGTTTGGTTGGTTTTTTTTTTTTTTTTTTTGGAGGGCAATGGGGGTTAAGTAACTTGCCCAAGGTCACATGGCTAGGTTTTTGTTTGTGTGTGTTAAGTGTCTGAGGCCGGATCCGAACTCAGGTCCTTCTGACTCCAGGGCCAGTGCTCTACTCACTGAGCCACCTAGCCACCCCTAATTCTCATTCTTTTAAAATTCTTCTAGCAAAACAAAATGTTAAACACTTCTAAAGCACTCTTCCCCTTCCATTAAAAAGATGTGATTCACCCTTTGAATGTGTCTTGCCCAGAATAGAAACTTTAAAAACACAATACATTTTAATGAGGAACATTGATACCAAGGGAGAAGATGCACGTTTCAAAAATCATGTGTATTTAAAAAAAAAAAAGATGTTTCTTGTAAGGGTGGATAGTGAGTGAACTGGAAGCCAGACTTGAAGTTAGAAAGACCTAGGATTAAGTATAACCCCTAACAGAGAGAGTTGTATGACTAAAATATAAGTCAATTAATCTGTCAATTTCATGGACAATTTTCTAAGAACAGAAGTTATAAATTAGTTCCTTATCTGCCTCATTGGAAAGAGTTTCCACACTGGGAATTCTCTAGACATATGAAATAGTAGGTCAATATCTTCCTACCTCTGTCTTCTTCCTAGCCAGGTATAAAGCAGAGATTTATCATCTATCATATTATAGACCTAATGGAAAAGGGAAAGGGAGGGAAATAGAGCTAGTGCTGAAAGGGAAAGAGGAGGCATTCTTATTCAATGCCCTTATTTATAAAGAAAGAATGACTTGCCCAAGGTCAGATTGTGATAAATAGAAAATGTAGAACTCGAACTGAAGTCCTTGACTCTAGAATCACTGATTTTTCTGCTGTGCCACGCTGTCTCCCTTCGAGTGACATATATTTCAATTCTACACTACATGAAAGTTTTAAAGAGCTTGGATGCCTGGTTTGGGTTCTTTAAAGAGGCAAAAAAAGAATTGGAGTCACAAAAATGGGACCCAAAATATTCTTTGTGGTTCAAATTTACTTCTCTAGTCTCTCACTTCAAAATGGCTCCTTCACATTACTAATCTCTCACCTAACCACCATTATACCCAGAACCAGTCATTCTAGTCAATAAGCATTAATTCTTTAAAAAAAAAAATTATTTATTTATTTATTTTTAGTTTACAGCATTCATTTCCAAAGCATTAAAAAAAAAAAAAAACAAAACTTTCCCCTCCTTCTCATACCACCTCCCCAAGAGAGTATGCAGTCTGGCATGGACTCTACATATGCATTCATATTAAATATATTTTCACATTAGTCATGTTGTACAGAGATAAGAAACAAAACAAAACAAAAAGAGAGAGAGAGCAAATAGTATGCTTCAATCTGCTTTTAGACTCCAAAGTTTTCTCTCTGAATGTGGATAGCATTTTCCATCATGAGCCTTTAGGGATTGTCTTAGAACCGTTCATTGCTAAGAAGAACCAAGTCTATCAAAATTAGTCATTCCATAATGTGTTTGTAACTGTGTAAAATGTTCTTCTGGTTCTGCTCCCCCCACATGGCATCGATTAATATAAGTCCAGGTTTTTCTAAAGTCTGCCTGCTCATCATTTTTTTTTTTTTTAAAGCAATTGGGGTTAAGTAACTTGCTCAAGGTTACACGGCTAGTCATTTGATTTATGCATGGGTGCTCATTTTCTGAGGCCGGATCTGATCTCGGGTCATCCAAACTCCGAGGCCGGTGCTCTTACTCACTGCGCCACCTAGCCGCCCCGTGCTCATCATTTCTTATAGCATAATAGTATTCCATTACGTTCATATACCACAACTTGCTCAGCCATTCCCCAATTGATAGGCATCCCCACAATTTCCAATTTTTTGCCATAACAAAAAGAGCTGCTATAAATATGTTTGCACATATGGGTCCTTTTCCCATTTGTATGATCTCTTTGGGATATGGCCCTAGAAGTGGTATTGCTGGGTCAAAGGGCATGCACATTTTCATAGCTTCTTAATTGTAGTTCCAAATTGCTCTCCAAAATGGTTGGATCAGTTCACAACTTCACCAACAATGCATTAGTTCAACAAGCATTTATTAAGTTCTTATTATGTTCCAGGCACTGAGCTAAATGCCATAGATACAGAAAAAGGTGAAAACATGGTTCCTATTCTCAAAGAGTTTATATTCAAATCAGGAAGACAATATACAAATAAATAGATAAATAACAAATGAATATATAAATATATATGTATATAAATACTTGTTTATCTATATATCCATATACATCTACATATCTCTATCTCTCTATTATCTATTTATCTATGATGTTAAACTCTTAGATAAGAGACCAACATTGTATTGGACTGGGAAAATAAGGAAATTTGTTTCTGACAAAGTCTTTTGTAGGGATAAAGTCAAGGGTTGTGACCACGAGGTTCCTACTTCCTAGTCCTTGTCCTTCATTTACCCCTGCAGAAAGATTTCTTCTTCTTCTTTTTTTTCTGTGCATGTGTGTGTTTGTGTGTAGGAAGGAATGAGAGAGGGAGAAAGGATGAGTAAAACAATATAACCCAACAGTCCAACCTTATCCCAGAATGCAAATGATATTCTGGTTCATTTTAGCCTGAGTATAGAAAAAAAAAACCCTTCTATACAGTTTAGTTCTGCCTTTTTATTTTTTTTAAGAGCACAATAACCTTCACCATATGATGTTGTCTCCTTTTTAGCATGTAGCTTCTAACTAGGATTTAAAAATAAAAATAGTGCTTTAGACAGAAGGGTTAAATTTCTATTTTCCTCTCTCTATACCAATACCAACACTGTTCCTCTTTCTCTTCGACCCCTGATTCACAATTAAGCACATACACAAATCCAAAATCAGTTAAAATTGATCTTATTTTTATCTAGAGAAAATTGGATTTGGTACTAATTAAAAGAGAAGGTGTAAACATAGCTTTAAAGGACAAAAAAAAAACTTTGAAGTAATTGTCTGTTATTTTAAGTAGTAAGATGAGGAGACAGAAGACAATCACTTCTTTGTCTGGTACAACCTATTCTCACAAATAGAAGTCAGCAACTACTTGTAGCTCAGATACTTGTTCTGATTCTTGAAAGTTGAGGCATCTGCAGTACCTGAGCTGAGCCTCAGGTAGGCCCCTTCAGATTGTTGAACCACCTTACTGCTCAGTTTCCCCAATTTTGATTCCTTTACTCTAGCAGTCATTACTCTCATTTGATTGAAATGGGCATTACCACTGACCCTGCTGTTGCCCCAACTTTTTTTTTTTCTGCTGCTGCTCCCTTTTCTATTTTCCTAGTGTTTTCCTGCATGAGATAAACAGAAGTTGTCTCCTTGAAAAATATATCTTCTGGAAATCCACAAAGCCAGGCTCTGCATTCTTCTCCCTGCCCACAGGGTTCTTTCTTAATAGCCAGTTACAGACACATACTAAGTTGTTGGACCTATCTTACCAGCCACCTGGTTTGAATACTCACTCTCACTGGTTTTTTTTTTTTACTTTTGTAAGAAGTCTTCAGAGGTGTGTGTGTGTGTGTGTGTGTGTGTGTGTGTGTGTGTGTGTGTGTGTGAGAGAGAGAGAGAGAGAGAGAGAGAGAGAGAGAGAGATAGAGACAGAAACAGAGAGACAAAGACAGAGACAGAGAGAGAGAGAGAGACATAGACATAGAGAGAGACATAGACATAGAGAGAGAGACAGAAACAGAGAGAGAGACAGAGACACAGAGACACAGAGACAGAGACAGAGAAAGAGACAGAGAGAGACAGAGACACAGAGAGAGACAGAGACAGAGAGAGACAGAGAGAGAGACAGAAAGAGACAGAGAGAGACATAGAGACAGAGAGAGAGACATAGAGACAGAGAGAGAGGGAGGCTGGGAGGGGGAGAGAGAGAGAGACAGAGAGAGAGAGAGAGAGAGAGAGAGAGAGAGAGAGAGAGAGAGAGAGAGAGAGAGAGAGAGAGAGAGAGACAGAGACAGAGAGAGAGAGAGAGACAGAGAGAGAGAGAGAGACAGAGAGACAAAGAGAGACAGAGAGACACAAAAAGACAGAGACAGACAGAGACAGAGACAGACAGAGAGACAGAGGAACTAGAGAGAGAAACTGAAGAGAGAGGGAGAGAGAGAGAGAGACAGAGAGAGAGACAGAGAGAGACAGAGAGAGAGAGACGGAGAGACAGAGAGAGTTTAAGGTAGGTAAGGGACCTTGGATGGATTTAAGTTTGGAGCATGAGTCCTGTACAATCATCAGGGGCTCTTTTATGGACTATATTGCTTAATTTCATATCTATCAATTAGGAATTTAGTGATGTTTTACTTATTGCATTGTTCCAAATACATTTCTTTTATGTTCAATTTTCAACACAAAGGAAAAGCATCATTATTCCCGATAATTTTTGTTGTATGTATCAAACAATGTGATTAGGAAGCTGATATTTTTATTTATTGATTTTTCATAAGACTAGTGGTCGTCAGGGGCAGCTAGGTGATTCAGTATATAGAAAACTAGGCCTGGAGTAAGGAAAACCTGAGGTAAAATCCAAGATCTGACACTTACCAACTGTCTGACCCTGGGCAAGTTGATTAACCTTTACTTACCTAAATCCACTGGATAAGGATATGGAAAATCACTCCAGTATTATTAGAAAAAATAAATGAATAGCTAAACAAAAAAACATATGCAATATGGTCCATGGGTCACGAAGAGTCAGACACAACTGAATGACTGAACAACAACAAGATGTCTTTGTCTATTCCCTGTCTCTGACCCCCATTTCTAATGATATTGTATTACCTGTCAATTAAATTTCTCTACTCCCCCCACATTTGTTCCCTTTTCTCTATTCATAGTGACACCAGGTCTTCATCAACTCTAGTTTAGATTGTTTAAATAGTCTGCTAACTTGTCCCGCTAATTGTCTCTCCCCTCTCCAATCTATCCTACTTTGAATTTTTTTTTCTGAACATCAAGTATGTTGTTCATCCATTCAAAAGCCATCAGGACAAAATACTATCTTACTACTATATGGCTTTTCAGACTTATTTCACATTATTCTCTTTCATGCATTTTATATTCCAATTAAATTAGAATGCTAGCTATTATTTAAACTCAATATATTATTTTCTTCTTCTGTACATTTTCACACTCTGTTTTTATTCTAGGAATTCATTATCTTCTCATCTGTTTTTTTTTTTACCTTTCAGAATTCATATCTCTCTTCAAGTTGTGCTTAGATGTCATGTCCTTCTTGAAGATTCCCCTGATCTTTTCAACTTAAAGTGTCATTCTCCTCTTCAAATAATGTTAGTACTTTATCTGGTTTTTATCTCTCTCTCCAGCACTCCCTACTTGGTGTTTCCTTATCTATGTTTATGTTGTATCTTTCCCAGTATACTATAAGTTCTTTGAGGGCAGGAATTTATTTTTTCTTTGCATTCCTATTAAGTGGCACAGTGTGTTTAAGAGATGTTAATTGGATTTTTTTTTTAACAAATACTTTATTAACTTGTTTTACATCATTCATTTCTGCCAGATTTTGAGTTACAATCATTTTCCCCCCATTATTCCCCTACCCAACCTCCCAGAATAGCAGTCCCACAAGATATCGCTTCCTCCAATCTGCTCTCTCCCATGCCTTCTCCCATCCCCCATCGACTTTTCCATTAGAGGAAGATGAATCTTTGTGTCCCAATGCCTGCACATCTTATCTCCCAATTATAGGCAAAAGAGTATTAATAATGTATTTATATGTATATTTGAAACATTTAATGTTACGACCTGAATTTCAGATCCATTTCCTTCCTCCCTTGTCACCCATTCCTTCTTGGGAGATAATAATTCAGTATATGTTGTACATGTCTGCTATGCAAAACATTATCATGTAGATATTTGTACAAGGCTGTTATTTCCCTCCCACTCATCCCACCCCCACCTGGTCCATTCCCTACATGATCCTGTCCCTTTCTATGTGGGTACTTCCAACCTCCCCTCCCCCAAGGATGCCCTCCCATCCATCATCCCTCTCTCATCCCCCTTCCCCTATCCTGCTGCAGGTTGAGATATCCCATTTAGTATGTATGTCATTTTCTCCCTGAACCAAATTCAATGTGAATGTGGTTTTGCCTTTTTAGCCTTCCTTATTCTCCCTTTTGTTTTGGTGTTTTTGTTTTTTTTGTTTTTTTTTTTTTTGGTTTTTTTTGTTTTTTTGTTTTTTTGTTTTTGTTTTTTTTTTGTGGGTTTGTGTTTTGTTTTTGGTGTTGTTTTTGTGTTTTTTGTTTTTTTTGTTTTTGGTTTTTTTTGTTGGTGTTTTTTTTTTTGGTTTTTTGTGTTGGTTTTTGTGTTTTTGTTGTTTTGTGGGTGGTGTTGGGTTTTGTTTTTGTTGGTTTTTTGTTTTGTGTGGTGGGTGGTTTTGTTGTGTTTTTGTGTTTTTTTTGTTTTTGTGTGGTTTTTTTGGGGTTTTTTTGGGTTTTTGGTGTGGTGGTTTTTTTTTGTTGGTTTGGTTTTGTTTTTGGGGTGGTTTTGGTTTTTTTTGGTTTGGTGTTTTTTTTTGTTTTGGTTTTGTGTGTTTTTGGTTTTTTTTTTTTTTTTGTTTGGTTGTTTGTTTTTGTTGTTTTTTGTTTTGGGTGTTTGTGTTTTGGTTTTTTTTGTTTTTTTGGTTTTTTTTGTTTTGGGTTTTGTTTGGTGTTTTTTTTGGTGTTGTTTTTGTGGTGTTGTTTTTTTTTTGTTTTTTTTTTTTTTTTTTTTTTTTTTGTTTTTGTTTTGGTTTTGGTGTTGTTTTTTGGGGTTTTGGGGGTTTGTGTTTTTTTTGTGGGTTGGGTTGTTTTTTGTTTTTTGTTGGTGTTTTTTTGTTTTGGGTTGTTGTTGTTTGGGTGGGTTTTGTGGTGTGGGGGGTTGTTTTGGGTGTTTTGTTTGGGGGTTGGGTTGTGTTGGTTGTTGTGGGGGGTGTTGTGGGTGTTTGGTTTGGGGGGGTGGTTTGGTGTTGGTTTTTTTGTTTGTTGTTTGGGTCACAGTTCCTGGTGTTCTGGGTTCCTCCAGCCGGCTGCTGGTCCGCCTGGGGCTAAAACCTCGGCTCACGTGGACCTGGGCTCGGCTCGGCTCCTGGCTCTGCGCTCCCAGACCACTGCGCTGGTCCTTCTGCAGGGTTCTGGGCTGTCCTCAGCGGGAGGTTAGCTTCTCTGTGTCGTTCTGTGGGTGCTGGGGCTCCAGAAGATTTTCAGAGTCCTTTTTTACATAGTTTGTGGAGAATCTGGGGGCAGAGAGGCTTGGACGAGCTGTTTCTACTCCGCCATCTTGGCTCCGCCCTCCTTAGGTTCATTTTTAACAAAGCTAAACTTTTCTGAAGTTGGCTGAAAACTTTAAAAAGTAATTTGTACATGCAAAATCCTCATGTAGTTGTTTTTATTTTAGTCCAACTCATTCATGGACTAATAACACAAGCTAGTCATTTAATAAACTGAATACATTTTCCCCTTGATTTTTGTCCAGGATTTTTCTTTGAGACATAAGATAGAGTAGGATTTTGAATCTAATCATTGATTTGTTACTCATATTATTTATTTGGAAGGGTAAATTAGTTCATATGCATTTGATCTGAAGACATTGAGGGACAAGCAGAATGTATTTTGACTGGTGTGTTGGAAGGATTCTCTTATATAGATAACTATTTCCTTTCTATTCTCCAATTAAGGATGATTGATGACCACAAATTGGGAGTCTTTCAATTAATAATTTCCCTATCAGTAAGATATATTTGAAATTTTCTTATTCATTTTTCATAAGCTTTTTGAACATATTATTCAACTGGAATAAAACAATTAAATTCAACCAGTCTATGCTAGAGTAGCTTAGATTCTTTTCATAGATTCATTTCAACTAAACAATGAAATAAGTAGTAATATGCACAACTCTGTGTAGGATCAGGGAAATGTAAAGGCAGAAGCAAACAAGAAGTGCCCTACCCTCAAGGAGTACACACACACACACACACACACACACACACACACACACACACACACACACTTATACATGCATGTGTATGTATGTAGACACACAATATATGTGTATATATATGTACATATTACTGCTGGATACAGCATGTAAACAATATAAAGGTAACTAGATGGCCCAGTGTATATAGTACTGGATTGGAAATCAGGGAAATCTGAGTTCTAATCCTGTTTTCTACACTAACTAGTCGTGTGACTCCAGAAAAGTCACTGAACCTCTTTCTGCCTTTTTTCCTTGTCTGTAAAATGGGAACTATTATCTCACCAAGCTTCCAGGGTTGTGATGGGGATACTATAAGGTAATATTTGTAAAGTGCTTTGCAAAATTTAAAGCACATATATAAATGCTAGCTAGTAATATAAAATAATTTGAGGAGTGATATATTCCTAATGTTGGAGTTCAGGGAAGGCTACTTACAGGAAGTGGCACTTAATTGTCCCTGAAGGAAGCTATGTATTCTAAGAGATACGGTTTTCTTCACTAAGGATTTAAAAACACATTTGAAGTTTAACAACATACAAATACTCCTCATACACATACAAGATGCTGACTTCAATTACCATATCAGTAATATTAGCTTAGAGTGAAGGATAGCTTATCTTAAGTTTGCAGATGGCTACAAAAATCTGCTTGCTTGAAGCCTTTTTGTTTTCTCTAATCTAGGGCACAATGGTGCAATTGATAGTGATGATAAATTTTGTTCATAAAAGAGATTTATTTTATTTTTGCTTTAATAATTCTATTTTTGTTATTCTTAATTCAACAAACACCAATAATCATTAGCATTTCCATTGCAAAGAAGAGAAAAGAAGATAATATATATGAAAATATGACTTTCTATCATATTTAGTTTAATTTTAAATATATAATAAAGTTAACGTGTTGGAATCTATTCTGCTTGTCTGCATCTAGGTCTGAGTTTCCTTCTGTTCTTATCTGCACATTAAAAAAATGCTCCAATGAACCCAATCACTCTCTTTTTCTTTCTTTTCTTCTTTTTTATTTTTTGTATCACTATCACTAACCTCCCTCCTCCATAAGTCCTTCCCCTCCAATAAAATCCCTTCTTTTATAACAAGTAAACATAATCAGGCAAAAGCAAATCTGTACATTGGTCTTGACTGAAGATATCTGCCAAATTATGTGCCTCTAGTCTATCACATCTCTCTCAAGAGATGGGAAACATCATCTTGGGTCTTCTGGAGTCTTCTTAATTCATTTTATTGATTCTCTGCAGACCCCTACAAACCATCCTTTCCTACTCAAACAGGGACAGATATTTACTGTTCATCATGTCAGCAGTTCTTCCAATAGTCACTATATGGTTTCCTTGAATTCTTATATACATATAAACAGAGTCTAGGACAAGTGAAGACCCCAATACCTGATGTAACATATACTTGAATAGAGTAAAGTGCTGGATTATAGGAAAGTTGTGATTATATGTAAGGGAAATGTCTTAGGGAGACCACTGTAGAGCATGTGTAGAGGTTTTGCAATAGATCCAGTCTTCCAAGTGTAGTGAATGAGAGGTTCTTGGTTGTGGGGGTATTCAAAAGGTCTTAGCCATCTTCCGCCATATTTCTCTGGCACCATTACCTTTGGCTTCCCTGTTTCTGGTGGTGTGACTCTTTTGCCTATGGCATCTGATGAAAGACGACATGCTTCAGAGGGAAAGGCTATGGGGTTTTCTTTCCTCTAAGGCTATGAAATCCCTGAAGAATGGGCCTTGGTTCTTGGCTTCTATGTTTATTTTTCCCCTGTTGTTGGAGGTAAATCTTATGATAATATTTTCTTAGCTCAAGTTCTTTGTTGAAATTAAATGAGGCACTTACAAGCCTTTAACAAAAATAAGGTTTACTTTGTCCTAGCACAAGAAATATATGCAACTATAATGTAATGACACTTAGTTTCTCTGTTCTTGTCTCCATCTGGAAAGTTATCTGATCATCACAGCAAGATATTGTAAAAGACACGGTGATTCCAGTGGTCCTTAGAAAACCACAATTTCTGTGAGGCCCCCAATTTCCCTTGACTGGGATCTTTCATATAACTTTAGGTGGCCAGGAAGCTGTGTTTTGGTTCCAGGGTCAATGCAACTTCTCTACTTTAAGGAGCAAGGATTGATTCAGAGTGACCCAAGTCCAGCAATGGTTGGGAGAAGAACTCATCCAGCAAAAATATTGCCTTTGACATGAACTTCGTGGGATCAATACTATGTAGGAAATGAGCTAAACTGACCCTACTCTCTTCAGAGACCTAGGTGTATAAAATATGGCTCCAAGATTTTCAAGGGAAATATCACTATTTTGTTTTTTCTATAACATTGAAATAAATAGTCCTTTGTAAAAGCTAATTTAATTTAAAATTTTCAATGAAACTGGGATATTGGTAACTGGTACCTAATAATGGAGGAGGTGGGAAACGTAGCTGATATATCTTGATCAGAGACATCCCAGTCCCTGGAATTCTGTGGGACAAAGAATGCCCACCTTATTCTGAGAGAGTAAGCTATAGAATACTCAATGCACACATACCATCATATATTCCTGTAAATACACAGCAAAGATGGGTTAGAAAAGTGACATAGATATGCTATCTATTAGGGTCCCTGACTTATTTTAATTAGATTTGGTATAGTTTCTTTTATACCCTAGGCATATAGATCAGTACTTTGTTCTGAGAAGTTTGAATTCAGACAAAAAGCCTCATTTGAGGACCTAGAGGGTCACATGTGGCTCCAAGGCCACAGCTTCCCTACCCATGTCTGGTTTGGCTCAGTATTTATTCAAAAGGACTCTGAACCCTCTGTGTTTTTCTTCAAGAATTCCTAAATAACATTGGCTCAGATGAACTAGCTTAACTTGTGTATGTTGACAAATTTATAGTCCTGAATGGTACAATTTCAAATTAATCCCTTGCCTCATAATCTTATAATAGTATCTGTTCAATATGGGCACTTTAACTGCTTTAACTTTATTGCCTTGGACACTTTTCATAAGAACTTCTAAGCAAAGGGAGGAAGCTGTCTATTTCTACCTACCCCTATTTGAGCAGTATGTAAAAAAAGATGAAGAAAATTATATAGTCCATTTGATTTTTATATCTACATATATATATATATATGAATGTATACATATGTACACACACAAATATAGACTGACATTTGTATATGCATGTATGCACACATAAAATCTATTTAATATATTCACATATATATGTGTATGGGTATACACACATAAAATATCTATCTATATAGGTATCTCTCTCTCTACACACACATACACACACACACACACACACACATACAGTCAGTTTTGTTATAATACTTATTCTGAAAATGTAAAATTTTTCCACTGCATCTGATATGTCAGGCAACAATTTGAGCATAACTCAAATTTTGAGTTTGCTTATGTGAGATTTCTTCCATGGGAAGCAAGAGAACACAGAAAACATGATTTCAGCATAATTCACAAACTGTGACCCTTCCTACATCTTACACAGTGCCAGTTGCTACTATCCTAGTTTAATTGAAAATTTTTCACAATAATTCACAAGCTGCAATCCTTTCTACAAAGAAATCTTCAGGTCTTTTTTTCAAGCTGAAGTGACATGTGTTTTGGTATATCTTTTGGAGTAGAAGGGAGCTGTTAGCAAAGGAGGGTAAGTTTTCATTAACCCCTTACAACATGGTTTCCTACTTTCAAGGTCCAGAGTTAATATTTCACCAATGCAATATCCATAGCAGCTGCTATGAACATGCAGTCATATTTCCAGGGTTGAATTGCAAAATATAACAAACTCTCTTCCTTGAAGACAAAACCAAGATGTTTATTCAGATACCAAAAAGTCAATTCCACCATTGTAAAAAAGATATTTATATATATCATCATTCTAGCAAGTGCAGATAATCCTCAAGCCTACCCTTCATTAAGCCCCCACACAAACAAGCTCCCCTAGGTGAAATTCCTCCCTCTTTCACTCATGCTAGCTGCTCTGCCTCAGCTCTGCCTCCTTCCAGCTCTGCCTCACTCTCTCTTCCTGTTCCACCCTTTCTGATCTATCCATTTGGCAAGCTCCTCCCACCTTGGGCTCCATGTGACTTAAGCTGTGTGCTGGGATAGAGCTCAAAGCAGGTCACATAGCCTATTGACTGGAAGGCAAGATCTTCAAATTTCCTTAACATTACACCCTTCCAACATGGTATCCTACTTTCAAGGTCCAGAGTTATGGCCTACCCAACTTGTGTAAGACTTTTCTGGTCCTGGGAATGAGAGTGAAGGTCATGCAGCATTTGGAGACCAGGGATAACCCTGTTATTTATGGTAATATTCATGTCTTATGGCAGTTAGATAGCACAGTGGATAGAGTGCCAGGCTTAGAGTCAGGAAAACTCATCTTCATGAGTTCAAATCCAGCCTCAGACACTTACTAGCTTGTGTGACCCTGGGCAAATCACTTAACTCTGTTTGCCTCATTTTCTTCATCTGTAAAATGATCTTGAGAAAGAAATGGCAAACCACTCCAGTATCTTTCCCAGAAAGCCCCATATGGGGTCATGAGGACTTTGACATGACTGAAATGACTAACACCAACAACAAAAATTCAAGCATTTCTTAACTATTTAACACATATACAACTATGCTACCATTTTTCAAAATTAGGTTCCCATCTTTTTCTTAAAGTGTTAATAATGAAATAGGTGAATGTTATTCCCCTAACCACATTTTCCCCATAAATCTTGTGGCTTTTATTGTGGGATTTCGCATGGCAAGGCAATCTTTTGGAATGTGTATGCCCCATTATAGCAGAATGGAATACACATACATGTATGTGACATAAATTTCTTCTATATTTTCTCTATATGTCTACACACACATTTACATGCATATGTATAAGTATACACACAGCACACACATGTATTCATAATGCAAGCACAAATACACATGCATACATACAGACATACAGACACACTTGATTTTTGTGTATTTTTGTTCTAGATCAGGAATTTCATCAGAATAGGCAACTGCCTTAGTGAGCTTTCTTTCCATTTATGAAGACAGGCATCTAATTGGTAATAGAGAATTGTTCAGGGACACTGAGAGGTTATTTGACATGCCTAAACTCTCAGTTAGTATATGTCAGAAGCAAGACTTGAACTCCAAGGCCTTGATGCACTATTTTATTCTACTCTGGCTCTTAATTTGCTTCTCAGAAAACAGAAAAAAACCCCACCATACACTAACAGGTTAATATGAACCTAGAAAATGCGTAGCATTTATGGCCTGCTTAATCTGTAGCAACCCAGTAAAACAACCATCAGCATGACCACCACCATTGCAGCAACAACTTCTTTGTCTACAATGCTACAGCCCAAAGAAGCACAGACAGATTTTCCACTCAGATTTCTGCCCAGTTCAGTGTCTCTCACTATTCTTTGTTAAGTAATTTGGCTTGGTGTCTAGCTCAGTCCAGGGCACCTTAGTTAGTCTTTTGTATCACTAAGCCCAATTTTCTGTGATTGTGAAATGATTCAATTCACAGATGAAGTTCTATACTTTACTTATTACTCCATCTCACAGACCTAGGGTTTTTTTAATTGACTTACCATATAAACTTCTGAACCATTTTGTCATGATTCAGAGGCACTTGCAGTGGCTAAGTCCACAGTGGCAATGTGTATGGCTAAGTCCACAGTGGCAAAGTCTTGGTGCTTCATGAGTCAACAAGCCTCTTTCAACACTGTTTCCTGTCTGTTTGGAAAACATGTGTTGCAAGGCAAGTTGGTAAATCCTTGTCACCTAAATCTGTTTTCAATTTGTCTGTTTTTCTAGTGTTGAACTGGAGATTTAAAGTACCTTCAATGTTATGAATACAGTTTTAGTCCCCATTTGGAGGATCTCAATTTGGTTGGTGAAAACATTTTGTTCCCCACTGGGAGAAGATGATTGAGGCAGGAGTAGAACAGTGAAATATGGTGACATCTATAGAAGAGTGTAAAATACCCAAATGGCACCCATTGCATATACCTTTACCTCAGAAATTTGTTGTGAGGATTTAATGAGATAGAGTTAGGTCTTCTGTCACAAGTTCCATGCATGCCTGTGTTAACATCTGAATATATATATATATATATATATGTATATATATATATATATATATATGAACATATATATATATATCATATATGCTGGGGGAAGTAGGTATATACTTTTCATGATCTTTAAAGCAAATCTTCAGTCTATCACTCTGCACAATATTATTAGATGTCATTGATGCCATCTTTCTCCACCCCACTTGAATCAGTTGTCTTTGGAACCTACTTTGTACTTGTCATTTAAGAAATTCAGTTCAATAATCCCTTACTCAGATCAACAAATATGAGTGTTTGCCCTGTATAACACATGTTATCAAGTATTACAGATACAAAAGGAGATGTGATGGAGGTATTTACTATGTTCACAATCTAATGGCATGGGAAAGAGAGAAGTAGACAAATAACTATAATGAACAGGATAGTGAGAAGTATAGGACAGGGAAAGGTGATTTGACAAATTTTGAATAAGGAGAGATTACTTTCACCTAGATAGAAGAGGAGGGGGTATCAGGAAAGACTTCATACAAGAGGAATATTTGGATTTAGCCTTAAAAAATAGAAGTAGTTCAACATATGGATATGAGGGATTGGAGGCTAGGGTGTTCACTCAAACATAGAGAAAGGGGTAAGCAATGACACAGAAATATAAGAAGTTTAGGCTACAATTGGGGATAGAAAGGAGGGTATGTAGAATCGGCGAAATCTAAAAGTGTGAGAGAAGGCAAGGCAAAGAGGTTGGAGCCAGTTTTTTGAAGATCTTAAATGCCAGTTTTATTTGCAAGGGATTCTATCAGAATTTAAAAGTTATACTTACTCTATAGATAATTATAAGCCATGGGAAGTTTTTGAGTGGACCAGTGTCATGATAGTAGGCAGTGAATGAGGAAGGTCACTTGGGCAGAGTAATGTCTAACTCAATATGCAAAGAACAAAGAACCAAGGGCAAAGGGCAAAGAATGCAGGGTCTTTATTTTTCCCTATTACCAAATCAGTTATGTGGAAAGAGAATATGAATCTTACCAAGTGGGATTTTTGAAAGAGAGGAATAAATCCTATCTAGGTTCTATCAAAAAATGTATGATATTCCCATATGTACAAAAAATATTTATAGCAGATCTTTTCATGGTTGCAAAGAATTGGAAATTAAGGGGGTGACCATCAATTGGGGAATGGCTAAACAAGTTGTGGTATATGCATGTAATGGAATACAATTGTGCTATAAGAAACGAGGAGCAGACAGACTTCATATTTACCTGGAGAGGCTTATACAAACTGATGCTGAATGAGAAGAGTAGAACCAGGAGAAATTTGTGTACAATCACAGACACAACATATGTGTGATGACCAACTATGACAGACAGGACTCTTCTCAGCAATGCAGTGATATAAGCCAATCCCAAAAGGCTTATGATGGAGAGAGATGCCTACATCCAGAGAAAGAACTAGAAAGAGCTGAGTTTGAATCCTGATTGAAGCAAACTACTTGATCTTTTTCTTTTCATTGTTTGGCTTTATTTCCTATTTACCGTTTTTCATCCCATCTAGTACAATATGCATTTGTAACCTCACTAATGTCTAATGTGAAAGTATTTGCAAATCCTGTACTGGACTATATGCTGTTGTGGGGGGTGGGAGGAGGGAGGGAAGGGAAATATGAAACTCAAGGAACTATGGAATTGAATCTTGTAAACTAAAAATAAACAAACAAATTAATTAAAAAATTATGATATTCTGCAAAAGCATCCTTTGATTATGAATCATTACTTAGAGTTGTATAAGGGATACTCCTCAGATTTTGGTGGGAACTATGATAGGTAAAAAATTGGATTTTTTGAGAGAGTACACAAATATTTTTTTAGCGAATACACATATCAGCACAAATCTTTGCTAGAGGAACATTCTTCATGAAAGCTGCCATTTACTTTGTGGATGGTTTCACTGGATTTCTAAACTTAAGGCCATAGCCCCAAACCTGGGAAATACACCTCTGTCTATGCCTGATTGTCCCCTAACTATAATGGAAATACCATTGATTATATTCTCAGAAGGCAAGGTTCTTCTAAACCAGCATGGGACTATAAAGTACAAGTCATCTCAAATGAACCTGGTTTCCTTTTTGTACCTCTCCTTTCCTGGGATGTGATTGCTTATATAATTATAATTGTTTTACTTTTTTATGACCCACTTGGAATATGAACTCAATATACAAATTTTTGAAAGGATCCCTCACATCCCTTCTAACTTGATATGTCTATGATTATATCTCATTGGATTCTCACAACCCTCTGACATAAAGGTAGTTATGAGTACCGTTATACTCATTTGACAGATGAGCAACCTGTGACATGATGTGTTTGGTGTGTCAAGACAAGTTTTGTGTTGCTTTTATTTAAACTGCTTCCCTCCTATCTAGCCCTTTTTTTCCACTTGCTTTTCTATCTAACAATGGGATACAGGAATGGAATTCCATGTTTTCTTTTCACTTTACCTCGAAAGTGAAAATTGAATTGTCACCTCAGTTATCTAAAGCTAGAAGGGAGAAAGCTAAAAGGGCTGAAACAATAAAATAATGCTTAGTTCAACCTTGTACTTTGTTAGTTGAAGATATGTTACTTAAATGATTCCTGAAATTCAATAAGCATAGAGAATAGGTTAATATGGTAAATGAGGTCAGAATCATAGGTTAGACTCTTTTATGGGCTAAGTGACTTCCTTTTGCTCTACGACCACCAACGACTCCTCTAACTTTATTAAATCATCTCACAATCATGTGTCATTTGGAAATAAGGGAGCCCAGATAAAAGAATGAGAATAAGTGATTAAAATTGATTTGACTATTGTAAAAAATAAATAAATAGGTAAGTCTTGTTTATAATACTGGCTTAGTATATAGACCCAAGTTCAAATCCCACCTCAGACACAATTGTTATGTCTCTAGGGGATCTGTCTTAGCCTCAGTTTCCTTATCTGTAAGGTGAAATGTTTGGACTTGGCCTCTTAAATCTCTTCCAGCTTTAACTCTGTGATCCTATGATTTCCGTCATCTTTCAAAGCACAGCGCAATCACCATTTAGTTGAGGAGGCCTTTTCTAGTTTTTAAGGAATCAGAACTCTTTCTCTCTCTTAAAGTTATTCTGTATTACTTTGTATATACTTTGTATTTATTGCATACCTCTAGTAAACTACATGCTCCAAGAGGGCAGATACTTCTGTTCTTGCCTTTGCACCCAGGTTATCAGCATTGACTTCAATATAGCAGATACTTAATATATTTCTGTTAAAATGAATTGAATTTTGATTAGAAAGGATAGGAAGTATATATGCAGTGACAACCATGTTCAAAATGTTGGCAGATTTGAAATGGAAAAAGAAATAAAAATTTTATTTTTAATAGGCTATTTGATTTTTTCTTCACCTTCTTTCTTTATGTTACCTTGTCCTAACAGAGTTGCCTCTGATGCAGGTGAATCTGTAAGTGAGAAGGCCTCTCTTCTCCAGTAGCAGCCCATCTGGGAAACTGATGGATAGGGGATGACCGGAAATGCTCTAGATTAATAATCTATGAATGTCCCCAGCCAATTGAGGATCACAAGTTGTTTTAGGCTTCTTGCACTACCCAGATTCCTGTTTTGATCTTCTTTATTCTACAGATTTATTGTTTTGGCCCTTGACCCTGGATATGTCCTTAGCTTCCATTGATTATTCCCCATTGGGTCTTTAAATTATGAGGATACACCCTTTGCCTCCACCTCCTTTTGGACTGTGTTTTGGCTAACTTACAACTGATTGCTTCACTAAAGATTAGCTCAGTTTCTACCCCTATCTTCAACCCATAATATTGTGCACTGAGACGCCTTATTGTACTCTGAACATCCTGCCTGCCATAGGCTACAAACACCACCTCTGAGTGGGCCAACCACATTCTCTCCTCTATGTGGAGAACAATAAATAATCGCATAGCCCTCAGAGCTCTGATGAAGTTTGGTTCCCTTGTGAAAAGGCTTCTAGTTTTAATTAAGCCATAGCTATGGTTTTAGTTCCTGTTCTTATAAACTACTTCTCACTGTATTCTAAGAGTACTTCAGCTACATTGCCTATGACTGCTATTGTCAGTAAGTGGAACTTTGGATAGAGTGCAGGACTGGGAAATCAGGAAGACCTGAGCTCAAATCTAGTCTCAGACACTAGCTATTTGACCTTGGGAAAGTCATGTTACCCTTCTTTCCCTTATTTTTCTCTTCTGAAAAATGAGCATAATAATAGTACCTACCTCCCAGAGTTATTGTGAAGATCAAATGAAATAATAATTACAAAGTGGCTTGGTACAGTACCTAGACTATATTAAGTGCTATGTAAAAGTAAATGCTATGTAAATGTAAATGCTATGATGATGATGACGACGATGACGACGACGACGACGACGATGATGATGATGATGAGGCTGCTGATGATATAGCATTAGGGAAGACAACTCATGGTCAAAGAGGAATAATACAAAAAACAAGCAAAGGATCATAAGATCACAGAATTCATGAATTATAGAGGACATGGGAGGTCACTAATTCTAACAGTTTTGTTTTGCATTATGAGGAAATTGAAGACTAGTGAGACTAATGAGTTGCCTAGGCTACTGGCAATATTTGAATTTAAGTCTTCTTGATTGACACCACAGCACTCTATCCATTACACCACACTGTCTGAATATCCTATTGTTGATAGATAAGATGAATTTTTATATGAATAATGGTATTTGGATTAGTGTTGTGATACTATGCATTATGTATTGGCAGGTTACACATTTCTCACAAAAACGATGTTCAAGGAGAGGGAAGCCAGACCCAGTGCATTTACAAGATGGAATAAAGCTCAAGAGGTCAAAACTTGGAAGGTCAATAAAAATGCTGTATCTACAATCAGAGGATTTGGATTCAAATCCCAGTTCTGATATCATGTGACCTTGGGCAAGTCACTTAACTACCACAGAGCTCAATTTTCTTGTTGTAAAATGAAAGGACTTAGAGTATATGACCCCTGAAATCCCTTTCAGCTATAGGGCTAGTATCCTAAGACAAACTAGAGGTCTGGGCAAATCTTCAAATTGGGAAAAGGTCAGAAATCTAAATGAATGAATCAAAGGGACCACTAGTTTATTGTAGGGAACAAGCTTGAAGGAAGAGAAGTTTAAAAGTAAGGAGAATGCAAATGGCAAATGTAAATACTGTTTGCAAAAAGTCCAAATTAAAGCATATATTCACAGAAGTAGACTTGTAAGGGACATTAGAGGTCCTACCCATTCCAATTTGCAAAATAGGAAATAGATCTAGAGATGTTAAGTGATTTTCCTAAGGTAATAGAAATGGCTGAACCAGGAATAAAATTCAGGTCCTGTGACTCTTTGAATATTTGCTTCATATGATGCTGCCAATTTCTAGGGTGAGCAGAAAAATAGCAGTTTGTCAGTTAGGAGTCATTAGATCGGCAGTAGCATATCTTGAAGTCTCAGGACTGTGGAGTCTAGAAATAGGTAATACAGTTGCTGGACTTGTAGACAAGAAAGTAAGTTTCTTAAAATAAAATTTGGGAGAATCAGAAGTAAGACAAATAAGACTACTAATGCAGTGCCAAGCCATTGAGCAACTGTCATAGGATGTCTTATATTCCCCCTGCCTAGGGATACTACTGGTCTGGGCATCTGAATCTGAATTCAGCTAAACCTGCAGGTGGGGATTAAGTGGACCCAGCTGCTAGAGTTAGAGGGATTCCAGGGGCAGAGAGCCAAGCCAGTGTTTACAGCAGCCACCTGCCTAGTAAGACTGTAGAGTGAGGTGATTACCCATAGTTTCTCCCTTCTACTAGGTACGTAGTTTGATGGCAGGGAGAATTCTAAAGGTAACTAGCTCAACATCTTGTCCATTCTCATTTTCTAGAAGGCAATGCAACAAATGCCTTCCTTCTTGCAAAGGGAAAACAAAAACAAAAACAGGGCTAAGTATGCCTTTTAAGGTAAACATCTTTCAAGTCTATAAGCATATTTATGTTCCTCTATTTTTTTTCTTCTCAGTTTTACCTTTGTTTTCTGCTATGAGCAGCTGTTTTCCATGTCCACTAAATGCAGGCGAAGGTAAAATTGACTTAAATTGAATTAGGGTGGATTTTGTTTTGACATTGGGAAGTATTCACTCACTAAATGTGAGTTGTATAAAGTAGGATGCAATACCAAGGACACTAGGGAAGACTCCATTTCTGGAGACTTAAGCAGATTCTTTTTGGTGATAGTTTGAGAGCAGATGTGGAAGGAGAACAGGTCATTTGTATTCTGAAGATCCTTCCCTGTTTGATGCTGTTACAACACAACAACAACAACAGCAAGAAAACTCCCAAGTATGTGGAAAAACAGGGAATGGAATTTCAATTCCCCAACTCTTAAAGATGTCTCAGCATGGTGAAATGAAAACATTTGTGTTAAAGGTCAGGTTAATAAAACTATTAATTAACCCAGGGCTGGAACGCAGCATGAAGGACCCTAGAAAGCTGTAACGAAAGGGAGGTGCAAGTGTAACTCACAGCAGGGAAAAAGCAGCATTTTAATTGGATTAAGTAGTGTCACCACCAAAGTCACAGTGAACTGACATCTAGGTGCCTGTTGAGGCCCTACAAGAGAAGCTGGCAAGTACTCGAGAGAGCTTTCTGAGGTGTTTTAAAAACTTAGAGACAGTGTGAAAATTTGGCTCTAGTAACTGAGGAAACCATAGGCAGTAGGCACAGGCACCCAGCTTCAATTTCTTAGGGGCCATCTCAGGTTATTGGGGCTCTTTCCATTGAATTCCTTCATTTTATTTAATTCAACAAACATTAATAAATCTGCTGTTGCATTCCAGGAAACATATTAGGTGCCAGGGATACAAGGGCAAAAATTAAAGCTGTTCCAGCACTCAAGAAGCTCACATTCTATTGGGGGAGACAAATAGGCATATCACACATACACACACACACACACACACATTAAAAAGCTCTATTGAAAGTATAGGAATAAGGATTGGCTTTTTGATTTCATTGGTGTAGCAAAATTTGGAATGAGGAAATTTCTTCTACCATTATAGCTCAATATTTCCCCTGAACTTAAAATCTTAAAGAGTTGCAAGAAAGTATAAAAGAAAATCAAAACAGTAAAAAAATAGAAGAAAATATAAAATATCTCACTAGCAAAACAAAATAGATTAAGGAAAGATAATTTAAGACTTATTCAGCTACTTGAAATCATGATAATAAAAAGTGCTTAGATATCATTTTTTGAGAAATTATCAAGGAAAACTGCCCTGATAGTCTAGAACCAGAGGAGAAAATAGGAATTTAAAAAATCTACCAATTATCTCCTGAAAGGGATTCCCAAAGGAAAACTCCAAGGAATCTTATAACCAAATTCCAGAGCTTCCAAGTCAAGGAGAAAATTTGCAAGCGACAAGAAAGAATCAATTTGAATATAGTAGAACCACAGTCAGGATAACACAAGATTTAACAGCTTCTACATTAAAGGATTGGAGGTCTTGGAATATGACATTCCAGAGGGTAAAGGAGCTAGAATTACAACCAAGCATCATGTACCCATCAACATTAAGTATATTTCTATGTGACAAGAAAATATGAATATTTAATGAGAGGATTTTTCAAATATTCCTGATGACTAGAGCAGAATAGAAAATATGACTTTCAGATACAAGGCTCAAGAGAAACATAAAAAGGTAAACAGTAAAGAGAAATCATAAGGGATTCAACAAGGCTAAACTGTTTGCATTCCTACATAGGAAGAAGATAATTGCTAACTCCTAAACACTTTATTATTATTAGAGCAGTTAGAAGGAGCATATATATATATAAAGAGGGTATAGAAGTGAATTGGATAGTATAGAGTGATTATCTAAAAAAATAAGATTAAGGGGTGAGAAAGAAGGATGCAATGGTAGGTGAGGGAAGGGAGAGATAAAATGGATTGAATTATCTCACATAAAAGAGGTGTGAAAGACCTTTTCCCATGGAGGGAGAGATGGGGGAGGTACAAGGGAATGAACCTTGAACCTTACTCTCTTTGGAATCAGCTCAAAGAGGGAATAGCATACACTCTCTATTGGGTATAAAAATCTATCTTACCCTGTAGGAAAGTAGGTGGGGAAGTGCATAAGACAAAGGGGGAATTGATAGGAGAGGGCAATATTAGGGGAGGAAGTGGTCATAACCAAAACACTTTTGACTATGAACAGAATGAAAGGAAAGGTAGGATAAATGGGGAAAATAAGATGAAGGGAAATACACAGTAATAATAACTGTGAAAAATGTTTACAGCAAGTTTCTCTGAAGAAGGCCTCATTTCTAAATATATAGAAAATTGGATCAAATTGATTAGAGCACAATTCATTCTATAATTGAAAAAAGGTCAAAAGATATGAACAGGCAATTTTCAGATATCCATAGTCATATAAAACATGCTCAAAATCACTATTGATTGGAGAATTGCAAATTAAAACAAAACTGAGTTGTCACCTCACATCTATCAAATTGGGTAACATGACAAAAAAGGAAAATGACAAAAGTTGGATGGAATGTGGGAAAACCGAGACATTATTTCATTGTTAGTAGAGTTGTGAACTGATTCAACCATTTTGCAGAACAATTTGGAGCCATAGCCAAAGGGTGTAAAACTATTTGCATTCTTTGACACAGTAATACCACTACTGGATCTCTATCCCAAAGAGATAAAAAACAAAATGGAAAAGCACTGATATGTACAAAAATAGTTAGAGCAGCTCTTTTTTTTCTGGAAAAAAATAGAAATTAAGGGGATGCTCTTCAGTTGGGAAATGGTAGAACAAGTTGTGGTATATAATTGTGATGGAATGCAATTGCGTTATAAGAAATGATGAGCAGGATGCTCTCAGAAAAAGTTGTCAAGACTTACGTGAAGTGATGCAAAGTGAAATGAGCAGAACCAGGAGAACATTGTCCACTGTAACAGTAATATTGTATAATGATCAACTCTCAATGGCTTAGCTATTCTGAGCAATACAATGATCCATGCCAATTCCAAAGAATTTTTAATGAAAAAGCTATCCACTTTGCTATCCACTATTCTTACATTTTAAAACTTTATTTTTGAGTTCTATTTTTTGTCTGTTATTATTTTATGACATGACTAATGTAGAAATATGTTTTGCATGACTGCATGACAAGTATATTAAATGTCTTGCCCTCTCAATGTTCAGAGAGAGAAGAAAGGGAATGAGAGAATTTGGAACTTAAATTAAGTTGGATATTAATAATTAAGAAACCAAAACCCATGTATATGTAGAACCTATATCAGATTGCAGTCTCTATGGTGGTGGGGGAGAAAATTTGGAACTCAAAAACTTGTGAAACTGAATGTTGTAAACTTATAGTAAATACATATTTTAAAAAGGAAAAAAAGAAGCTAAAGTTCATCTATTTTTCCTAGTAAGTGGATAAAGCAATACATACAAAGATAATAATTTGATCACATATATGTAATATGCTATTGAAAGTTAGGTTAGGAAAAATGTTTTGCAAATTAATTAATGGCAATGTGAAATCAAAGGAAAGGTTCAATCTAATGGACTTTTAAAATAAAAAAGATGTAGTTATGGGGAAAGAATTGTAAATAAAGAAGAGATTTATTCCTATTGAAATCATCCTTGACATAATTTGAAACTTTCAATGCTTATCCTGAAACAGAGTACTAGACATCGCAATTGTTCAGTCAACAAAGATTTATTAATTTCCTGGCACTGTTCTAGGTTCTGGGGATAGAGGTAAATATAATGAAACAATCCCAATCCAAAAGGACATTTGTTAATGGAAATTACAGAGAATTTAATGTTGATAAAGAGAATAGAAGGATTTTCCTGACCTGCCTTCATCTGGCATTCCTGGGGAAGAAAGTATGCACACAAGAGAGGTCAGGGTCATACCTTATTCATCTTTTGGTCAGAACTTTCCCTTTATATTACTAAAGGTCATGATCACATTCATTAATTACATAATGGGCAAAGTAATTTTATAAGATCTACAGAGTTGAGTGGTAAAAGGATAGATTATTTATTGTTTTTATATTTTATCAAACTTAAACTTGCTTTCAGAAAACTTTCTAACAATAGAATTGTCCTGAATTAGAACAGCTTGATTTGAAAAGTACTGAGTTCTTCCTACTTGGAAGTCTATAAATAGTCTGGAGAATCAATTGTTGGGTATGTTACAGTGGTAATTCCTTTCACATATAGGTTGGACTAGATGCTGAGGTCCTTTTCAACTCTCAGATTCTATGATTCTGTAATACTTGGAAATCAAAAGGAAGAAGCTTGATTCAGCCATGAGCAGTACCATTATCACTTTTAAAAAATGAACTAAAAATTAAGCCCATGCACTGAACAAACTTTCTTTTGAAAATTAGAATATGGGATAAGTTGGTTGATAATATGGTACACTTATTCTGGACAAGCTAATAGTACACCCAACAGCACATCAGAAAACAGAAGTTTATTATATCTAGCTGAAGAGAATTTAGGACTTGGAACAGAATTCTGCCAAAACTCTACTAGGTTACCTAGTCTAACACCTTGACTCTATGCAGACTCTATGCTAGGCAATGAAGTTAATAGAGTGCTGGATTGAAGTCATGACTTGAGCTTGAGTCTCTTCTTTAGACATTTACTGGATATAGGATCTCAGTCAAGTCACTTCATCTCTCTGAACCTCAGTTTCATTATCTGTAAAATTTTGGGGTTGGATTGAAGTTCTCTAGATTTATTGATCTATGATCCTAGAAGAGAATATGCTCTTCTACTAAACTGTAAGCTCTCTGATGATATGCTTGGTGGAACCTGTATAGTAAGGGTTTGCCCATATTGGGTGATTTAAGGGTTGAAATTAGACCCTATCTGCCTCAGATATTTTCTTTACTGGTCTGTCATGGCATTACCAATTGTTGTTGGGTCTACCTTTCCATAATGACAAGATGCTAGTATTTTTGGAACTTTGCTCTTATGCTGGTGAATAACTGGGTCACAGAGGCTGAATTGGCTTATTGTCCTTCATGCTTGAAGAAGACCAAAATGACATTATGATGTCTGCTGAGGACAGAATAGTGGAAAGAAACAAATGCAACATACATTTATTAATTTACTTCAAATTCTTTAAGGTGTTATATTTCAAGAGGAACAGTTAGGCTTAATGTAAATAAAAACCCAAGAATGAGAGGTCTCCAAATAAGGATGGACTTCCCTGAGAATTATTGGGGTGCCCTTTTGAAAACTTCAAGAACAGTCCAGATCACCACATTTGTGCAGGTGGTAGAGGGGATTCTTGTTTAGGAGGGGGTGGAACTAAATGGCTTTTAAGTTTTTATTTTATGGGGTAAGACAACCATTTGTATAATAGTATAATTAAATATGATTGTACAAGAAAATGCAAATCTTTTATGTACAACTTGCTATTTTAAAAATAAAGTTATATATATATATTTTTTTCCTTCTCTCTCCCCCACCCTAGAGATGGCTACAATTAGACAAAAATGTGTGTGTGTGTGTGTGTGTGTGTGTGTGTGTGTGTGTAATTCTGTCCATCTATTTATTAGTTCTTTATATTGATGCAGATAACATCTTCTTTCATATGACCTTTGTAGTTAATTTGGGTATTTATAATAGCCAAAATGATTTATTCACTGAGTTGTTCTTAAAACAATATTGCTATTACTGTCTGCAATGCTATCTTATCATTTTACGCTTTTATTTTATACAAGTCTTTCCATGTTTTACTAAATCATAGAGCTTAGCATTTCTTTCTTTCATTCTTTTTTTTTTTGGTTTTTGGAAGGCAGTTGGGGTTAAGTAACTTGCCCAAGGTCACAAGGCTAGGGTTTTGTTTGTGTGTGCTAAGTGTCTGAGGTCAGATCCGAACTCAGGTCCTTCTGACTCCAGGGCCAGCGCTCTTCTCATTGTTCACAAGGTGAACAATGAGAAAGAGGAAACAAAACAAAACAAAAAAAGAGAGAGGGCAAGTCGTTTGCTTCAGTCTGCATTCAGACTCTAGTTCTTTCTCTGGATGTGGATATCTCTTTCTATCATGAGTCTTTTGGAGTTATCTTATAACCTTGCACTGCTGATAGGAGCCCAGTCTATCAAAGTTAGTCATCACACATACATTGTGTCTATAATTGTGTACAAATTTCCCTTGGTTCTGCTCTTCTCACTCAATATCAGTTTATATCAGTCTCTCCAGGTTATTATAAAGTCCATCTGCTCCTCATTTCTTATAGCATAATAGTATTCCATTACATCCATATACCACAACTTGTTTAGCCATTCCCCAATTGATGGGCATCTCCTTGATTTACAATTCTTTGCCACCACAAAAAGAGCTGCTATAGGGGGGCGGAGCCAAGATGGCGGAGTAGAAACAGCTCTTCCAAGCCTCTCTGCCCCCAGATTCCCCACAAACTATGTAAAAAAGGAATCTGAACAACTTCTGGAGCCCCAGCACCCACAGAATGACACAGAGAAGCTAACCTCCCGCTGAGGACAGCCCAGCAGCCCTGCAGGAAGGACCAGCGCAGTGGTCTGGGACCTGGCAGCGCGCAGAGCGCAGGAGCCGAGCCGAGCCAAGACCAGGTCCACGTGAGCCGAGGTTTTAGCCCCAGGGCGGCAGGGCCAGCAGCCAGCTGGAGGAACCCCAGAACACCAGGAGCTGTGGCGATTCCAGAATTATCAACATAGACATGCCTAGGACAAAGTAAGAGGTTAGTGTCCTATGGACTTTGGGGCCTGTATTTGGGGAATGCGTCAGCTCCCTCCCCTGGGGGCTAGAAGCCGCTGAGGAGACAAGCCATTTTGTAGTTTTCAGAGGCAGCTCCAGCTCCCGGCCTGCGAACTGTAGGGAGATCCAGCAAGCAGTCTTGGGGGGTAATCGCTCTTGCTTTAACCTCCCTGGATCTGGATTGTGATCTAGGGTGGAAGTTGTGGGTGGGTTTACAGCTTGCCAGAAACGGAAGTTGCCCCCCACACGTTTGGGACGAAAATTCCTCTATCTGGCCTTAAAGCCATAGTGTGGCAACAAGCCCAAAAGTCAAGCAATTAAGTGGCAACATGCCAAGGCAAAGGAAACAGAAAAATGCAACCCTAGACTCCTATTTTGGGGGCATAGAGCGGGAAAAGGACTGTGAGGTCAGAAGTCCTGCTCCAAAAGCCCCAGGGGAAAACATGAGTGGGTTGCAGGCCATAGAGGACCTTAAGAAGGACTTTAAAAATCAAATAAGAGAAGTGGAGGAAAAATTAGAAAGAGAAATGAGAAGGATGCAGGAAAAGTATGAAATGAGGGTCAACAGCCTGACTGAGGAAAACAACACCTTAAAAAATAGACTAACTCAAATGGCAAAGGAGGCCCAAAAGGGCAATGAGGAGAAGAATGCCTTAAAAAGTCGAATTTGCCAGATGGAAAAAGAATCTCAAAAGTTCACTGAGGAGATTCATTCCTTCAGAGTTAGACTGGAGCAAATGGAAGCTAATGACTTTATGAGAAATCAAGATGCTGTTAAGCAGATCCAAACAAATGAAAGATTAGAAGGCAATGTGAAATATCTCATGGGAAAACCACTGACCTGGAAAATAGATCCAGGAGAGACAATTTAAAAATTATTGGACTACCTGAAAGCCATGATCAAAGAAAGAACCTAGAAATCACCCTTCAAGAAATTCTCAAGGAAAACTGCCCTGATGTTTTAGATCCAGAGGGCAAAATAGAGGTTGAAAGAATCCACCGATCACCTCCTGAAAAAGATCCCAAAAAGAAAACTCCCAGGAATATTATAGCCAGGTTCCAGAATCCCCAGATCAAGGAGAAAATACTACAAGCAGCCAGGAAGAAACAATTTCAATATTGTGGAAACACAATCAGAATAGCCCAGGACCTGGCAGCTTCTACACTGAGGGATCGAAGGGCATGGAATATGATATTCCAGAGGGCAAAAGAACTGGGAATGAACCTAAGGGTCACCTACCCAGCAAAACTGAGTATTTTGTTTCAGGGGAAAATATGGTCATTCAGTGGAATAGAGGACTTTCAAGTATTCTTGAGGAAAAAACCAGAGTTGAATAGAAAATTTGACATCCAGACACAAGAAGGAAGAGATGCCTGAGAAGGTAATCAGGGAAAAGAAATCAAAAGGAACTTATCAAAGTTGAACTATTTACATTCCTATATGGAAAAGCAATAACTGTGACTGATGATATCTTTCTCACTATGAAAATAATGAAGAAGGGGGTGTGGTCATATGAATACATATGTGAATGTGTGTGTATATGGTTACAGTTATATATGGATAGAGGGCATAGGTTGAATTTGTTGGGAAGGGAGAATACTCAAGGGATGAAATTACGAGGTGAGAGAGGAAAGTGGCAAGAGGAGATGGGGAGAGACAGGGTAGGGTAAACTATCCCATGTAGAAGAAGCAAGGGGAAGTGGTTGCAAAGGAGGGGGAGAATAAGGAAGGCTAAAAAGACAAAACCACATTCCCATTGAATTTGGTTCAGGGAGAAAATGACATACATAGTAAATGGGATATCTCAACCTGCAGCAGGATAGGGAGAAGGGGGATGAGAGGAGGGATGATGGATGGGAGGGCATCCTTGGGGGGAGGGGAGGTTTGAAGTACCCACTATAGAAGAGGGACAGGATTATGTAGGGAATGGACCAGGTGGGGGGTGGGATGAGTGGGAGGGAATTATAAGCAGCCTTGTACAATATATCTACTATGATAATGTTTTGCATAGCTAGACATGTACAACATATACTGAATTGCTTATCTCCCAAGAAGGAATGGGTGACAAGGGAGGAAGGAAATGGATCTGAAATTTGAGGTCGTAACATTAAATGTTTCAAATATATATAAATATTATTAGTAATACTCTTTCGCTTGTAATAGGGAGATAAGATGTGCAGGCATTGGGACACAAAGATTCACCTTCCTCTAATGGAAAAGTCGATGGGGGTATGGGAGAAGGTATGGGAGAGAGCAGATTGGAGGAAGTGATATCTTGTGGGACTACTATTCTGGGAGGTTAGGTAGGGGAATAATGGGGGGAAAATGATTGTAACTCAAAATCTGGCGGAAATGAATGATGTAAAACAGAAGTTAATAAAGCATTTGTTTAAAAAAAAAGAGCTGTTATAAATATTTTTGTACATATGGGTCCTTTTCTCACTTCTATGATCTCTTTGGGATACAACCCTAGAAGTAGTCTTGCTGGATCAAAGGGTATGCACTTATTTATAGCCTTTTCGGCATAGTTCCAGATGACTCTCCAGAATGGTTGACTCAGTTCACAACTCCACCAGCAATGTACTAGTGTTCCAATTTTTCCACATCCTCTCTAGCATTTATCATTTTCCTGTTTTGTCATCTTAAGCAATCTGACCAGTGAGATATGGTACCTCAGAGTTGTTTTGATTTGCATTCTCTAATCAATAGTGATTTAGAGAATTTTTCATTTACCTATAGATATCATTGATTTCTTCCTCTGAAAATAGCCTGTTCATATCCTTTGACCATATATCAAATGGGAAGTAACTTGTATTGTTTTAGATTTGACTCAATTCTCTGTATATTTTAGAAATGAAGCCTTTATCAGAGATACTTGTTGTAAAAATTCTTTCCCAGTTTTCCACTTCCCTCTTAATCTTGGTTACATAGGCACTGTTTGTACAGGAACTTTTCAATTTAATGTAATCAAAATGATCCATTTTGCCTTTCATAATGTTCTCTAACCCTTGTTTGGTCATAAATCTTCCCTTCTCCATAAATCTGACAAGTAAACTCTTTTTCGCTCTCCTAGATTGCTTACAGTAATAGCCTTTATACCTAGATTGTGCAACTATTTCAACTTGATTTTGGTATATGGTATAAGATATTGGTCTATGCCCAGTTTATGCCATACGATATTCCAGTTTTCTCAGCAGTTTTTGTCAAATAGTGAGTTCTTATCCCCAAAACTGGGGATACTGTTATAAAATAGTAAATTACTATAGTCATTGACTGCTGAGTCTTTCATACCAATCTATTCCACTTGTCTACTGCTCTATTCCTCAGCCAATACCAAATAGTTTTGATGACTGTTGCTTCATAAAACCGATTAAAATTTGGTATGGCTAGGCCACCTGCCCTAGCATTTCTTTTCATTAATTCCCTTGATATTTCTGGAGCTTTTGTTCTTCCGAATGAATTTTGTTATTATTTTTTCTAGCTCCATAAAATATTTTGGTAGATTGCTTGGTATGGCACTAAATATGTAATTTAATTTGGGTAAAATTGTATTTTTTATTATATTAGCTCGACCTAGCCACAAGCAGCTAATGTTTTTCCAATTCATTTTGTCTCTTCCTGATTTAGTTATCACTACCATATTTCTGTCATAAAAAAAAAATCTGGTAGGATTCCTTCTTTTCCAATTTTCCTGAATAGTTTCCAAAGTATTGGAGTCAATTGTTCTTTAAATGTTTGATAAAATTTGCTAGTAAATCCATCTGGCCCTGGAAATTTTTTCCTATGGATTTCATTGATGGCTTATTCAATTTCTTTTTCTGAGATGGGGTTATTTAAGTTATTTACTTCCTCTTCAGTTAATTTAGGCAACTTATATTTTTATAAATATTCATCCATTTCAGTAAGGTTGTCAAATTTATGTGCACACAATCGGGCAAAATAATTCATAATTATTGTTTTAATTTCCTCTTCATTGGAGGTTGATTCACCCTTTTCATTTTTGATATTCATAATTTGGTTTTCTTCTTTCCTTTTTTTGTCATATCAACTGAAATTCTATTAATTTTATTGATTTTTCCACAAAACCAGCTCTTAGTTTTATTTACTAATTCAATAGTTTTCTTAATTTCATTAATCTCTACTTTAGTTTTAAGTATTTCTAGTTTAGCATTAAATTGGTGATTTTCAGTTTGATCTTTTTCTAGCTTTTTCAGTTGCATGCCCAATTTATTGACTTCCATTTTTTTCTATTTTATTCATATATCCATTCAGAGATATAAAACTTCCCCTAAGAACTGCTTTTGCTGTGTCCCGCAAGTTTTCATATGTTATCTCATTATTGTCTTTCTCTTGAATGAAGTTACTGTTTGTTTCTATAATTTCTTGTTTGACCCACACATTCTTTAGAATTAAATTATTTAGTTTCCAATTAGTTTTTAGTCAATCCTTCCATGGCCCTTTATTACATATAATTTTTATTGCATCATGATCTGAGAAGAATGCATTTAATATGTCTGCCTTTCTGCACTGAACTGTGAGATTTTTATGCCCTAGAACATGCTCAATTTTTGTATATGTGCCATGTACCACAAAGAAGAAGGTATATTCCTTTTTATCCCCATTCAGTTTTCTCCAGAGGTCTATCATATCTACCCTCTCTAAAATTCTATTCACCTTCTTAACTTCTTTCTTGTTTATTTTGAGATTAGATTTATCAAGTTCAGAGAGGGAGAGATTGAGGTCCCCCAGTAGTATAGTTTTGCTATCTATTTCTTCCTCTAATTCCCTTAACTTCTCTAGGAATTTGGATGCTATACTGCTTGGTGCTTTTATATTAAGCAATGATATTGCTTCATTCTTGATGGTGACTTTTAGGATATAGTTTCCTTTATTATCTTTTTAAATTACATCTATTTTTGCTTTATCTGACATAAGGATTACTATGCCTGCTTTTTTTTTACTTTAGCTGAAGCATAATATGTTCTATTCCACTTTAACCTGTGCATGCCCCATTGTTTCAAACGTGTTTTTTGTAGACAGCATATTGTAGGATTATGGTTTTTAATCCATTCTGCTATCTGCCTCTGTTTTATCAGAGAGTTCATCCCTTTTATATTCACAGTTATGATTAATATCTGTCTTTCCCTCCACCCTATTCCCTGCCCTGTTTTTGCTTTTATATCTCCCTTCTCCCTTCCCTTCTTAAGAGTTTTCCTTTTGACAACTACCTCCCTCGGTGTTCCCTCCATATGCACCTCCCTCCCTTTATTTTAAACAAATGCTTTATTAACTTCTGTTTTACATCATTCATTTCCGCCAGATTTTGAGTTAAAATCATTTTCCCCCTGTTATTCCCCTACCCAACCTCCCAGAATAGCAGTCCCACAAGATATTGCTTCCTCCAATCTGCTCTCTCCCATACCTTCTCCCATACCCACTTCGACTTTTCCATTGGAGGAAGGTGAATCTTTGTGTCCCAATGCCTGCACATCTTATCTCCCTATTACAAGCAAAAGAGTATTAATAATAGTATTTATATATATTTGGAACATTTAATGTTACAACCTCGAATTTCAGATCCATTTCCTTCCTCCCTTGTCACCCATTCCCTCTGGGGAGATAAGTAATTCAGTATTTGTTGCACATGTCTAGCTATGCAAAATATTATCATAGTAGATATATTGTACAAGGCTGCTTATAATTCCCTCCCACTCATCCCACCCCCCACCTGGTCCATTCCCTACATGATCCTGTCCCTCTTCTATAGTGGGTACTTCCAAACTCCCCTCCCCCCAAGGATGCCCTCCCATCCATCATCCCTCCTCTCATCCCCCTTCCCCCTATTCTGCTGCAGATTGAGATATCCCATTTAGTATGTATGTCATTCTCTCCCTGAATCAAATTCAATGAGAATGTGGTTTTGCCTTTTTTGCCCTCCTATTCTCCCCCTCGCTTGTAACCACTTCCCCTTGCTTCTTCTACATGAGATAGTTTACCCTACCCTGTCTCTCCCCATCTCCTGTTGCCACTTTCCTCTCTCATCTCATAATTTCATCCCTTGAGTATTCTCCCTTCCCAACAAATTCAACCTATGCCCTCTACTCATATATAACTGTAACCATATACACACATTCACATATGTATTCATATGACCACACACCCTTCTTCCATTATTTTCATACTGAGAAAGATATCATCAGTCACAGTTATTGCTTTTCCATATAGGAATGTAAATAGTTCAACTTTGATAAGTTCTTTTGATTTCTTTTCCCTGATTACCTTCTCAGGCATCTCTTGCTTCTTGTGTCTGGATGTCAAATTTTCTATTCAATTCTGGTTTTTTCCTCAAGAATGCTTGAAAGTCCTCTATTCCACTGAATGACCATATTTTCCCCTGAAACAAAATACTCAGTTTTGCTGGGTAGGTGACCCTTGGGTTCATTCCCAGTTCTTTTGCTCTCTGGAATATCATATTCCATGCCCTTCGATCCCTCAGTGTAGAAGCTGCCAAGTCCTGGGCTATTCTGATTATGTTTCCACAATATTGAAATTGTTTCTTCCTGGCTGCTTGTAGTATTTTCTCCTTGATCTGGGGATTCTGGAACCTGGCTATAATATTCCTGGGAGTTTTCTTTTTGGGATCTTTTTCAGGAGGTGATCTGTGGATTCTTTCAACCTCTATTTTGCCCTCTGGATCTAAAACATCAGGGCAGTTTTCCTTGAGAATTTCTTGAAGGGTGATTTCTAGGTTCTTTCTTTGATCATGGCTTTCAGGTAGTCCAATAATTTTTAAATTGTCTCTCCTGGATCTATTTTCCAGGTCAGTGGTTTTTCCCATGAGATATTTCACATTGCCTTCTAATCTTTCGTTTGTTTGGATCTGCTTAACAGCATCTTGATTTCTCATAAAGTCATTAGCTTCCATTTGCTCCAGTCTAACTCTGAAGGAATGAATCTCCTCAGTGAACTTTTGAGATTCTTTTTCCATCTGGCAAATTCGACTTTTTAAGGCATTCTTCTCCTCGTTGCCCTTTTGGGCCTCCTTTGCCATTTGAGCTAGTCTATTTTTTAAGGTGTTGTTTTCCTCAGTCAGGCTGTTGACCCTCATGTCATACTTTTCCTGCATCCTTCCCATTTCTCTTTCCAATTTTTCCTCCACTTCTCTTATTTGATTTTTAAAGTCCTTCTTAAGGTCCTCTATGGCCTGCAACTCACTCATGTTTTCCCCTGGGGCTTTTGGAGCAGGACTTCTGACCTCACAATCCTTTTCCCGCTCTATGCCCCCAAAATAGGAGTCTAGGCTTGCATTTTTCTGTTTCCTTTGCCTTGGCATGTTGCCACTTAATTACTTGACTTTTGGGCTAGTTGCCACACTATGGCTTTAAGGCCAGATAGAGGAATTTTCGTCCCGAACGTGTGGGGGGCAACTTCCGTTTCTGGCAAGCTGTAAACCCACCCACAACTTCCACCCTAGATCACAATCCAGATCCAGGGAGGTTAAAGCAAGAGCGATTACCCCCCAAGACTGATTGCTGGATCTCCCTACAATTAATTGCAGGCCAGGAGCTGGAGCTGCCTCTGAAAACTACAAAATGGCATGTCTCCTCAGTGGCTTCTAGCCCCCAGGGGAGGGAGCCAACACATTCCCCCAAATACAGGTCCCAAAGTCCATAGGACACTAACCTCTTACTTTGTCCTAGGCATGTCTATGTTGATAATTCTGGAGTCGCCATGGCTGCTGGTGTTCTGGGGTTCCTCCAGCTGGCTGCTGGCCCTGCCGCCCTGGGGCTAAAACCCCGGCTCACGAAGACCTGGGCTCGGCTCGGCTCCCCTCGCTCTGCGTGCTGTGTGCTGCCAGGTCCCATACCGCTGCTCTGGTCCTTCCTGCAGGGCTCTTGGGCTGTCCTCAGCGGGAGGTTAGCTCCTCTGTGTCATTCTGTGGGTGCTGGGGCTCCAGAAGTTGTTCAGAGTCCCCTTTTCCATAGTTTGGGGGGAATCTGGGGGCAGAGAGGCTTGGATGAGCTGTTTCTACTCCGCCATCTTGGCTCCGCCCCCTCCTTGGTTAGTTTTTGATGCTCCTTTTCCAAATGTTCAGATTTCATTTTTAGGGAGGTATTTTTTCCAGGTAGATTTTGAACCTCCCTTCCCAGTTCACAAATTTTACTTTTAAAATATTTGTTTTCTTAAGTGAGATTTTTCTATTTTGGCCAATGCAATTTTAAAATCATTTGTCAATTTATCTTCTACCTCTCTTATTTGGCTTTTAAAATCTTTCTTTAGCTCTTCCAAGAATGCTTTTTGGGCTTGAGACCAGTTCATATTTCCTTCTATGGTCTCAGGTATGCATATAGAGTCAATGGAGTCTCCTGAAAGTGATTCTTCTCATTCATAATAATAGGATTCAATCATCTTTGATTGTTTCCAGCCCATTGTGATTCCATATTTCCTAGCTTTTAAAGTCAATTTTTGCTTCTGGTATACAGAAAGTTCTGGCCCACACTTCTCAAGCTGGGACCTAGCCGCCTGGTTGTTGACTTTTTGTACTGTAGCCTCTGGATTTCTAGACTGAGGCCAAGGCCAGAACACTCAGGGTTTCCCCTGGGTCACCTTGAGGCTCACGGAGTGAAATGTAGAGGAAGGGTGGTCTGGCCACTTCAGGTTTCTGCCTCTGTGCCTTTGGGCTAGAGCTTGGGCAGGCTCAGAAGCTGGCAGCCTGTCATACTGGTGTCTTCAGATTTCCTTGATTGTGCTAAGGCACACCTTGGCTTCTGCTATTAGCCCTTGCTGGCTTCACCCCCCGGGCTTCAGTATCTCCTGCAGGTCAGCTGTGTTGGGGCTTTTTGGGACACCTCCTGCCCTTCACTTCAGGCTCAGCACAGCTTCAGTCACACCCTTCCTCCAGGACTCCCAAACCTGCCACTGCTTCCACTATTTCAGCAATTTACACTGGGGAAATAGTCTCTGGGTTTTCAGGGTCAGAGAAGGGAATTAGAGCAGCTAGCATTTACTCCACCATCTTGACTCCTAGAAGTTCAGGTAGGTGATTTCTAAATATCCAGGCTGTGGGCTAATAGCCCCAGGAGAAGCTGTTGTCACTGCTGTGGGCCCTGAGCTTTCTCTTACCCGTATCTTACCCATCTTCCATCCCATGGTGAGAGGTCTTCGAAGCTGGGGCTTACCCTTGCTTTGCTGTGGTCTGGTCTTAGGTCCATGCTGGTGCAGGCTGCACTCTTTTCGCTCCCCCTGCTCAGTCCTACATGGGCACTTTCCTGGACTAGTAATCTGCCACACTCTGTCTTCCAATGGATTCTGTCACTCTAAAACCCATTCAGATTTACTTTTTGGAGGTTACTGATAGAATTCATGGAGAAGCTCAGATGAGTTCCTGCTTTCATTCTGCCATCTTGGCTCTGCCTATCAATTCTTATAACACCATAGAATTTCATCACAATTATCACAACTTGTTGACCCATGCCCAATTCATGGCCATCTCCCCAATTTCCAGTTCTTTTCTAGTAAAGAAGATCTGCTAAATGGCTTTTGACATCTCTTCCAACTCTATTGCATTCTGTGGTTGAAACCCCATTTAACATCAAAGTTATTTGTTCTTTATAAAAGCTTGAAAGAATGGATAGATGAAACAAACAAAAATGAAAGATCTCCTCCATGAGAGGCTTCAAATGAAGCCTTATGGTGATTTTATTTATCAAGAACTATGTACAATTTTTTGTCATTTATGATTTCATTCACGTAGAAATTTCTAGTATGGAAGTGTCTACTTTTGCAGATCAGCAACTTACCTGTAACTAGAAGTTACAGTGTTGCCTAGGACCCTGAAACATCAAATGATTTGTCTATAGTCACACCACTAGTATGCCCTAGAGGCAGGACATAAAACCAAGTCTTCCTGCATATATTATTATATTATCAATATATCATATGTTTAGAACATAACCACCTTATATATTGAATATATTATATATAATATACTATATAATAATATGATAAACACACAGTACTATATTATTGTTACTAATATATAGCATTACATTAATATTATGTATTATTATGTTGTCCCACACTTCCTTTTTCCTCTCATTCACCAGTGGAGAATTAAAATTTCTGAATTTTTAGGGGAAAGACTCTGGATATTTGAAATTCATAATCCTGGTTGTTCAGATGTTTAATTCACATTTCTAAGAAGGGTAAGAATTAATTTAGTCAAACATTTTCAAATAATGGATAGCTGAGATATCAAAGGTATGTTGTTGTCTCAAAGGTCAACTTGTATCACAAATTCATAATGACCAAAATAACCTTAAAGTTACAAACCAGAAAGAGAGAAATGCATAGAATGGTCCTGGTTCAATTTTAACAGCCAAATAATTAAAACTCAGGCCAATTCATTTTGGGACCATTAAGGAACAAAAAGAAATTCACTGTGAAGTTGAGATGAAATGTTTGCTGGGTCTATCAGAGTAAAATCACCAGACTGTGTCACAGACAATCTGATCACTGGGGGCCTGTTAACAATCAATGAGTTTTGCTATTCCTTCACTCTGGCCATAGCAATTGGGAATGATAGTTAAGATGACCAAAATGACCAGGTTGGTCATGCTTTGGTTCAGTTCACTGGCCAAACAGCCCTAGCACTGGATGTTTGTGTATGTGAATTTTGAAAGAAGAAATGGCTCCAATAATCTTAGTGCTACAGCTGTTTGCCTGATCTGATAGGGATAAACCAATCAAAACTTTGGGTGAAATGAATAGCATTTTTATGTTGAGGTATAAGGCTTGTTTATTTGGTTTTAAACCAGGACAGTTTCTTAAATAGAACTGTGAAAATAGGATCTAAAATGTAAGGAGGAGCCCTAGGGCATAGGAGGATTTTTTCTCTCCCCTTTTCTTGCCGACTCTGGAGTACAGTGATATTAACTTGAATATCAATTGCAAAAACTTCTCATTCTTTCCAAGTATAGGCAAATGGAGGATTTGTGTTTATTTTATTTTTATGGCTCCACTTTTAGGCAATGTCAGCTGTTTTTAGATTGACAATAAAAATCCTTATTGTTGTTGGTGGCATTATACTTTTGAAGTTTCTTCTGTCAATTTTTCCTTTTGTAGAGCTGTTTGCTATGAAACAGGCTGTTTTCTTGCTCTTGTTAGAATTTTAGTCTGTGACATCATCCATCAGTGGGAGTGAAACTATGGTGTGAGGAAATAGATAAAACTTTGGTCCTTTTAAGTATTATTTGGCCATGCTCCTCCTCATAATGCTGGCTATGGAAGTACTGGTTTCCATATTCTTTTTTCCTCTCAAGAGAACAAAGTCTTACAAAGGCCTTAGTTAAACTGAAATGACTTTTGACATATTATTTCCCTGTCTTTCAAAATAATGAGTTAGACCAGATATGGAAATAATTGCTAACCCTTTTACCAAGATACTAAAGAGAATGAGATTAATGATATGTGAAAAAGAAAAGTGAATTCTGGGGGTGGCTAGGTGGTGCAGTGAATAGAGCACTGGTCCTGGAGTCAGGAGGACCTGAGGACCAGACTAGCTGTGTGACCTTGGGCAAGTCATTTAACACCAATTAAGTGAATTCTGGAGTCTGAGGTTATGGGTTCAAATTTTACCTCTGTGGAACCCACCTGTATGACTTCATTTAATCTCTCTAAGCCTCAGGAACAACATTCCTCCTGGGAATTTCACTATAAACAAACACCCCAAAGGTTGAATCTGTTGTACCTTAAGTGGCAAGAAAGTCAAATCAATGATGATCTTGAAAATGGCCTCCCTGCCTCTTTCCAGGGAAACCAGCCTCATCTTTATGAAAAAAGGTGAGGCTCCTATCTATAATGGTAAAGTAATTTGACCCCTTTTTATTGGCAAGTAAGCAGGTACTCAGCACTTAGTAACTAATCAAACCTTTGTGAAAGAAACAGAAGGTATGAACCTCTGGTTGTGACTTAACAGGAAGGGGTTGGCTGAAAAAAGGAAGTAGTTAATGCTAAGTATATAAGAAAGGCCCAAGGAAAGGAGAGTTAGAATTTCTTCAAACAAGAATCTGGCAACAGTGCAGCTACAGAAGAGACAAGGGAGAAGTGACCCAGAATTTCCTGAGAATTTGTGGTGGTGGAGCTTCTTCTGAACAGGAGCCCAGGAGCCCAGGAGCTCAGGAGTCCAGGAGCTCAGGAGTCCAGGAGCTCAGGAGCCCAGGAGTCCCTCCCCACAGGCTGGATAAGGTGATTCTGAGTTTTTGAAGAAGCTGCAGAAGAGTGAGGAAGCATGACTGGCATGCTAAAATTTTGTCTGTGGCTGGTTGAGCCTTGAATACTCAGGAACAAAAATTGTGAAGGATTTGAGATGAGCTAGACCCTGTGAACTTCAGGGTGGAGTAGGTCCTACCCAGAGAGCTGGACAAGGTACTGGGAGCTGTCTGCCATTGAACCCAGGTGACAGTCTGGTGAATCCAGGTAGAATATGGAAGGGGAATATGGATCCCGTGGAAGGGGATCCAGGGAATCTGAGAACCTTCCCCAAGTCAGGATGAAAAGACCTCTCTGTGGGTAGTGAGTATTGATGAAATTGTAGTTTACTAGTAACCTAGGGAAGGATGGGATTGTGTATTTTTTTTTCTTCAAATGCTTTATTAACTTCTGGTTTACATCTGGTTTACATCATTAATTTCTGTCAGATTTTGAGTTACAATTTTTCCCCCATTTCCCCCTACCCATTACCCCTGAATAGCAGTCCCACAGGATATCCCCTCATCCAATCTGCTCTCTCCCATATCTTCTCCCATAACTCCTTTGACTTGTCCAGGAGGGCAAGGTGAATCCCTGTGTCCCAATGCCTGCACATCTTATCTCCCAATTATATGTAAAATAGTATTAATAATAGTATTTATATATTTTTAAAACATTTGATTTTAAAACTTTGAATTTCAGATTCATTCCCTTCCTCCCTTGCCACCTACCCTTACTGGGAAGAAAAGCAATTCAGTATATGTTGTACATGTGTAGCTATGCAAAGCATTACCATAGTAGATATATTGTAAAAGGCTGACTATATTTCCCTCCTTCCTATCCAAACTCCCACCTGGTCCACTCCCCACTTTGATCCTGTCCCTTTTCAAAAGTGGGTGCTTCCAACTCCCCCCCACCCAGTCTACTCTCCCTTCCATAATCTTCCCCCCCCCCACTCTCCTGTAGGGTGAGATATCCCATTTAGTATGTATGTCATTCTCTCCCTGAGCCAAATTCAATGAGAATATGGCTTTGCCTTTTTGCTTTCCTGTTCTTCCCCTCCCCTGCAACCACTTCTCCTTGCCTCTTCTAAATGAAATACTTTGCCCCCCCTCACCCCCTGTCTCTCCCCATCTCCTCTCGCCACATTCCTCTCTCACCTTTTAACTTCACCCCTTAAGTATCATCCCTTCCCACCAAATTCGACCTGTGCCCTCTATCCATGTATATCTGTAAACATATATACACACATTCACATATGTATTCATATGCCCATATGCCCTTCTTCTATTTTCATACTGAGAAAGGTTTCATCAGTTATGATTATTGCTTTTCCATTATGGTTATTGCTTTTCCATGTAGGAATGTAAATAGGTCAACTTTGATAAAAGTTCCTTTTGATTTCTTTTCCCTGATTACCTTCTCAAGCATCTCTTGCTTCTTGTGTTTGAATGTCAAATTTTCTATTCAACTCTGGTTTTTTCCTCAAGAATGCTTGAAAGTCCTCTATTCCACTGAATGAACATATTTTCTCCTGAAACAAGATATATGTGTGTGTTAAGTGTCTGAGGCCGGATCCGAACTCAGGTCCTTCTGACTCCAGAGCTGACACTCTACTCACTGTGCCACCTAGCGACCCCGACTGTGTATTTTCTAATGATTGTACTTAATGAATAATGATACTTAGTAATTGATTGCTGAATAAGTGACTGATTGAGTTAATCTAGTGAGCCTGGTGAGTGGAAGACTTTGACTACTGTACTTTGAGATGATTGTTCTTTGTTCTAAACATTGGGACCATTTTGGTGAAAATTATGTGGCCATTTTAATGATAAGCCGTTGTGAATACTATATTGTGATTTTCTTTGATAAGTTGTAATATTGTGAATGCTGTACTTTGATTTTCTGTGAATGTTTTGCTTTGCTTTGTTATGAAATAAATAGTATGTTCACTATACTGTGTAATCAGAACCTTAAAAGCTGTTCACAGTAGCATTCTTCTGGAAAGCTCCTTGTGCTTGGCTTTATATTACCATAGGGAATAACTTGTGACACTGACAAGACTTATACAATGGTGATACTTGGCTGAGAAAAATCCTTTTCTTCCCCCTTCTTTTCTCTGGAAGAAGGAGGAAGAAAGGCTACAGGTGAAACTTTGAAGTTTGAGGCATGAATCCTCTCATCTCCCCTTGCTATGTCTGTTTGTGGCTCCATTCAATATATATTTACTTGGCAATAAATGTGCTCAATCATAATAGTATCAATAGCTCACATTTGCATGACTCTTTAAAGACTTCAAAGTACTTTATATGTTAGCTTGCTTGATTTTTATAGCAACATTGTGAGGTAGGTATTATCCTTCCATTCAACATATGAGATAGCTAAAGCTCAAAGAGATTAAGTGACTTGTTCAGTTGCCCCAATTAGCTAGTTTCATAAGCAGGATTTGTACCCACCTCCTCTTTGTTTATTACACAATACTCTGCTTGGCACTTGAGGAGATGCATACCTTGTCCCTCTCTTCCCTCCTTTTGGCACTCTTTTTCTTTACTCAGATCCCCCGTTATCAAGACCATCACTTCCATAGAATATAGGCATAGTAATCCAGAAGAAAATAAAACCACATGTTTTCAAGATGGGATTAGCAATGGACTATATATCTGTTATGAGAGGATTAGACTACCTAAGATTAGAAAAAAAAATCACTACCAAGTTGTTAAATTTTTGGCTATAGAAATTAAGAAGTGTTTACACTAAGGTATAAAGAGGTCATGAGATGCATTAGGGGAAGATTACTTATGTGGATGAAATTATGAATACACTAAAGCACTGAAGAAAAAGTGAAAGAGATAACTAATATATAGTAGTCGGCTAATATCAAGAAGAGCCAAAAGAGAAAGCTGAGCACAGGTTCAGTAGTATCTTTGCAGCCTACTTCGTTGAGATTATTCTCGTTTACCAATTTACCCTCATTCAGCACTTTAATGAGGCAGCATGGGGTGGTAGATAGAGGGAGTCCTTGCTCTGCTACTTACTATGGTTCTTGGGTAAACCATTTAATAATTCTGGATCTCAAACTTTCTAATCTGTAAAATGAAAGGCCTGAATTACATAGTCTCTAAGTTCTCATCCAGATTTAGCACTGCATGATTCTAATTAGTGTATAAAATCTAGTGACAGATTCAACTCTGGAAGTATTAATCTGTTGATTAGGATACCATTTGTCTTCTTGCCCTGATAATTTCTTGTAGAGTGGTTGCTACATACTTTGCAATTATGATATTGGATTAAGGCCATGCAATTAAGGGCTTCTAACTCTAATAATCACAAACATAAAATCTCAGTCTTGGAACAGACCCCAGAAACCATCTAATCCAACTTGCACCTGAACAAGAATCATCTCTATAATAACCCTCAAAAGTGATCATTTAGCTCTTACTTAAAGTTTTCCATTGAAGGTGAAGTCACCACTACCTCCCAAGGTAGAGAATTCTACTTTTGCATATGTTGAGAAAGTTTTTCTTACTTCAAGGCTTAGTCCACTCATTGCTCTTTGTTCTTCCCTTTGGATCCAAATGCAATTACATTTGTTGTTTTTTTTCAACTTGTCCTTTAATATATTGGTATTTTGTTTACATAAGAAAATTGAACTCTTCAGGGATAATGAAGTGCTCTTTAAACATTTCCTTTCAGTTATTTTGTATTTTGACTTGTTGTGAACTGTTTTTATGCTATCTTTCCCAAGCCTGAGTCTTTGAAAACAGGATCCCTAGCTCAGAAATTCTGTCTCCTCCTCATCTGTGATGATTATCCTCATATCCTGAGAAGCTGAAGTCCTCTTCCTTTAATTTTCATTCTTTTCAACTTTGAATCTTCTATTTTCTCATGGCATAAAAATAAGTTTATATGTCCCTAATCCTAAAATAAAAATTTCATTTCATTTTTTTTGCCTTTGGGAGGGCAATTGGGGTTAAGTGACTTGCCCAAGGTCACATGGCTAGTTTTTTTGTGTGTGTTAAATGTCTGAGGCCGGATTTGAACTCAGGTCCTCCTAACTCCAGGGCCATCGCTCTATTCACTGTGCCCCCTAGCCACCCCCAAAATTTCATTTCTTAATCCTGCTTCCCTTAATATATCTGCTATTCAATAATCTTCCCTTGCTTTGCCCAATTTACTTCTATAAAGAATATTCTATAGAATCTTTCACAATTCAGCTGAAAAGTTTGTGTTTACTCCTAGCTCTCATTCATATGTTCAACATAACTAAGATATGTACAAAATAGAGTAAAAGAACCATAGCAACAAAAGAGCAAAGGGAAGAAATCTTCACAAAGAAAATCCAATTTGAAAAACAATAAAGAGATGGAATAAAAACATTTTTAAAAGTTTACTAATACAGTTAAGAAAAGCCATAGGACTAAATAAAGGAAAAAGAAATCCCCAGAAGAAAGGAATGATGTTACAATCTTAGAAATGAAATCTTACAAGCTTAGAAATGAAATCAGAACACCTGCAAAAAGCCCAAGAATGACTGAAAAACCTTAAAAATATTAAAGTCATTTTGAGCAAAATTAGAACCTTTAAAGATCTAATGGAGAAAAAAATGGTTTAGAAGAGAATGTGGAGGAAATTAAGGAAGTATTGGAAACTCTGAAAAAGAGAATGACAGAGTCACAATGTTAAAAAAATGTGATGATACAAGAAACATTAGAGCAACAACAAAATAGAGCACAACAGAAACAAACAACACTTGAGAACTACATGTCAAAGGAATTGATCTTGAAGACTAAATAGATGGGAATAATCTGGTAATTGTTAGATATACAGAACAAAATAAACAACAACAAACTTTATCAAACAAAAATCTTGAATGCCATACTCCAGGAAATAAAAAAAGAAAATTGACCAGAAAAAAAGGAAACAGAGACAAAAATCAATAGATTCCATATATTTCCAGTGAAAGAATCTCAAGTTCAACTCACTCAGAAATGTAATCGCCAAGTGACAGACCTAATCATTAAAAAACAAAATTCTTTTTTTTTTTTAATAAACAATTGGGGTTAAGTAACTTGCTTAAGGTTACATGGTCAGTCATTATTTATGTGTGGGTGCTCATTTTCTGAGGCTGGGACAGATCCTGTCTTATCCCAACTCCAAGGCTGGTGCTCTTACTAGGCTAGGTGTGCTACCTAGCCACCCCAAAAAACAAAGTTCTTGTAAACATGTGAGATTAAGAAGTCTCAATTCGTTTAAGGGTACCTAAAGAATAACAAGACTGTTTAGGGACAAAACTTGTGAAGTGGGATTGGAATCTATAAGATAGAGGGATTATAAAGTGTAAAGAAATGAATTTTTATATAAGTCAATTAAAAGGGAAAGATAAGGCTGTTGTCTTTTAGAAGTCTACTTATCTGAGAATCATTAAGAGAACGGACATATCTGTGTTAAGTCAGTAAAGCAGGTTATGATAGGACTATCCTGGATAGAAATAGCTGGGTGGAAGAAGAAATTTATATTTTCTGGTTCAACACCCCTTCCCTCATTTGTAGATTGAAGAATAAAGGTTCCAGGTGCATGGATGGTAGTGTGGGTATTATATGGCAGAGTCTAGAATCAGGGTCAAATTATTTTACGGAAGAACTAGGGCTTGTTCTACTACATTCTTTGTGACTAAATACTGGTAATGACGGCACCACAGTAGACAATCTTTTAAATAAAATGGTAGGAGATAGGGTAGTGAGAGAGATCTCTAGAACCACAAACTTCTCTGGTAATGGGGTAGTAAAATTATTTTTAGGTGTCTTGCTTTGTGTAAGGATCACTGAGGAAACATAAGTGAATTATATGAAAGGAGATCAGTTTGTTCTAGAGGGAAGAAGTGGAGTAGGAGACTAATGTGTCTTGGAATATGATGCCAAATATTTTTATTAACTTCTGAAGTGTTTTGGTATGGTTCTGTCTCTTTAACTAGTAGGAGCTCCATCTCTGAAGATAGGAATGCAAGTCCAGCAAATCTTTAGCGGCCTGGGAACTCACTGGCTAATTAATACAATTTTCTCTTTCCTGTATGAAATAGCTACTAAAATATTCAAAGAAGTGCCATTTTTAATAGTAAAAAGCTGGAAACAAATGATGCATTCAATGATTGGGGAATAGCTGAAAGAAATCATGGTATCATTAATGTAATGGTACACTACTGAGTCTTAAGGAATAACAGATATAAAAAAAATGGTATAAGCTATGTGACCTTACTCAGAGTACAAAAAATAAAATCAAAAGAATATATACAATGCTTTCAGCAGCATAAATAAATACAGTACTAAAAATCAACAAAACTCAAATGGAATACCATGGCAATATTGCCTCCCAGTTATCAAAATTATAGTACCAATCCTTTCCATTGAATGGTAAAGGACAAAAACAAACAAACAAAACCAAAAAAACCCCAAACCAAAAAAACCAACCAAACAAAAAACCCAAAAAAATAAAGCAGTGCTAAAATGGTCAGTCCCAATGATTATTTTAGAAGTTTTTGCTAATTTTTGTTCCATGGGGGAAACATGGAATGTGTGTTGTTAGTTGCATAAAGACCAACATATCTATACAAAATGCATATCAATAAAGTAAAAAGATTAGTTTCTATCTGATGCCTCTAATGCTCTAAATATTCAGTCCTCAGCCCCTTTAAATCTAGTTCCCATCCCAAGACACTTATTTGAAACTCCTTTCTTAATAAGTTACCAGTTACTGTCTCATCATTAAATACTATATCCCTTTTCAGTCCTCACTCTTCTTGACTATTCTTCAATGTTAGTACCTCATTCTCAATACTTTCCCTAACCTTGGCCTCTGTTACATTACACTCTTTTGTTTCTCTTTATCCATTTCCATTTGCATGCTGAATTATCTCCACCTTGCAAACTTAAATATACAATACTAAGCATATCTTACCCTTCAAATTAATTCCTTTTACTGATTTCCTTATTTATGTTAACAGCATGACAATTTTATAAATCTCTTGGAACCAAAACATTGAAATTATTTTTGCCTTCTTCTCCTTTTTCCTCCATAGCTAATCATTTGCTAAAATAATATTGATTCTCACTCTTCAACCTTTTGGAAATTTGTGCATTCCTTTCCATAGCCATTGTTACAACTGTTATCTTTTACTTGGTATATTTCCATGTACTTCTAAGGTGGTATTCCCATTTTGTCTTTCTTTTCTCCAAGTTATTCTAAATGGACTTCTAGATCAATCTTCCTGAAGCACAACTCAAATAATGTCATTTGTCTACATAAACTCTTTAGTGGCTTTCTATCACCACAAAATAAAGTTCAAACCCTTCCGACTAACCCTAATCTATTTATGAACTCAAGCCTCTAGAAAATGGTCCTAATTTATGTTTCCACTCTCAAATAATCCCTTACATATCCTTTATACTACTATCAAACAGAACTATTCAGTATTCTCCATATATTCCCTAGCTGTTCTTGCCTATGCACCTGTTTCTATTCTTGGAAGACCCTTCACCTAAAATGGTCATTCCCCATATTTCTGACATCAACAAGTATTTATAAAGTACCTAATATGTCAGATATTGTGGTAAATGTTGGGGACACAAGTAAAAGAAAAAAAAAGTAACAACCCAAAACTCAGTTTCTGCTCTTAAGTAGCTCATAGTCTAATGTAGGGAGACACATTAAAAAAACATATGTGTAATAAGATATATAAATCAGATAAAGTGTAAATAATGAACAGGGAGAAGGGACTAAAATTAAGCAACATTGAGAAAGGCTTCTTATAGAAAGTGGGCTGAGACTTGAATGAAGTTATGGATTCCATGAGATGGAGATAGAGAACAAGATCATTCAAAACATGAAGGACAGCCAGGGAAAATACTTAGAAATGGGAGATGGTTTTTGATGTAAAAGGAATAACAAGGGCAATAAGGTATAACAAAAGTGGAAAGGGAAGAAGGGTCAATTATGAAGAACTTTAAAAGTTAAATTAAGGGTTGTGCATTTAGTCTTGAAAGAAAAAAGACATTAAGTTTACTAAATCAGAGGGGTATATGATCAGTCCTGCATTTTAGGAGGATTAATTTAACAGCTGATTAGTGGGTTGGTGGAGGTGGAGAGAGACTTAGGGCAGTGAGACCAACCAGAAGACTATTGAAATAGTCTTCTATTTCATTAAAATAGTTGAGAAAATAGATAGGATTTGGATTTGGCAACAGATTGGATATGGAGGGTGAGAGTGAGGAGTCAAGGATGACAAGTTGTAGGCTTAGGTGACTCAAAGAATGACTCAAAAAATTACTCCCCACAGTAATAAGGAAGTTATTATTTTGTGTGTGTGTTTTTAAAAATTTCTATTCAGTCTTATTTTCAGGTTCAGTTCTTTCCCTCTGCCATCCTTTCCCTATCTATTAAAAATCAAGAAATTCAAAACCCATTACAAATATGAAGCCATGAAAAAAAATGAAGCTCTACATTAGCCACATTCTGAAAATAAAAAAAAGTAAATAAAGAGAAAAAATAATGCTTCACTCTGTTCTCTGAGTGTATCAGTTCTCTATCTGGAAGTGTATAGCATTTTTTATCACAAATTCTTTGGACCTGTGGTTCATGGTAGTATTGATCAGAGTTACTAAATCTTTCACAGTTGATTTTCTTCATAATATTGCTGTTGCCATGTAAATTTTGCTCCTATTTCTTATCACTTCTGTTTGCATGAATTCATAGAAATTTAGTAATAGGGAAGTCATAGAAAGGAAAGTTTTTGGGAAAGGACTATAAGTTGTGTTTTGTATGTTTTTTTTTTTTTTTAAGATATCTACAGGATATTCAGCTTGAAATGTCCAATAAACAGAAATGCAAGTTTGGAGGTAAGAGAAAGGTTAAGGCTGGATAAGTAGAAAACATGGGCTCAAGCTACTTCTTATACCCAGCAGACCAAGAATTGAAGAATATTCTAAAAACAAATAGTTCTGCTCTTTGTAACTTTCCCTTACAATGACTTCCAGTGGTAGGCACTGTCATATATTCTGCCTGATCTTTCACTAATGTTTCCTGAATCCTGATTTATATTTTTAACATAAAGAGACCAGGGATTAGCTAGAAATAAGCATAAATTTGTATTAGATTACAAGGACCATTCCAAACATCTGTCTCAATGTTAGAATTTTCCTAGCTCTGAGCTATTATATTTGTTACTAACATTTTGTCTGCATAAATTCCATAAAAGAACAGAAGAGACATAGTAGACCTAAAAGACCTACATTAAAAAAAAACAACAAACCATGGTTTAAAAAATGAAGTACATATTGCAACAGTATATGGCTAAGCAAAATATATGGCTAATTAAATCTACATAGAGAAAGGAGGTTAATAAGAGAAAACAGTGAGTTGAGAAAATATCCTACCCTAACCCAATCCCTAGGAAAGAAATTGGAAAGAATGAGCATAAGTGATTGAGTACTAGCTAACCAAATGTACCCACTGAACTGATATAGCAGTCTTTCAATGAGATGTTGTAGAGAAAGAAATCACAGGTTTGGTAACTGATTAAATATATGAAGTGAATGAAAGAAGCAGAATGAAGATTACATCGAGGTTGCAAGCCAGTGTGACTAGAAGGGCAGTGCTCCTCTCATTCCTGACAAACACTTTGTTTCTATCTCTTTTATAACATATTTCATTCTGTAGCTCAATATGTCTCATTTTCCATGGCTAAAATTCTATCTCTCCATTGTATTTTAGTTCCTTGGAGTTCCTCCAGCTATCGGCCTGTCTCTTTGCTCCTGTCTCCAAAAGGTTTTGTTTGAGAATGGAACACTGTCAAAAATTGCCTCTCCATTCCCTTTTGATGCCTCATAATTCCTTTTTGCTGAACTCCATGGCCACTCTGCCTGACTTCCCCTATCACTTATATCATATACTTCCTTCCTTTCCTATGGCCTCCTCATTGAAAAGCTCCACCACTGACTCTATACAGATTCTATTAGTGGAAGGCTTTTAGGATGCACTGGCTTTAGTTCTTTATGGAGGCATCAGGATGCATAATTTGAGCTCTTTTACTTTTCTGTGCCTCAGTTTCCTCTTCTCTCAAATGAAGGAATTGAACAAGATGCTCTCTCAAATTTTTCTCAGCTCTAAATCTCCATGATTTAGAACCCTTTTTATTTTTAAAAAACCATTCTTGTTATTTAATGCTCACTAGAATGCATTCTACTTTAAAAAAAGTCTCATGACAGTTGCAGTCAGTTTGGAGGGTTGTTACAATAACAGGCACACTGACTGAATACTTCATATACCTTGCTACATGAATTCAGGCTTGATCTTGTTGGGAAGCATTCATGGAGATCTCTAAGATGACTGTTTCTTTGCTGACTTACTCCAGGTTCCAAAGGCTATTCCTTAATTGGCACTTGTTATGGCAGACAGTACTAATAGCTAGTGTAGATTTTGTGTGTCAAGGGGAAAAAACAACAACTAACAAACTCCTATTATGTATATCCTTGCTGTGACTGTCAGCACTGATAATTATGACCCAAGGTAACTGACATTTCCTGATACGTTCTTTTGCATTGCAAGTACTCTGTTATTGATTTTAGGAAGGCCTTGAATTTTGGTTGTGAGGAAGTATCATTTATTAAAAAGAGAACTAGAATAGGAATTGGGATTCCTGGTTTCTAGTCTCAGATCTTTTGCTTACTAGCTGCATGATACCTTGACACTTTCTTTTCCATGTCTTAGTTTCCTCATCTATAAAGTGGGGCAAAAAATTCAACCTTGTTGGATCCCAAAGATCAATAAAATCAGATATAAAAATTGAAGAAGGTTAATCAGAAAAGCCTGGCCAACTCAATGAGGTTAAAAATCTGACTATAGTTTCAGACTTTGATTAGGTGGGAAAGATGCTGATTGTTTTGCTTAGCACAGTGGGAGTATCATCACAGAGTAATTAAATCTCTGCCCAACCATGATTTTGTCCTTGTCTTATAAAAGGGGGAAAGTATACCTGTAAAAAGGCAGAGAAAAACAGAAACACACTGAGATAGAGACAGAGATAGAGAGATGGTACACAGAAAGACAGAGAGGCAGAGAAAAGCAGAATGGAGAAAGACAGAAATATATGAGAGAGACACACATGGGGGGGGAGGGGATGAAAGAGGGAGAGAAAGAGAAGAGAATCTTCTTTTTAGCAAAATTGTAATCATTTAAAAATAGTATTATCTTCTAGTATCTTTCCCAAATCCTTGTATAAGTACCTTGGAAAAGTGGGTAATAGATCAGGACAAAATTAAAAAAAAATAAAAATCACTTTTTATTAAGGGAATGAATTCAGAATGATTATCAAATTTAGCTTCTATTCACATCATTACCTCCCCAGAGGCAGCTGGTAGGATAATTGATAGAATATTGGGTCTAGAGTCCTCGAGACCTGATTTTAAATCTGACCTCATATTCTTACTGAAATCAGTTAACTTCTATTTGCCTTAGTTTCCATAAATTCAAAATGGGGATAATAATGCCACTTCAGAGGGTTGTTGAGAGAATCAAATGCGATGTTTTTAACAAAATACAAAGTGCAGCACAATACTTGGCACATAGTTGGTGCTATATAAATTTTTATTCTTTTCCCCTTTCCTCCCAACCCAATTTGGTACTCAACCAAAGTGGTCAAGGAGGAATATAATAGAGACTTGTTTGCTCAATTCTATAATGTTAATCTAGATTGTATTTTAAGGGTGATGGTCTGGGAAAATGTGGTGGGGTAAGGAGGACATAAGCATTTACATAACACTATTATATATTAGGCATTGTGCTAAGTAAGTGATTTACAAATATTGTAATTTGATCCTTAGAACAAACCTAAGAGATAGGTGTTGGTATTCTCACTTTACAGATGAAGAAACTGTGTCAGTGACTTGCCCAGGGTCACATAGCTAGTGTCTGAGGGCAGATTTGGATTCAGATTTTTTTTTTTTTACTCCAGTCCTAGTTGATTTTTTACTGTGCTACCTATTTGTCTCCATAAAGGGCTGGTTGTGAAAGTGAAGGGGAATATATATATTAGGAAACTTGAGGCAGAGAGAGTGGAAGAATAGGAGGTTATGGTCAGATAGAAGAATTGTAGGATTGTAAAGTTGGAGTAAGTACTGGTGTTGATAAGATCAAGATCTCTCTAGAATTGGATCTTCCCAGAGCAATACTCCACCAGATTAAGCTCTATTCCTGTAGAGATAATGTCAGACAATCTGCACCCTGATCCCTGACAAAATCAGAGATTGCTCATTTAAGTACCATTTTTTATTTGTTAGCCTATAAAAACATAAAAGAAAATGTTCATTTCAGCTTTAACAATATCTAATTAGTGACATTTCCTACACCAAAGTTTTCATCTCTTTTATTGGCTTGAGTTGCACTGCTTTATGTGTCCTACAAAATGTCTCATCTTTTTTATTTCTTTTAAACTTCATTATCTTTTTGATGACACAGTAATTTTCCGTTCCATCTTTTATCTCTGTTTAGCTGACTTTTTCACTTTGTCTTTCTTTATCACTGTGCAAGCTTTTACCCACTTGTTTGGGTAACTTTTAATGGAAATTTCAATTTCTATGAAATATATGCTAATATTTTTAGGCTGTTTAATGAACTTTTCTAGTGGCCAGGGGAACAGATTAAATAGTAAAAGGTATAAATGTGGCAAGAGAGACAGCTTGTACATAAGAAGGGAGATTTGAAGAGTGATTATTGACAATTTTAAATTAAGCAAACATTTTATTTTTGATTGAACATCTTTCTTCCTTCGCACTGAGAGTGTAAGGGCTTTTGTATTGTCTATTTAAATCTGAGGTATAGAAATACTTATGTACCATGAAATACCAAAAATGAAGTGTAGTGTTGTTAATTGTGTTCTGGTCACAGAATTAGTTAAATCTAAGCAACAGTTGAAGGCTGATGCCTAGGTGAGGGAGGTCCTATAGTTTAGGCCAGCTAGGTGATTCAGTGGCTAGAGCAGAGGTGGGGAACCTATGGCCTCAAGGCCACAGTGGCAGTCTAGGTCCTCAGGAATGGCCCCTTGACTAACTCTAAACTTCACAAAACTAATACCCTTAATAAAATAATTTGTTTCATAAAACTTGAACTCAGTCAACAAGCCACACCCAAGGACCTCAAAGGTCACATGTAGCCTCTAGGCCCCAGATTCCACACTCCTGAGCATGAGTATTGGACTTAAAGTCAGGCAGACCAAAGTTCAGATCCAGCCTTAGGCATTTAGTAGCTATGTGATCATGGGTAGATCACTTAACCTCTGTCTGCCTCAAGTTTCTTCATCTGCAAAATCAGGATAATAATAGCCTCAGTTTGTCTCAGTTTCCTCATAAAAAATTCAGTATAATAATAGCATTTGCCTTCTAGGGTTGTTGTGAAAACCAAATGAGATGATATTTGCAAAGTGCTTTGCCAAAATTAAAGCACTGTATGTCCGGAAACACAAGTAACTTGTTAAAGAAAATAAGAAACTGGGTGGCTAGGTGTCGCAGTGAGTAGGGTGCTGGCCCTGGAGTCAGAAGGACCTGAGTTCAGATCTGGCCTCAGACACTTAACACACACAAACAAAAACCTAGCCGTGTGACCTTGGGCAAGTTACTTAACCCCAATTGCCCTCCAAAAAGGCTCCAGTAAGGAGTCAGTTAAAAATTAAGAAATCAAATGCTTTTCATTACTCCTAAATCACTACTTGGGTACTCAGAAAATTATATTTTTCAGAATCGTCAGACCCAACCCAATTTTTTTTCTGAGCTGCAGAATTGACAACTTGTGTTCACTAATGCAGTTTCTCTTCCCCTTTTCAAAAACTACCCATGTCTCCATGTTGAGAGAATAGCTAACTTTCTCATAATTATTTGGCCATATTGAATATGCTTATTGTTCTGCCACAAATAGATTTCTATTAAGATCAAGCTCAAGCAGAAGGGAATGTGTGCAGGGTATCAGATCATTTCCTTAATTCTTCAGACCTCATTTAACATATTATGGAAACAGAAGGGGAGGCAGTAGAAGAAGCTTCTTTTCTTCCAGCATAGATGAAGCAGCACCTCTGTGTCAAGGTGGCTTCCATCACCAAAATGGTATTGTACTCATTGGCATGGGGATAAGTGTTTGAAAAAGTGTAGTACTGATATAGCCTAGGGCTGGAGGGGAGTCAATTACATTACAACAAGTCTGTCAGTTCTCCCTCAGTGTCCTTGGTACAAAGAGCACAGATCTCTCAGAAAGGATGAATATTGCTTTCGTGATCACCTGGGGTAGAGGCCTGGAAGACAGCCCCGGTTGGTGCAGAGGCCCAGATGCTGGGGGGGGGGGGTGGGGGGCGGAGGTGCAGAGGCATGGATGAGGCCTAATCAATGTGGCAGCATGCTGACCCACCAACCACAAAGGCCATTGCCAGGCCTATCACCACAGGGCTGGGAATGGACAGAGCAGTGTAAGAGTCAAATGCAGAGCTCCTTGCAGGGGCAGCAGCTACTCTTGAGACTACCAATCCACAGCCTAGAAATTTAAAAAGTCCCTATCTGGACTTCCAGCGACCAGGATGGCAGAGTGAACCCGTGTACCTCCAATCCCCCCCCCCCCGTGACCCTGAAAACATAATAATTATTGCCCCAGGGCAAAACTTTAAACAGTAAAGGCTTGGGAACACTAGAGGAAGGGCGTGGCTAGGGCCCTGCCTCAAAATGGGTAGAAGGCAGGGTGCAAAGACAAAAACTCTGGAGTCCTACTATCTTGAGAGGGAGGAACCAAATTCAGAGGGAGACAGTGTTGACTCCACACCCACAGGTGAAGACTCGATAGGAAACTGGTCTCAAGCATAGAAAGCATTCTTAGATGAGCTCAAATAGAACTTTGAAAACCAAATTAGAGATATAGAAGATAAAATGAATAATTCTTTTAAAATCAAAATTGCAAAATTAAAAAAACTTTACAATGAAGAAAATAGCTCCTTAAAAAGGAAAATGTGTGATATGGAAAAGGAGCTTCAAGAACTAACCAAGGAAAATAATTCACTAAAAACTAGAATCAACCAAATTGAAGTGAATAACTCTATGAGGAACCAAGAATCAGTCAAATAAAACATCAAGAATAAAAAAATTAGAAAAAGAGGTAAAATATCTCAATGGAAAAATAACTGACCTGGAAAGCAGATCTAGGAGAGATAATCTGAGGATTTTAGGTTTAATGGAAAATCATGATGAAAAAATGAGCCTGGACAACATCTTCCAACAGCTCGTCAAGGAAAACTGCCCTGAGATACTAGAACCAGAGGGTAAAATAGAAATCGAGAGAATCCACTGGTCAGCTCCTGAAAGAGATCCCAAATTGAAAAGTCTAAGAAATGTTGTGGCCAAACTCCAGAACTACCAGGTAAAGGAGAAAATACTACAAGCAGCTAGAAAGAAACACTTCAAATATCCCAAAACCACAATGAGGATTGCACAGCATCTGGCAGCCTCTACACTGAAAGATCGGAGGAAGTGTAATACAATTTTTTGCAAGGCAAAAGAGCTTGGGTATGGGGCGGCTAGGTGGCACAGTGAATAGGGCACCAGCCCTGGAGTCAGGAGGACCAGAGTTCAAATCTGGCCTCAGACACTTAATACAAAAAACTAGCCATGTGACCTTGAGCAAATTACTTGACCCCAATTGCCCTACCTTCCCCACTTCAAAAAGAAAGAAAAAAAAAGCTTGGGTTACAACCAAGGATCACCTACCCAGTGAAACTGAACATTTTCTTCCAGGCAAGGAGATGATCTTTCAATGATATAACAGATTTCCAGACCTTCCTGATGAAAAAGCCAGAGCTCAATGGAAAATTCAATCTTCAATTATGAGATGCAAGAGAGGCATAGAAGGCTAAACAAGGAAAACAGGCACACATACATCCTGTTGTTCAATAAGAGTAAACTGTTTATAGACAAATAGAGTGTATGGGTATAAATTACATAAAACGATGATAAAACAAAACTTTATTAAGGGCTACAAAGGGAGTGCTGTGGAAGAAGAGGAAAGAATGAAGCAGAAAAGGATAAATAATGCCACACAAAGAGGCATAAAAACAATATCCTAGAGGGAAAGAAGGGAGATGAGCATTATATGAGCTTTTCCCTCATTGGCTCTGGTGCAAGGAGGGAATAACACAACCAGCTAAGTATAGGATTCTTAGAGAAGAGACACAAAATGTATCACAAAAGAGGAAAGAGGGGAGGGAGAGGAGCTTTGCATGAGATCTGTTCTTGTCAGTCTTGGTTTGAAGAAGAAATAACATACTACACTAAGTATAAAAATCTATCATATCCTACAGGCAGTAGGAGGGGGGAAGGGCTAAGAAATGGGGTTGGTTGGGGGCAGCTAGGTGGTTCAGTGAGTAGACCACCAGCCTTGGAGTCAGAAGGACCTGAGTTCGGATCCTGCCTCAGACACTTAACACAAACACAAACAAAAACTTAGCCGTGTAACCTTGGGCAAGTTGTTTAACCCCAATTGCCCTCCAAAAAGCAAAAAAAAAATGGGGTTGGTGGTTAGAAGGGAGGGAAAAAGTAAGAGGGAAGGGGAGGAAAAGGAAGGTGGTGGTCAAAAGGAAAACTCTTAAAAAGGGGAAAGGAGAAGGGGAGAAAAATAAAAGCATAAACAGGGGAGGAAATAGGATGGAGGAAAAGAGACAGGTAGTAATCATAACTGTGAACATGAATGGGATGAACTCTCCCATAAAATGGAAGTTGATAGCAGAATGGATTAAAACCCATAATCTTAATATATGCTGTTTACAAGAAACACATCTGAAAAAGGGATATATACACAGGGTAAAGGTAAAAGGCTGGAGTAAAATATATCATGCCTCAGCTAAAGTAAAAAAAGCAGGGGTAGCAATCCTTATCTCAGATAAAGCAAAAGCAAAAATTTATCTAATTAAAAGAGATAAGGAAGGAAACTATATCCTGCTAAAAGGCACCATCAAGAACGAGGCAATATCATTACTTAACATATATGCACCAAGTGGTATAACATCCAAATTCCTAGAGGAGAAGGTAAGGGAATTAGAGGAAGAAATAGATAGCAAAACTATACTAGTGGGGGACCTTAATCTCCCCATCTCTGAATTTGATAAATCCAACCTCAAATTAAGCAAGAAAGAAGTTAAGGAGGTGAATAGAATTTTAGAGAGGGTAGGTATGATAGATCTCTGGAGAAAACTGAATGGGTATAAATAGGAATATATATTCTCCTCGGTGGTAAATGGCACATACACAAAAGTCAACCATGGATTAGGACATGTGCAGAATGGCAGTAATATTAAATGCATCTTCTGAGATCGTGATGCAATAAAAATCATATACAATAAAGGGCCATGAAAAGATAGACTAAAAGCTAATTGGAAACTGAACAATTTAATCCTAAAAGATGGGTGGGTCAAACAGGAATTTATAGAAACAATCAGTAACCTCATTCAAGAGAATGACAATAATTAGACAACATACCAAAATTTGTGGGATGCAGCAAAGGCAGTTCTTAGGGGAAGTTTTATATCCCTGAGTGCATACATGAATAAATTAGAGAAAAGGGTGGTCAATGAATTAGGCATTCAATTGAAAAAGCTAGAAAAAGAACACATTGAAAATCTGCAATTAAATACTAAATTAGAAATAATGAAAGCCAAAGTAGAGATTAATAAATTGAAATTAAGAAAACTCTTGAATTAATAAATAAAACTAAGAGCTGGTTTTATGAAAACAAACAAACAAACAAACAATACAATTGATAGACCCTTAGTCAATATGATAAAAACAAGAAAAAAAAGAAAACCAAATTATGAGTTTCAAAAATGTAAAGGGGGAGGGGCAGCTAGGTGGCACAGTGAGTAGAGCACCGGCCCTGAAGTCAGAAGGACCTGAGTTCGGATCTGGCCTCAGACACTCAACACACACAAACAAAAAACTTAGCCATGTGACCTTGGGCAAGTTACTTAATCCCAATTGCCTTCCAAAAAAAGCAAAAAAAAAAAAAAAAAAGGGCAAATATACCTCCAATGAAGAGGAAATTGAAACAATAATTAGGAATTATTTTTCCCAAGTGTATGCACATAAATTTGACAATCTTAGTGAAATGGATGAATGTTTACAAAAATATAAGTTTTTCAGATTACCTGAAGAGGAAGTAACTTACTTAAATAACCCCATCTCAGAAAAATAAATTCAACAAGCCATCAGTGAACTCCCTAACAAGAAATCTCCAGGGCCAGATGGATTTGCTAGTGAATTCTATCAAACATTTAAAGAAGAATTGATTCCAATAGTCTACAAACTCTTTGGGAAAATTAGTGAAGAAGGAGTCCTACCAAATTCTTTTTATGACACAAATATGGTACTAAAACCTAAATCAAGAAGAGATAAATAGACCAATTTCCCTCATGAATATAGATGAAAAAATTTTAAATAAAATATTAGCAAAATGATTATAGCAACTTATCACAATAATAATACAACTTGATGAGGTAGGATTTATTCCAGGAATGCAAGGATGGTTTAATATTGGGAAAACCATCAGTATAATTGATCATATAAATTATATAGCTAGGAGAAACCACATGATTATCTCAATAGATGGAGAAAAGGCTTTTAACAAAGTGCAACATCCATTCCTATTAAAAACACTAGAAAGTATAGGAATAAATTGAGCCTTGCTTAAAATAATAAGTAGCATCCATTTAAAGCCATCAGCAAATATTTTATGTAATGGGATAAGCTAGAAGCATTTCCAACAAGATCAGGGGTAAAACAAGAGTGTCCACTATCACTCCTCTTATTCAATCTGGTGCTAGAAATATTAGCAGTAGCAATTTGAGAAGAAAAAGAAATCAATGGAATCAAATTAGACAAAAAAGAAACCAAGTTATCACTCTTTGTGGATGATATGATGATATACTTAGAGAATCCTGGAGAATCAAGTAAAAAACGACTTGAAACAATAAATAAATTTGGCAAAGTTGCAGGATATAAAATAAACCCACATAAATCCTCGACATTCCTATATATTTTTAATGAAACCCAACAAGCAGAGATACAAAGAGAAATCCTATTCAAAGTTACTGTATAATTTATAAAGTATTTGGGAATCTACCTGACAAAATAAACCCAGGACCTATATGAACTACAAAACACTTTTCACACAAATAAAGTCAGATCTAACTAACTGGAGAAACATCAATTGCTCATGGCTGGTCGAGCTAATATAATAAAAATGACAATTTTACCTAAATTAAATTAAATATTTAGTGCCATACCAATCAGTTTACCAAAAATTACTTTATAGAATTAGAAGAAAATAGTAACAAAATTTATTTGGAAGAACAAAAGGTATAGAATAGCAAGGGGATTAATGAAAAAAAAATGCTGGGGGCAGAGTCAAGATGGTGGAGTAGAAAGAGCACTTCTGCTGAGCTCCAACCCACACCACTTCAAAATTATGTAAAAGGGGGACTTTAAACAACCATTGGAGCTCCAGAACCCACAAAATGACACAGAGAAGCTAACCTCCCCCTGAGGACAGCTCAGCAGCCCTGCAGGGAACAGCCAGCACAGTCCTCTGGGAGCCAACAGTGCAGCACTCTGGGAGCTGAGCCCAGGCCAACATGAGTTGGAGGTTTTAGCCCCAGGGCAGCCAGACCAGCAGCAGACTGGAGGGACCCTAGAACATCAGCAGCTGTGGCATTTCCAGAATTATCAACACATAGATGCCTAGGTCAAAGTGAGAGATTAGTGCCCTATGGATTTGGGGATGGTTGGGAGAAGGCATCAGCTTCTTCCCCTGGGAGCAAGAAGTTGCTGAGGAGCAGGCACAGCTTGCACCACATTGCCGTGTTGCCGCTTCAGCTCTTGGCCTACGAACTGTAGGGGGATCCGGTGATCAGTCTTGGGGGTAATTGCTCTCACTTTAAACTTCTTGGATCTGGATTGCAGTCTGGGGTGGAGGTCTTGGGGTGTGTGACCAGCTTGCCAGAGTGTGTGGGGGCTTCACAGAGGGTACCAAACTAATACATCTGGAAGTTGAGAAAACCCCAATGTTTGGGACGGAAGTTCCCCTATCTGGTGGCAAAGTCCTACTGTGACAACAAACCCAAAAGTCAAGTAATTGAGTGGCAACATGCCCAGGCAAAGGAAACAAAATAAACAGAAAACTGCAACATTAGACTCCTATTTTGGGGGCAAAGAGGATCAAAGCATGGAATAGGAGGAGGACTGTGAGTTCAGAAATCCTGCACCAAAAGCTCCAAATGAAAATACGAGCTGGTTATAGGCCATAGAGGACCTTAAGAAACAGATAAGAGAAGAGGGGAAAAATTAGGAAGAGAAATGAGAAAGATGCAAGAAAAGTATGAAATGACAATCAACAGCCTGACTGAGGAAAATAACACCTTTAAAAATAGACTAACTCAAATTGCAAAAGAGGCTAAAAAAAGCAATGAGGAGAAGAATGCCTTAAGAAGCCGAATATGCCAGATGGAAAAATAATCTCCAAAGCTCACTGAGGAGATTCATTCCTTCAGAGTTAGATTGGAGCAAATGGAAGCTAGTGACTTCATGAGAAATCAAGATGCTGTTAAACAGATCCAAACAAATGAAGAATAGAAGGCAATGTGAAATATCTCATGGGAAAACCACTGACCTGGAAAATAGATCCAGGAGAGATAATCTAAAAATTATTGGACTACCTGAAAGGCATGATCAAAGAAAGAACCTAGAAATCATCCTTCAAGAAATTCTCAAGGAAAATTGCCCTGAAGTTTTAGAACCTGAGGACAAAATAGAGGTTGAAAGAATCATCTCCTGAAAAAGATCCCAAAAAGAAATCCCCTAGGAATATTATAGCCAGGTTCCAGAATTCCCAGATCAAGGAGAGAATATTATAAGCAGCCAGGAAGAAACAATTTGAATATTGTGGAAACACAATCAGGACACCACAGGATCTGGCAGCTTCTACACTGAGGGACTCAGCAGTCAATGACTATAATAACCTACTCTTTGTTATATCCAAGACCCTAGATTTTGGGATAAGAACTCACTATTTGACAAAAACTGCTGGGAAAACTGGAATACAGTAATGCAGAAACTGGGCATGGACTAACACCATATACCAAAATTGTCTAAATGGGCGCATAATCTAGGTATAAATGATGATACTCTAAGCAATCTGGGAAAGCAAGGAATAGATTACCTGTCAGATTTATGGAGAGGAGAAAACTTCATGACCAAACAAGAATTAGAGAGCATTATAAAATACAAAATGGATAACTTTGATTACATGAAATTGAAAAGCTTCTGTGCAAACAAAGCCAATGTATCCAAGATTAATAGGGAATTGGGAAACTGGGAAAGTATTTTTACAGCCAATGTCTCTGATAAAGGCCTCATTTCTAAAATATATAGAGAATTGAGTCAAATCTATAAGAATACAAATCATTACCCAGTTGACAAATGGTAAAAGGATATGAACAGCCCATTCTCAGAGGAAGAAATTAAAGATACCTAAAAGCATATGAAAAAATGCTCTAAATCACTATTGATTAGAGAAATGCAAATCAAAACAACTCTGAGGTACCACATCTCACTAGTGAGATTGGCTAAGATGACAAAACAGGAAAATGATAAATGCTGGAGAGGATGTGGAAAAATTGGAACACTAGTACATTGCTGGTGGAGTTGTGAACTGATTCAACCATTCTGGAGAGCAATCTGGAACTATGTCAAAAGGGCTATAAATAATTTCATATCCTTTGATGCAGCAATACCACTTCTAGGGTTGTAGCCTAAAGAGATCATAGTGACCACCAGGAGTAATAGGCTGATTATGTGGAATGCTTTCAATAGAACCTTAGGTGCTAGACTCAGCTTGAAGAAGCTCAAAAAAGCTTATTTTAAAATTTTCAGTACAAGCATTTATACTTCAGAAATTTGCACAACAGCATTTGATTTATTGTTTTGTGTGTTAGACTCGAGATGAAGAAAATGTTGCTAATATGCACTTAAATATGCATTTAAAAGTACACATGCACACACACACACACACACACACACACACACACACACACACACACCCCGAGAGTTGGTTGATAAATATTTACTAGCTTACCACTGCTTTTTTGCCCATCATCAGACTCTTGTGACAGAGGTAGAACGTTGTCCATTGAACCTTGCAAGGAAGAACACAGAAATTTAAGGTGTTCCCTCACATTGAAATATCCTATCAGGTATAGGTATCTGCGGGAGACTGATCCTCCCCATACTCAGGGGTCATGGCCACTTGAAGAGCAGGGATATGAATTTTTTCAGGCTGCTTCTGGTGGATTAGATGTAACAAACCTTGTGAAGTTGTATGGATACAGAATTTATGACCTTGTAGAAGAGTATGTCAATGTGACTGAATCTCTGAATCTCTAAATTCTGATTTCAGTGACAGTGCATCTATTTTCAGATCACAGGTTCCTGTAATACATGTAATGATGAAATTCAACTTATTAAGAAAAATAATGCTCAGTAGACCTTGTTACACTATCTGTAGTCTGAACATGTTATTATTATTTATTACTATCATCACCCCATAACCATTTTTTTAACAATCAGCTTCACAGTAGCTTTTCGTGTGGACAGCAGCATCTTGTGTGGACAGAATATACTATTTGAAGTCAGAAATATCTGGATTCAAATACAATCTCTGACATATGGGCAAAGGACAAAATTTCTTAGCCTTAATTTCCTCATCTGAAATCTGGAGATAATAATGCTCATGCTATATCTACCTCACATGGTTCTTGTAAGATTCAAATAAGATCATGTCTGTTAAATGCTTTGCAAAATTTAAATCTTCATGTACATAGCAGATATTATTTTTATTGACCACAACAGTCCCGTGAGGGTTCTTCTCTGCCCCTGGAAAAGACTTCCTTCCAAATCCATTTTGTAGGCTAACATTGTTTATTCTGTCAATTATTAAGTAAATTGTTTTTGCTTCTCTAGCAACCTCATTGTTGCCTGTTCCTGTAAGATAAGGAAGAAACTGATGAGAATCAAGATAGAGGGGGAAAAAATCTGAATTTACCACAGTCAATGGAATTTCTCCAGAAAAATGGTCCTTATTTGAGCCCTGAATCTATTTCAGTTTAATCATTCAGACACTATATTCAGAAACCATTATACCAGAGATTTTAGATAAATTAGTTATTATTTTATATTGGCTATGTCACTGTACCTTTTTAATAATCACATACTGAGACTCATCTTGTTTCTTTGAAATATTATAAACATATACACACATGTACATACATATGCATATACATACATATATAGGAGCACATATAAATCAATATGGAATATGTTATAGTATAGTACATATAAAATATATATATACTTATAGTTGTGTGTTCATATATATTCACATATATTAGGTTGCTTTTGTATATACCTTTATATATGTGTCAATATAAACATATATAAAGGAAGAAAGAGATAGAGAAAGAAATCTTTGAAGATTATATATAGTCATATATATATGTATATATATATATATAAATTTTTGTATTTAGGCAAGAATAATTAGTATGAAATTTGCTTCTATTTGGCTTTTTTCCCCTAATTTTTTAAAATACATAATTCTTCTGATTTGAATAGCAAGCTTAGTATATTAGAATGTTTAAAATGCCCCAAATTTTCTTTGATGATATCCCTCTGGCTTTCCCATGGAATGACATTATGTATTCCCAACACTATAGAGATTGAGAATATCAAATTACTTTACCCATCAAGTAGCAACAGTGGACAGTTTGCAACAAAAACATACCTAACAGAACCATATTCTTTTATTGTTTCTTAAACATTTTTCCTTTTACTTTTCAGTACTAATTATATATTATTCCTAAAACTTCATATATTTTCTCCTATTGCAAGTCAATCCTTATCTTTAAATTTAGGACTCAATTCCTTTCCATCGCTCTAGTTCAGGATGCTACCTATTACTTTTGAATTTAAACTTTTTCTGATAGGGTATTGTACTACCAGTATATTCCACCAAAGCATGAAATTATAATGAAAATAAATTATAATGTAACTGAAAAGCAGATGCTTAGAATATACATAATAAATGAAAAGAAAAATTATATATACATTTGCTTTGATAAACTTTTTATTTTTCTTAAATTTTCTTTTCTCGTCACATATTAAGTCCCCAACTTTCTTACACAAACTGCTCATATTAAGTCCCCAGGGTACCATTTGACACAGATACATACACACGCACACACACACACACACACACACACATACACATGGTCAGCACACATACATAAATATATACATACATATATAAAACCATACTATACATACTTCTATTTATTAGTTCTTTCTTTGGAGGTGGGAAGCTATAAAGCCAACCATGAGCAGCTCTCCAGACCACTGCTGCTGTGAATAGCTCTAAAGTTCTGATCACACAGTACAGTGAACTCTCTATTTATTCAGCAGTAAACTAAAGCAAAACATTCATATAAACCAAAGTACAGCATTCACAATGATATAACATAACAACTTATCAATAAAGTGGGCACATAGTTTTAAACAAAAGATATCATTCATTATACAAAATACAAAGGTCACCCTCCCCTAGGTCACAGTGTCAATCTCAGTCAGAAAGTCTTCTTCTTGATTGGAGAATAGCTTCCAATCATCCTTAACTCAATCAAGTACAAAGTTCTCTTTCCCCTAGATGACAGTAAATCATGATTTTTTCAATCAGTACTGAGTACCCAAGGAGGGGTCCTTTCATCTTGTCTCAAGGCCGGTTCTCAAATTCCATGGTTCCACTGCTCCTCATCCAGTTCCTTGTCCAGTTCCTCATCCAGCTCCTTGTCCAGCTTCTCATCCAGTTCCCTTTCCATATTGAATCTTACAGTGATCAGTCCACCTCAAGTCCTCCACAGTTTCTGTTTCTGGGAAGACAAACTTAACAGTCAAAACAACATTCATGCACAACACCAGTACCATCATCAATTCACTTTATGCCTGTGAAATCAATGCAGACCCACAAACAAGGTCTGAAAAATCAACATAAATAATCAGTATAGTCCCAGGACCTCTGAAAACATCAGTAAAACCCCACTCCAGGACTTCTGTAAACAGACAAAAAGAAAATCCTCTTACAGGGTTTCTGAACCAGCAGTAAGGTCCCAGGGTTTCTTTAACAAAAGCAACATCCTCTGTCAACAGACAGATTTGACAAAGTGATACAAACAACAGACAGAAGGCTTCTGTCTGAAAAAGTAACACAATTCTACAGACAGAATGTTTCTGTCTTTTCAGTTCTTCTCAGTCCCAGATTGTGCTCTTCCTTTTCTGTGGTGGTTCTCCTTGTCTCAACCTTCCTGTTGCATCAGCATGGTCCTCCCACCTTCAAATCACAAGTGGCTCAAAAAAGGTGCTAAATATTTAAGTAGCTGAAACTAGGTGCAAAGTACTTCTTTGCTTGCCATTTCAGAAGCATCTTCCTTCGAAAGGTCCTTTGTACTTGATCTGGATAGCTATAATACTCAAAATAGCTTAGGCATTTATAGTTATTCTTCAAACAATGCATTTTCTTTTTTTAATTAAATTTTATGTTTATTTTTAGTTTACATCATTCATTTTCACAAGATTTGAGTTACAAATTTTCTCCCCATTTTCCCCTACCCACTACCCCAAAACAGCAATCTCACTGAATATCCCCTCCCCGAATCTGCTCTCTCACATATCTTCCCCTATCTCCCTCCTACTTTCCTAGGGCATGGTGGATGTCTATGTCCCAGTGGCTGTATCACTTATTTCCCAGTTGCATGTAAAATAATAATAATAATAGTAAAAATAATAATAATAAAAAATATGCATTTTTAAACATTTTATTTTAAATCTTTGAATTCCAGATTCTTTCCCTTCCTCCCTTTTCATCCACCCTTACTGGGAAGATAAGCAATTCAATATAGATTGTACATGTGTAGCTATGCAAAACATTTCCATTGTGGATATATTGTGAAAGACTGACTGTATTTCCCTCCATCTTATCCCACCCCCACTTCTATTCTCTACTTTGATCCTGTCCCTTTTCAAAAGTGTGTGCTTCCAACTTCCCTCTCCCCTAGCCTGCTCCCCATTCCATCATACTTCCTCTCATACCCTTTCCCGCTACTCTCCTGTAGAGCGAGATACCCTTTTTATTATGTATGTTATTCCCGCCCCAAGCCAAATTCAATGAGAATAAGGTTAATACATTCCCTTTTGCCTTCTTGTTCTTCCCCTCCATTGGAAGAGTTTTTCCCTTGCCTCTTCTATATGAGATAATTTACCTCATTCTGTCACTCCCTATCTCCTCTATCACCTCTTAATTTCACCTTTTAAGTATCATTCCTTCTTATTCAATTGGTCCTGTTCCCTCTGTCTATGTATATCTGTACACACATATATACACACATATATGCATTCATATGCCTATATACCCTCCTATATATACATATATGTATATACACATACATATATATGTATATACACATACATACATACATACATACATACACACACACATTTCTATTCCCTTCAACTATTCTTGTACTGAGAAAAGTTTCATAAGTTACAATTATAGTTTTTCCATGTAGGAATATAAATAGTTCAGCTTTGATAAGTTCCTTATGATTTCTTTTCCCTGTTTATCTTCTCATGCTTCTCTTGCTTCTTGCACTGAATGTCAAATTTTCTATTCAACTCTGTTTTTTTTTCGTTATGAATGTTTGAAAGTCCTCTCTTCCATTGAATGACCACATTTTCCTCTGAAACATGATACTCTGTTTTGCTGTGTAGGTGATTCTTGGTTTCAATCCCAGCTCCTTTGGCCTCTGGAATATTATATTCCAAGCCCTTTGACCCCTCAGTGTACAAGCTGCCAGATCCTTTGTTATCCTGATTGTGTTTCCACAATATTCAAATTGTTTCTTCCTGGCTGCTTGTAATATTTTCTCCTTGATATGGGAACGCTGGAACCTGGGTATAATATTCCTAGGATTTTTCTTTTTGAGATCTTTTTCAGGAGGTGATCAGTAGATTCTTTCAACCTCTCTTTTGACATCTGGTTCTAAAACATCAGGGCACTTTCTTTGAGAATGTCTTGAGGTATGATTTCTAGGTTCCTTTTTTGATCATGGCTTTCAGGAAGTCCAATAATTTTTTAAATTGTCTCTTCTGGACCTGTTTTCCAGATCAGTGGTTTTTCCAATGAGATATTTCATATTGCCTTCTGTTTTTGTCACTCATTTGTATCTTTTTTAGAGTACCTTGGTTTCTTATAAAGTCATTAGTGTCTGTTTGCTCCAGTCTAGTTCTGAAGGAATTATTCTCTTCAGTGAGCTTTTGAGATACTTTTTAAATCCAGAAAATCAGTCTTTTTAAGGCATTCTTCTCTTCATTGGCTTTTTGAACCTCTTTTGCCATTTGAATTAATCTATTTTAAGCTGTTATTTTTTTCAGTCAGGTTGTTGACTCTCATTTCATAATTTTTTTGCATCATTCTCATTTCTCTTCCCAATTTTTCCTCCACTTCTCTTATTTGTTTTTCAAAATACTTCTTAAGCTCCTCTAAGGCCTTTTATTTTTGGCCCGGCTTATGACCTGGCTCATATTTTTCTTGGAAGCTTTTGGTGCAGGAGTTCTGGCATTGCTGTCTTCCTCTTGTTATATGCTTTGAACTGTTTTGTCCCCAAAATAGGAGTGTAAAGCCAGATTTCTGTGCTTGTTTTGCTTACTTTGCTTGCTCATGTTGCCACTCAATTACTTGACTTTAGAGCTTTTTTTGATCTGTTACCAGAGAGGAGAGCTTTGTCCCAAATTGCTGGGATTTTCTCAGCTTCCAGACATATTAGTTGGCTGCCCTCTCTGAAGCCTCCACATGCTCTGGCGAACTGATCATGCAACCCAAGACCTTCATCCTAGACAGTGATCCAGATCTAAGCAGGTTAAAGCAAGAGTGATTACCCCTCAGACTGTTCACTTGGTTCCCCTGCAATCTGCAGGCCAGGAGCTCTGAAGCAGCCATGTGGTGGTGGCTGCATGACAACCATGCCTTAGCTGCTCCTCCCTCCAAGGAGCAAAGGCTGTACCACACTCCTGAACTTCCTGTTCCCAAAGTCCACACTGCAGTGACTCTCAGTTTGTCCTTAGCATATGTAGGTTGATAATTCTTGAAACCTCCACAGCTGCTGGCAATCTGAAGTCCCTCCAGCCGGCAGCTGGTTGTGGCTGCCCTGAGGCTAAAACCACTGGCTCACACAGGGCTGGGCTGAGCTCCCAGATTGCTTCACTGGCCCCTTCTTGCCAGCTTGCCAGGCTGTCTTCAGTGGGAGGTTAGCTTCTCTCTTTCATTTTGTGAGTTCTGTAGCTCCAAAGTTTGTTTAGAGTAATTTTTTACATGAATTTGAGGAGGTGGAAGCAGGAGCCATGCAGAAGTCCTATTTCTACTCTGCCATCTTGGCTCCCCAAACAATGCATTTTTTAATGTTTTCTTGCATGTAGTAGGTGCTGAATCAATATATATTGATTTAAAATGTCCTGTATTGAACTGGATTGAAGGTGGTATGGAATATTTGAAGAGTTTGAATGTAAAGCTTTTATTTTTTAGATACACCCAGAGGCAGATAAGCGTATGTAGACAGTATAGAATAATGGAAAGACTACTAGAGAGAAAATCAAGAAATTGGGTAGCATTCTCAGTACTGAGTAAGAAACTTTCTATACTACAATTTTTTCAACTAAAAATTAAGTTGAAATAAATGATCTAGGCAGTGTGGTGAAGTGCAAAGAGAACGGCAAGATGTAGTTTATTTGAATCCAGTCTTGACTACTTACTCCCTATGGTATCCTTGGAAGGTCACCTAACCTGTATGGGCCTTGTTTCCTTGTTTCCTAAAATGAAAAAGAGTAGCAGTGGATAGAGTGACAGACCTCAAGTTGGTAATATCTGGGTTAAAATATAGCCTTAGATACTTACTAGCTGTGTGATCCTGGGTAAGTCACAGAACCTTGTTTTCCTCAGTTTCCTTATATGTAAAATGATGTCGAGAAAGAAATGACCAACCATTCTAGTGTCTTTGCCAAGAAAGCCCCAAATGAGATCTCAAAGAGTTGGAGACAACTGAAATGGCTCAACAATAACGGCAACAACAATATAAAATGAAAGGTTTGGATTAGATATTCATAAGGATTTTCGTTTCTAAATCTTAGTAGCTCACCTGTGAAATTAGAAAGAGTAATGAAGATTTCAGGCAATTACTTAGGAAATATGATAAAATGAAGAAAGTACATTTCCATGAATCTTTTATATATAAAGGAAGTAGTTCATTAGATTAAGTTTAAAGGTTGTGTCTCTTAGATAGGTGCTACAATGGGGTAAGAGGGTAGACTAGATGACCATTAAAGTCCCTTCTAATTCTTAAATTCTGTGATTCACTGAATAAGAACAAATTTTTCAATAACATGAACCAGAGGGGTCAAAAGAAGAAGAAAACTAATGTGCTGTAGATCTTGTATCCTCCCACTCTGGGCTTTCAGTTTAGTACTCAGGTTTCTAGGTGTTTTGGAGAATCCTTCCCAAATCATTCCTCATAAACTCTCTCTAATATTTACTTTTAAAAAGTTAGCCCAATGACTTTCTCAATTGCTGAGAAATGCTATTTCATTAAATAACATTATAAATTACATAATAATATAGCAGTTCATTCCATAAATCTTGAGTTGGCACTCTGGAATACAAAATAACATTGACAGTGACATAGCTTGATCCTAATAGGGATAATGTGTGAGGCAATCATGCATGGGAACATATAGGCGTCCAAATGTGAAGAGACATGAATGCAACAAATGTGTGAATAGGGCATAGTCACAGGGGAATAACTCTTGTCTGACATAGCAAAGTTGCTGATATTTTCAATGGATGTTTTTGCTTTGCCAGACCTGTTTCTAGGAAGGTGTTGTTTCTCTTCTACTCTCATCTGTTTAGTTTGGAAATTCTAGGGTTTTCTCTAAGCCCTGGACTACATTTTGCTCTAGAAACTCTGTTTCACTATCAGAGATATTATTTTACTGATTTACTCTTGGTCAGTTGCCAAAGAGACCCCCTACTGTAGACACATCCCTTTCATGCTGGTGTCAACTTTAGGCATCATGGGTAGTAACACAAACACAGGAAATGAAAGGCAATCTGATCAGTGAAGAAAACCTGTGTGTGTATAATCTTAAAACGTCTGATAATTTAAGTTATAAAAAAACACACACATCTAGCTGCAATATCTAGCTGACTTTTTACACAGCAACAAAGATTGTGTCTTTGACAAAATTTACTGATTCAAAAAGGATAGGTTAGCTCCTACTCATATTTGGTTTCATTTCAACCTAGTCTAAATGTGTTTTACCAGAAGAAAGAAAATAAAAAGAGAAGGTTTGGAAGGGGAAAGTTGGAAGGTTGAAATGTATGAAAGGTCAGGCACATATCATTCATTAATCCTTTGTACTGGGAAGGGTGAAGCTGGTGGATTGCTTGAGCTAGGCAGTTCTGAGCTGTTATGGACTAAATCAACTGTGTATCTGCATTTTAAAAATAATAATTATTTTTAGTTTTCAGCATTCATTTCTGCAAGATTTTGAGTTCCAAATTTTCTCCCATCTTTACCAGTCTGCCCTCCCTTCTTTCACCCCACCCTCTTATCCCCTTCCCCCTTACTTTCTTGTAGGGCAAGATAGATATCTATACCCCATTTCCTGTATATCTTATTTCCCAGTTGCATATAAAAACAATTTTTAACATTTGTTTTTAAACTTGTGAATTCTAGAATTTGGCTACAATATTTTTTAGGAATTTTGCTTTTGGGATCTCTTTTAGGAGGTGATCAGTGGATTCTTTCAATTTCCATTTTACCCTCTGTTTCTAGAATAACAGGGCTGTCTTCCTTGATATTTTCTTGAAAGATGATGTCTAGCTTCTTTTTTTTATCATGACTTTCAGGCAGTCCAATAATTTTTAAATTACCTCTCTTGGATATATTTTCTAGGTCAGTGGTTTTTCCAATGAGACATTTCATATTGTCTTCTATTTTTTTTTTTGGTAATTTCTTGTTTTATCATAACATCATTATCTTTCGTTTGTTTTATTTTAATTTTTAAGCAATTATTTTCTTCAGTGATATTTGGGACCTCTTTTTCCATTTGGCCAATTCTGCTTTTTAAAGGCAATCTTCTGCTCATTGTCTTTTTGGACCTCTTTTGCCATTTAGGTTAGTCTATTTTTTAAAAATAAATTTATTTAATTTTTAGTTTTCAGCATTCATTTCCACAAGATTTTGAGTTACAATTTTTATCCCCACCTCTTCCCTACCCCCACCACAAGATAGCAAGCATACTGAATACCCCTTCTCCTAATCTGTTCTCTCTTATGTCCTCCCCCATCACCTCCTTACTTTCTTATAGGGCAAGATGGACTTCTATACCCAATTGCCTATATAGCTTATTTCCTGGTTGCATGTAAAAAAGAATTTTTAACATTTTCTTTTAGAACTTTGATTTCTAAATTATCTCCCTTCTTCCATCCTTACCCACCTCCACTGGGAAGACAAGCAATTCAATATATGTTGTATATGTCTAGTTACAAAAAAACATTTCCATAGCAGTTATATTGTGCAAGACTTAACTATATTTCCCTCCATCATATCCTGGATCTATTTTCCAGGTCAGTGGTTTTTTCAATGAGATATTTCACATTGCCTTCTATTTTTTTACTCATTTGTAACTGTTTTAGGGTATCTTGGTTTCTCATAAAGTCATTCGTGTCCATTTGCTCCAATTTAATTTTGAAGGAATTATTCTCTCCAGTGAGTTTTTAAAATTCTGTTTCTATCTGGCATATTTGGCTTTTTAAGGCATTCTTCTCCTCATTGGCTTTTTGGACCTCTTTTGCCATTTGAGTTAGTGTATTTTTTTAAGGTGTTATTTTCTTTAGTCAGGCTGTTGACTCATTTTTCATGATTTTCTTGCATCATTCTCATTTCTCTTCCCAATTTCTACTCTACTTTTCTTACATGATTTTCAAAATTCTTCTAGATATCCTCCATGGCCTGCACCCAGTTCATAATTTTTTTGGAGGCTTTTGATGCAGGAGTTTTAACTTTGTTATCTCCTTGTGGTTCTATGTTTTGATCCTCTTTGTCTCCAAAAGAAGATTCTATAGTCTGATTGTGCTTACTCTGTTTGCTCATCTTACCAGTCAATTATTTGACTTTTGAACTCTTTGCCACAGTAGAATTCTGCTTCCAGAGTGAGGAGTGCTATGTCCCAAATTTCTGGGGTTTTGTGCAGCTGTTGTCAGAGTTTTTCTAGGCACCTGTCTCAGAATTGTGAGGAAGACTTTCTCTTTGCAGCTTCAAGAAGCTCTGCCACACCAGCGCTCCTCACCCCAGGACCATCAACCAACACTGTGACCCAGATCTAAGCAGGGCAAAGCAAGAAAATCTTGTGTCAGTGCCATAAGAGAGATTCCTGAAAATGCCCTCTTGACAGTCACTTGGTCCCCCTATGATTTCTACGCCTGGAGCTGGGCAAAGCAGCAGCAGCAACAATTGCAGCCATCATTTCCTCCACCACCCCAGGGACAGGGGCTAGAATATGCCCTTCTTTCACTCAGAATCAACAGGGTTCCCCACTGACCTTTTTATTCTCTTTGTTGTTTATGGGTTGAGAAGTTTGGAAACCACCACAGCTGCCAGTGATTCACTCTCCTCAAGTCTACTCTGGCTGGTTTGTACCACTGGTCTGGGCCCATGCCACTCACAGGAATGCATTTGGTTCCCAGCCGAGTGTGATAGACCCTTCCTATTGGCCTTCCAGGCTGCTTTCAGTGGGAGATTTTTTTTCTCTGTGTCACTTTGTGGGTTCTTTAGCCCTAAATTTTGTTTAGAGTCATATTTACAGATATTGGAGGTGGTTGGAGTGGGAGCTCGAGCAAGTTCCTGCTTTTACTCTGCCATCTTGGCTCCACCCCCCAGTTAGTCTATTTTTTAAGGTGTTATTTTCTTCAATACTTTTGGGGTCTCCTTTAGAAAGTGGTTCTCTTGTTTTCATGATTTTTCTGCATCGTTCTTATTTCTCTTCCCAATTTTTTCTCTACTTCTCTCACTTGATTTTCAAAATCCTTTTTTAAGGTCCTCCATGGGTTATGAGTAATTCATATTTTCCTTGTAATCTTTGGACATAGGAGTTTTTACTTTGTTGTCCTCTTCTGGTTGCATATTTTGAACTTCTTTGTTACCAAGGTAAAATTCTATAGTCTTAGTTTTTTTATGCTATTTGCTCATTTCCCCAGCCAAATTCACTTTCTAACTCTTTGTCAAGGTAGGACTCTTTTTCCAGTGGGGGTGTGGCTGGGTGTCCTTTCCCAAACACATGAGGTTTTGTGCAGCTGTTTTCAGAGATACTTCTAGGGATCTGTAAATTTTTAGCTCTTCCAAGGTGGTATGATCAAAGGAGAGGTGCTTGCTCCTTTCCTGGTCTGTGCTCTGATCTTTGAGTGACCACAAGCACTATTTTCTGCCTTGGAACTGTGAGGAGTATTCCTTCTCCACTTTGCCACACCATCACTCCTCCTCACCCCAGGACCACCACCCAGGACTTCGACCCAGATCCAAGCAAGGCAAAGTAAGAGAATCCTGCCTCAGCACCAACAAAGAGATCCCTGCAATCCTCCTCTGATCAGCTGCTTGATATCGACACCATCTGTAGGCTTAGAGCTCTGGAATCAGTCACTACTGCTGCATCCACTGCTGCCACCTCTACCATCCCAGGGCTGGGGCTTGACTGCACTCTTTTCTCACCCAGGTCCCACAGAGTTTTCCCATTGACCTTCTATGTTGTCTTTGTTTTTTATGTGTTAAAAAATCTGCAAGGTTCCACAGCATTCAGTGATTTAGTCCCCTGAGGCTTGCTCCAGCCCTGTCTGTCCTGGTGCAGCCCACAATGGACTGCACTTTGCTCCCAGTCCAGTGTAATAGACCTTTCCTGTAGACTTTCCAGGTTTTCTTGGGCTGGATATTGGTTTCATTCTTCCATTTTGTGTGTGCTGTAGCTCTAGAACTTGCTTAGAGTTATTTTTTGTAGGTATTTGGAGAGGTTTGGAGGAGAGTTCAAGCAAGTCCCTGCTTTTACTCTGCCATACCACCCCCCCATCTTTACTTTTCTGCGGCAAAGGGGTCAACTGCAACAGGTCAGAAATCAATCAGTTCAAAGCTTTAATGCCCGTCAATATTAGAGTTGTACTCATGAGTAGTGGTCACTGCCCTTCAAGCTTGAGCAAGATAGGGAGAGGCAGGTGCAAAAAGAAAAAAAAAAGAAGAAAGGGAAAGAAAAAAGGAATAAATAAATGAAGAAGAAGATGAAATAATTATGTGGTAAGAGGGAAAGTATCCTGAGAATGTCTCCCATATCCAGTGCAATTCAAAACCTAGGGACCCCCAAAGAACGATTGCAATAATAATAATAATAATAATAATAGCCATTAATGAGTCCCAGGCCAAAGCAAGGAGAAAAATAGTCGATCATAAGGAAACCCTTTTGTGAATGGTAGAGGGGGGAATATATGGAACCATAGAAAATTTCTTAAATACTCCTTGCCTAAGGGACTCTCAGCTAGATTTCAGGTCAATCCACTTGGGGGCCAAGTTACCTCAAACTAACTGGGTCTGTTCCACAGTGCATGGGTTCACAACAGTTTTGATTGGTGCTGCTTCTGCTGTTATTGTTGTTTTTGTTGGTGATAGCAGTGGTGGTATTAACTCATACTGCTCCCATCTTCTGAATTCTTAGCCTACAATAGAAGGTTAATTGGACAGCTTGTGCACTCAACTGGTTTCTACTCCTAGCTAACATTCTAAAGCATGTGGCCTACACTCTGAACATTTTCTTCCTCATCTTCACCCATGTCTTACTGGAACATTGAGCTGTGTTCCTAGAATCACTGTGGACTCTGATGGGTAAACTTTTGCCTTATTTTGCTTAGAACAATATCTTTACCTCATTTTCTGGCTGCCATTTTCAGATCATGCCACTGTTCACATACCAGTTTCCCACCTTCCATCTCCCTTTTATGTGTTGCCTTCCCTCATTAGATCGTAAGATCCTTTATGACAGGTACTGTCTTGTTTTCTTGTATTTATATACCCACAGCTTATCACAAAATCTGGCACATAGTAAGAACTCAAAAAGTGTCATTGTTCATTATTAACCCACTTTCAGACAAAGCAAAGAACTCCTTGAATGTGTTGTTTAGACCCCCTGAAATAAACTTATAAGGAACATGTACAATAATTATATAGGATGGGAAATTATGGATGGATTGATTACTATCTATATTCCTGGGGGAAATATCCATGTCCATAGAATCACAGGACCATTTAAATATTTGAATAAACCTAGCCACAATATAATAAAGGAAGTCAAAAGAGAAGATAAAATAGAATGGGGGAGAAAGGTGGTTGCCTGAAAAAGTAAATTAGCAAGCTTAATGGTTTAAACATGTAAACTATGAGCCAATGCTGCAAAAAGGAATAATGGCTAGTGCTAGGTCATAGGTATCCAAATGTAAGGAGTTATTTTTAGACATGTGATAAAATCTTTTCATCCATTGTTGTTTGCTCATCATTTCTTAAAATTGAGAAGGAAATCTATGTTCTCTTTCAGTCTAATGAAAATATTCAGAATGTACATGTGACAATTCATTTATTGACTTTGTATCTTAGGGAACATAAAGAAAGATAGCCTGATATGAATATAGACCTTGGCCTTGCCAAAATCAATTTTTATCTCTCAGGTCAATCAATATTGATATTCATCTCAATGAGAAATCTGTATCTATTTAGCACACAGTTCAACTAACTTTCTAAATAGTAATGCTATCTATTTGGGCTTAAGAGACAGCAATGTCTGAAGTGCCATTATTATAGATGTGAAGAACTGATTAGGAGTTCTACTTCTGAAACGTATAAAGTGAGTGATCATGTGAAAGTTATTTAACCCAGGAGACTCCCACTTTTTTCTGTCTGTGTCCCTTGGCTCTCAGCAAATCTTTCTGTGTCCCTTGTTCAATATGAAAGGAGATTAATTCTAGTGTTTGCTATGCATGAGCACAGGAAATAAAGCATATAAATTAATTTTTATAAAGAAACTTTATTTGCTATATAACATCATTTATAGTAACAATGTTGTTAAATGCTTATCAGAATAATCAAATATCTAAATGGAATTCCTGCTTCTATTGCTTATCAGCCAATGGTTTTATTTTCTCACTCCACCATCTTGACGCAACTCCTCTCAACATGGCTTTTGAAAGAGATAACTTCATGCCACAGTCAGCTTCTTGATTTCTATTTGATTGACAAGAAGAATGAGAAGCCTTGTGAGCATTTTTAAGTATGTTATATACTGTTCCAAGAGAATATCAATAATGTTGTAACTTTATTGACTGGAAATCAATTTTGAGATTCTGATAATCATTTAGTTCATTTTTTACTGTTTTTCCCTTGCTCTAGGGGAAAAGAATTTTTATATCCAAATCTCATTTTAGTTTTGATGAGTAAGAATTATTCCTTCAATTTTCCCTTTCAAAATTTTCATATGTATTATAACACTTTATTTCTTTCCTACCCTGTGTCCACTTCCTTAATATCCATTTTCTAATCCACAATCTTCTTCACAAACACCATTACAGTTGGGATAGGAATTGTAAACTATATTCACTTACTAAGTATTCTACCCAGCCTTTGTCAAGCTTGTCATCTTTTCTGGAGGTACTCATAACTAAAGTTGGGAACTCCTAACTTATGCTTTTAGAGCCCCAAATGATTCTCTAAGAGTTGCTGATCTGCCTCAGTAGAGGGAGTTTTCCTACCAGAAATTTCCTGTATTGGTGAGATAAAAAATTTGTGCTAAAAAACAAATCTGGGTTTATTCTTATTGTCTAAGGATATTTTATGCACTAAACCTGAACTTGGGTCAGGTTAAATATCCATGGTAGGAAAGTACAAATTATTTTAATGGGTTATTTTGATTCTTTTCTTTGATTCTTTTTTAGCTAATGGAAAATATTTCTATTTATTTGTTTAAAATGGATCAAATCCAAAGAAAACTCTTACCAACTAATTACAGCAAAATCTTGATAATATGCATTTTGAAAGTGTAAAAATATGAGCTACTCTTACTTTTTAGAGTCTATGTCATTATTTTAAAATCATTAGATTTTTAGAGTCTATATTATTATTTTTAAATCAGGGATTATAGTAGGTGCTAGATAACAAGGATGCAATCTCAGGCCAAAATTATTTTTGATGATGATCAGCAACTGATATCTTCTCCTTCTCCTCCTCCTCCTCTTCCTCTTCTAATTTTAAATAGATTTATTCTCCAGGACAAGAATTGCATTTTCCCTTTTTCAGTACTGATGAAGTGCATTGTTGTCCATTTTCCTCCCTCTGCACACATTCAAGTATTCAGAATGCCTAGTTTTATACAGTAACTTAAATATTATTTTTAAACTGCTACTGCCTTGGCTAGAAATTTGAGTTCTTCAATTTTTGGAAAGCTGTGTAAAGTGCTTTTTCTTCTGGTGCATTTAGTTGACCTCTTCAAAGATGGGTCCAGAAGAATCACCTCCAGATGGGGCTGCTCCACCCCCTGGTAATCCAACATGCTTATTTTCTGGCATGCCCACTGCATTCTGGTACAGCTTAGTAGTGATGGGGTTGCAGACCTTCTCCAGTTCTTTCTGCTGATGCTCATATTCTTCTTTCTCAGCAGTTTGCTTCCTATTCAGTCAGCTGATTATTTCATTACAATTTTCAAGGATTTATTTTTCTTTATCACTAATTTTGTCTTGAAATTTTTCATCCTCTGTGGTAGCCTTCACATTGAAAGTACAAGATTCAGGAGAATTGTTAGAAGACACATTGGCTCTGCTTCTCATCCTCAGTCTTGTATTTCTCAGTCTCCTGGATCATGCGCTCAGTGTCTTCTTTGCTCAGATTACCTTTGTTATCTGTGATGTTGATCTTGTTCTTTTTGTCTGTGCTTTTAACCACAGCAAAAACATTGAGGATGCAATTTTTATTGATGTCAAACATAACTTCAATCTGAGGAGCACCTGGGTGCTGAAGGGATTCCTGTGAGCTCAAACTTGCCAAGCAGGTTGTTTTCCTTTTTCACTGCTTTCTCACCCATAAACCTGAATGAGCACACCAGGCTGATTGTCTGAATAGATGGTAATGGTCTCTGTCTGCTTAATGTGGATGGTGTCATCATGTTTGATCAGAATTGTTATAAGTCCACCAGCAATTTCAATTCCAAGGGAAAGAGGAGTGATATCAAATAGCAGCAAGTCTTGCACATTCTCAGATTTATTTGCAGACAAAATGGTAACCTGGACAACTGCAACTTAGGCAACAGCCCCATTAGGACTGATGCTCTTGTTGAGCTTCTTGTTATGGAAGAAATCTTGCAGAAGTTTCTAACTTTGTGGCATACAAGTGAAACCACTCACCAAAATTATATAATAAATCTGTGGTTTATCTAGATTGGCATCTCTTAAGCCTGTTTCTACAGGGTCCAGTGTGCAATGGAAGAGATCAGAATTCAGCTCTTTAAAATGGACTTGAATAATTGATGTACAGAAATCAATGTCCTCATAGAGTCAATCTCAGTACTGGCCTGGGTACTGGAAGAGAGGATACTTTACATATTCACAAGCAGTGCACAGAAGGCAGACAGCCCTCATGTTCTCACTGATTTCCTTCTTGTGCTTTCTCTTGCAATTGACAATGAAATGGTTTATCATGAGGTTGTCAAAATCCTCCTTACTCCAGGGGGTGTCCTGAGCTCTGGACTTGACCTCAAAATGTCATCTTCAATGATAAGAATGAAGATAATGAAAGTACCACCTCCAAGGTCAAAGATCAATACATTTCGCTCAGCACCAACCTTTTTTGTCTAAGCCATAAGCAGTAGTAACAGCAGTTGTTTCATTGATGAATCAGAGCACATTGACTCCAGTGACCGTTCCAGCATCTTTGGTAGCCTGATATTGGAAATCCATGAAACAGTCTGGTACTATAACCACAGTATTTATAACAGTCTTCCCACAGTGAACTTCAGCAATTCCTTTCATCTCGGTTAGAGCCATAGAATATACTTCTATATAGAAACTTTTTGTTTCTCCTTTCTACTCCACTTGGACTTAGACCTGCTTGTGTCCCTTACCACTGTGAAAGGCCAATGCTTCATGTTTGATTGTACAACTGCATCATCAAATCTGTGACCAAACAGACATTTGGTATCAAAAACTCTGTTGGTGGGATTCATTGTAACTTGATTCTTTTCAGCACCACCAACTAACATTCTGTGTTGGTGAAGGTGATTTAGTTTGGGGTGGTCCTGTCTCCTTGGTCATTAGCAATCATTTCCACTTTTTCATGTTGGAAGACTCCCTCACAGGAACAAGTGGCCAAGATCAATGCCAATGGTGGATCCCTTTGACATAGTTGCTGCAGAGTTAGGGGTTGTAGCAGATCACTATGAAGGAAGAAGGGCTGCTGCTGCACTAAGTAGTGCCCAAATCTTCTTAATGCACAGTTCTGACTATTACTATCTACTCAAAAACCTTTTGCAGTTCTTTATTGCCTTTAAGACAAAACACAAACAATTTAGCCTGACATTTAATATGCCCTAAAATCATATTCTAATATACCTTCTATATATACATATATATGACTCCAATATACCTTTTCATATTAGTCTTGTTCATAAAGTATTATGTTTCAGTCAAACTGGGACTACTAGTTATTCCAAGATTTTAACTGGCAATGCCTGACATTTGTGCATTTGTGTAGGTTATGTCCTATACCTGGGATGAATTCTTTTTTTTTTATTAGACTTAAATACTAAAACTTAAATACATGGTAAGAAAAGAAAAAGAAACATATTATAAACTTAGAGACAGAATAAGACAAGAAAAAAAAGGATCATCATGTGCACAGCAGAATATGAGAGGATTCAAAATATACAGCAATAAAGTTGTGTTTCAAGAAAGCCTAGCTACTACTACACTTTGTGTTGAGAGCTGTTCATTTTTTCTTTGCTTCCTGGTAAGTTTTTTTTTTTTGTTGTGCATTTTCTTTTTTTCTTTCACCTCCCTTTCCTTCCCCTTCTCTTTCCTCCCCTCCCACAAGGCTACAATTCATCACAGATACACACACATACATACACATATACAAACATACACAATACATACATAAATACATATATAGACGTATGTATATATACTTTCCAATCAAATTTTACTCCTCATTTTTGTTATTATATTATATATATATTATATTTTATGCATATCTCTTATTTCCTACCCCTCCTGATTCCTCTACTTTACTTCTACCTGCTACCTTGCCCTATTACTTAACCTACCCCTGCTTCAAGGATCCCTTCCTTATCCTCCCACTCCTATTAATCTAAACATCATTCTCTACCCCCTTTTAACCTATTCCTTCACTTTCCCCTTTAAAGATTCCCTTATCATTTGAATTCTTTCTGAATTTAGAAGACTTTTATACACACATGCATATGTATATACATACCTATGTATGTATGCATGCATGTATGCATGCATGCATGCATGTATGTATATGTATGCATGTATGTATAGTTCTCTCTTGAACCCATTACCAATGAAAGTAGGTTTCCAGAACTACCATCCCACCTCCCCTGTCTGTTTCCTAAGTCAATTCTTCTTCTATCACCTCATTTGTACTCTTTTAGTTGTTCCTAAATAGTTTTACTTTTTAAAGTCATATCATACTCATGTCTACCCCAGCCTTTCTTATGAACTACCAAATTATTAATAATGTTAGACACACATTTTACATATATAAATCGTAAACAGTCTGTCCTTATTGAGTCCCTTGTAATTAGTCTTTTGTATGTACCTTATATTTTTCTTTGACTTTTGTATGTCAAATCTTCTATTAAGTTCAAATATTGTTTTAAACAATATCCTGAAAGTCTGACAATTCTTTAAATGTCCATTTTTTTCATTCAGTATTATGTTTAGCTTTGTTGGGTATGATTTATTTTTTTTCCCAGAACCCCAGTCCTTTTTTTTCTTTGATATGTAGTGTTCCAAGACATGTGGTCTTTTAGTGTTATTGATGGAGTCATAGCAGGACTGCCCTCAGCCCCAGTATCCAAAATTCACTATAGGCCCACTGTATCTACCTACCCCCACTCTACCAATGTCCTAACTTATGCCTCACTGCTCACTAGAACAACAAGTGTGTCCCTGAACTCTTAGTTCTCACAGAAAAAACAGGCATGCCCATGGGATAGAAACTTAGCCACACACCCCCCTCCCGCCAAACCCTTTCTCATGAGAACAGGTGTGCAATCACAAGTGCATCATCAATTTAGTCCAAAACAAGACTAAAATACCTAACTATCCACCTTGACCAGACAAGGCCACAATAGTTAGCCTGTTAGAAAACAGCACCAACAGGATATAGAGCAGGATACTTAACCACCTAACCATAGAAGGAGCCCACCCTATGTAGCACCTGGTCAGTAATAGTAAAGGGCTAACCTGGAGTGAACCTATGATATAGAGTGTATTATAATATCATTACCAAAATAATGCATCCTAACTGTATGCATTATGGGCACCCACATGCACAGTTAAACTAAGGCCAGGACCCCTCCTCCATTACCTAAACCCTCAATAAACTCCTCTAATCAATCATATTCCCATAATTGTATGTAAATCTTGATTGTGTAAACAGTATCATATTCTCTATAAAATTGTGGGTCTTGCCTTACTGAGGGGCCATTTTCCCCAAAGGGACTCCACCAGCCAAAGTGTGAAACCTCAAAACTAATCTTTCCAACTGGCTTGGAGTCAGCTTGAGTCTTTGTAGTTCTTTAGATGTGACCTGCCGCAACCATACAGAAATCTCATCATCACCACTGCTAGAGCTTGTGTGCTTCTAATTGTGCCACCATCATATTTAAATTGCTTTCTTCTTGTTGCTCGTAATATTTTATCCTTGAGCTGGGGTTTTAGGAATTTGACTATGATATTCCTGTGTGTTTTCCTCATAGGATCTCTTTCAGGTGGTGATTGGTAGATTTTTAAAATTTCTACTTTCTCCTCTTGTTCTAATACTTCAGGACAATTTTCTTTAATTGTTTCTTTTAGTATTGTATCAAGATTCTTTTTTTGATCATAGCTTTCAGGCAGTTCAATTATTCTCATATTTTTCTCTTCTCATCTGTTCTCCAGATCAATTGTTTTTAGTATGAGATGTTTCACATTGTCTTCTATTTTTTCATTCTTTATATTTTGCTTTAATATTTTTAAATTTCTTGTAACTTTGCTAGCTTCTCCTTGTCCAATTCTGATTTTCAAGGAGTTGTTTTCTTTCTTGAAATTCTGGATCTTCTTTTCTAATTGGTTGACTTTCTTTTCATAATCTTGTTTTTCATGAATTGTTTTGTTTTTATTTTTTTAGTTCTTTCCTCAATCTCTCTCATTTGATTTTAAAAGTATTTTTTAAGTTCTTCTATGAATTTTCTTTGGGCTGGTGACCATTTGATGTTACTCTTTGGGGTAGAAGAGGTTTTCTTTGCTTCTGTATCCTACTCTGAAGATGAATGTCAGTCTTCTCTATTCCCACAGTAATTCTCTGTGGTTGGATCCTTTCTCCTTTGTTTATTTAAAAAATATTTGTAGCAGTTTGGTTTTGGTAATCACCTCTAGTATTGGAGATTGTGGATTAGTTCTTCTGGCCTCATATCTTTCTTCAGTCCTTCCCTCTGGCTTGGAGTTGAAACCAAGACCTCTAGCCTCATGTAAGTGCCCACAGCCAGTGGCAACCCTGCCCTGCTGCTTCTGCACTTGCTGGGCATGCATTGGTTTGTATTACCCAGGGCCATTTCTCCACAGCACACCTGGGTCTGGTGTTCCTTGTCAGAAGAGATCTTCCCCAGCTCAGATGACTAATTCTGCTTGCTTTCCCAGGGTCCTCTGGCTGGGGCCTAGGCAGCCTCCCAACCCCACCAACCTCAGGGATTGCTGCTTATTGTTTAAGTGAAACTAGCTTGGTGGATTTTACTTTTCACAGGGATCAAATTTCATCCTGGGATTTTTCTCCAGAAGGACCCCTGTTCTGCCCCTACTTTTGTTTATTTTTACTGCTCTATGTTTGCCCTGAAGTGCTATTTTATCTCATTTGTGGGGGAAATCTGGAGAGCTTGGAATTTTTGTTACCTACTCCACCATCTGTCCAGAAACCTCCCCTGTGCTGAATTCCTTAACTCTTAAAATTTCTTCTCTCAAGACTGAGCTCATTTAGGGCTTCTTCCATGATTATTACTCCCTATCTTCAACCCTGTAGGACCGAGCCTAGAGCATCATCTATTGCACATTACAGGCACATGACTTCATTCCCAAGGTCATGGGTCTCAGTTTCTCTAGCCCTTTGGGCATGAGGTAGATGTGTCTAGCTCATAATTCTTTGGCGAGTAGAAAATCACCAACTATAAATCTTGCAGTAAGGTGAAAGATCACTTGGTCTTACCATTAAACCTGCTGTTGCATGCTTCAAATGCTTGGGCATTGTCATCTTTTCTAAGGCTGCACTCTAAGGACCTCTGGAGCTTGTCATGCTGTAAGAATCACCTGGCCTTTTATCATCCTTGTTCTGAACCCTCGTAGGTGTGTTGTCTCTCCCAATTAGAATATGAATCCCGAGAGAATGAGAACTATCATTTAGTATTCATCTATAGCATTTGCCATAATACTTGCCATATAGTAAGTACTTATTAAATAATTTTAATTCACTGATTTATTACCTCATTCTCACCCCCACCGAAAGAAACCATTCTTTTCTACTTAAATTTTCCTAGAATATTTATTCTGGGTCTTCCTTTGCTGCTATTGTACCCTTGTTTGAATCATAGTTTATTTGCTTACATATTGGTATCTCCCCAGTTTCATGGTTGATGGTTTGCTTCTTGATAGTGAGGAATTGTACAGTTTTTATCTTTTCATTATCAGAGCCTAGCACAGCATCTTGAAGATAGGAAGCATTTAATAAATACTTGTTGACCTAAATTGAATCTTCCAATCTTTTACTTCATGTCAGAGAGCAAGGATTAGTAAATAATGTTCACATGATATTTGTAACCAGCATATATGAGCCTACTTAAGTTAATGAATTATAATCCTTTTTATCTGAACCATAAACTTAACTCTAATTAATCAATTTGCTAATTGTTCTTCCATGGTGTTTACATTTGTCCCTCTACAATATTTAACTTAAATACAATGGAACCATGTCAAAACATTAATCAATACACAATGAAATTTGTTACCTACAAATATGTAGGTAACCCCTATTGGGTTTTTGTTTAAGGTAACTCTGTCTATAAGTAAATGGGTCTTGAATGTCAGGGCCTTGTGATAAAAGTTTACTTCAAATTCAGTGATTAAATGGAAAATGAGACACCACCTGATGTAGCCCAATATTAAAAGATTTCAAAAGAATATCCTCTCTGTTGGTGAGCCTTGTCCTAATTTATCTTGTAATAATTGAACTATAGTACTTTCCCTAATCCTCTTGACTGACCCATAATGTTCCTGACCTTAGCTCAACTACTTGGCTGATCTGGCAATGTATGTTTTATCCTCTAGTGTGTTTGATCTTTATTCCTATTTAGTGGTTTTGTTTCACCTTGAATATTACTATGGCAACTTGATGTCAGTTTTTAATTCCTTCTATTATATTTTTTATATTTTGTGGAACTTCACCTTGGAGAGAAAAATGTGTCTTGGATCATGTAGATCAGATACTGACTTCTTTAATCTATAAGAAACATATGTCACTGTATTAATAAATATTTAGGAAAGAGATCCAATACCAAAATTGTCCACCTTGTGGTGCTTTATGTGAGTCACCAATTCAGTTGGCTTTAAAGTCTTTCTCTGATGTATGGAGAGGAAAATTTTCCTAAAGGTTACAATATCCTTTCTGACTATCAGGTAGTTCTTAACTGGAAAACTCCTAATTGGGTCTCTCCAATGAAAATACTTGATAGCCTATTAACCAACCAAATAATCAATAAACACTCTATTAAGCCCCTAATGTGTTCCAGGCACTGTGCTAAGTGATGGGGGTACAAAAAGAAGCAAAAAACAGTCCCTTCCATCAAGGAATTTGCAATCTAATGTTAAGTCCTCTTGTTTCTATCTTTGTAATACCTGTCACATATACTCCTTTTTTTCCCCTTGACACTGATACCATCTTGGTTCAGATCCTCATTATTTCAGAGCTGCATTATTGCAATAATCTGTTGGTTAGTCTCCCTGTCTCAAGTCTCTTCCCATTCCAAGCCATTAGCTATCACTTAGCTATCAAATTAATCTTCTAAAAGGTCACCCATGTGACCCCTCTATTTAATAAACCTCAAGGGTTCCCTATTATCTCCAGTATCAAAACTTTAAAATCCTATGCTTGTCTTTTAAAAGCCTTTGTTCCTATCTTTCTAGTTTTTTTTTTACCTGACTCCCTTCCATGTACTTTGCAATCAAGTCATACTTCTTGCTGTTCCTTGCACATGACATACCATCTCCTGGCTCCAGGCAATTTCAGTGGCTATCCCCCAGGACTTGAATTCTTTTCCTATTTGTCTCCATTTCCTTCAAGTCTCAGGAAAAGTCCTACCTTTTGCGAGGAGACTTTCCTAGTTCTCCTTAATTTTAGTGACTTCCTTCTGATTCTATACTCAATTTATTCTGTATGTTTTTATATAGTTGTTTGCATGTTGTTCCTCCCCCTCCCCCCCACCGCTTAGACTGTGAACTCCTTAAGAACAGACACTTTTTTGGGGCATTTCTTTATGTCCTCAGTACTTAGCATAGTGCTTTGCACATAGTACTTAAAATCTCAGGTACTTAAAAATGGTAAAAAGGTACTTAAAATCCCAGTTGAATAATTTTATTTGTCCACTTATAAAATCAATCTAGGCAGTTAAATGGTATATTACTCAACAAATAAAATAATGAAATCTCTTATATTTATTTAGTTCAAGAGTATTGTACCCATCTGAACTCTGATCATTGTCATCTCAATTCATGGGACTTGGGTACTGAACATGTTTATTTTACCCAAGACAAAAAAGGCAGCTAGATAGGTTCCTATACTGATGTACTCCAGCCATTACCTAAATCTTCTTGTTTCCCCTCTTACTTCTTTAAATTTAGTTCAGAAGTTCTGCTTATTAGATGCACCTGATGATAAAGAAAATATAGAAAAGCGTTATCTGCATCCTGTTTCAAGAGCATGGACTATAAATGAAGGAAAGAGCAGGCAAGAAAATGAGAGATAAGTTTCCACCCAGCTGAACAGCTGAGTGGAATTTACAGTGGTTTGCAGCAACTTGGTATCTTCTAGCCTGTATAACCTTACTCTCAAGATCATGAACTCTACCACAGCTCTAGTAAATTTCTTTATTCTTTCTCATGTGTTTCCTGAACCTTCCCAGGATGGTGGAAAGAAGAGAGGAAGCCAACCCTTGACTTGACATTATATAGATTATTGTTATCTTTTCTCCTGCTGTAGGACTCTATTAAAAATGGTTAATTCTTTGACATCCGTGGCAAAATAAAGGAGATATGACCCTGTCATATGCCAGCATAGAGAACTGTCCCCCACCTATTTATCTGTTTACCTGCCTATTTTCCTTCCTTCCTTCCTTTTCTTCCCGCCCCCCCCCCGCTTTTGTTCTTGATCTATGAGGTCTATGTCTCTCTCTCTCCATATATAAAATACATATTTGTATATATTTATGTATATGTATGTATGTGTATATATGCAAATATATACATGCATATTTACATATATTACAAAGCTATATTTTATCAACAGAGATATAAATAAATAATCACCCCCAGACTTAAGGATAAACAATTTTAAAAGGGAAGAGGGAAGCTTATATGTCCTTTCTTGAATTACTTGATATAGTTTGCTTGAACTTGGGCTTTACATTTCATGTATTATCATCATAACAATTCATCAAGAAAGGTACATACCCCATTCTCTAACATTAAAGACAGCTTTCTAGCAACATTTTGGTAGATTTTGTTGAGATTACTGATAATGTATCAGTTAACTGCTTTTAGATTCCTTCACATTATTCTTTCATTCTCCTGTGAATTCTTTACCCTCAAAATTTTGGAGTTCCTGAAGTGGAGGATAGGAGACCACCTGATAGAATGTTGAAGGAAGGATTTTTGCTCTGACTGGTGGTTAGATTAGGATCATAGGATTACTTATTTGGGTCTGGAAGCACATTAGAGGCCAGATCATAAAACCCATCATTTTCAAATGAGGATATGGGCTCAGAGATATTAAATGTATTTCCCCAAATAATATAGGTAGCAAGTGGCAGAGCCATTGACTCCAAATTTATTGTACTTTTCATTGTACCATAATGCTTTCTGTGATTCTCTATTTGACAAAGGCAGGCAGACTATTTTTTGCAAGCATTACCTATTTTGACTCTATTCACTTAAAAACTGACTAAGTTTAATAAAACAACTTCACGTAATTTAGTCATACCCTTAGATTTTAATTTAGGCATGGTAGCATTAATTCATCACCAATTCAGAAATTGGTGTGAAATATGGAAAAAAGCCCTAAAAATTTATTGCTTATTTAGAGGTTGATTTTTTCCCCTCAGAATTAATGTTTACCTTTTCACAGTTTTGAGACTTAAGTCTAAACAACTGTAAATAGGACTGCTCTCTTGCTCCTTTTGATATTTTCCCAGGCTGCTCTTTCTTAGTGAAAATCAGTAAAACATCTAGGGTCCATGTCGACATGAGTATATGTAATTAGTGGAATGATGTGATTGGTTGTGCTGCTCAGTGAACCCAATGTAGCAGTTGAGATTTTCAAAATATAAACTGGCTCTTCACCTTTTTTTCTCTTAAGAAGTGTTTTCTTAGGAAAACACAGATGCCGTAACAGTGATCTTTCTCACAGGAGTTCATCAATCTTACATTTCTTTAATCAATAGCCCTTTTCACCCATGTGTGTCAGACCATACTATATTCCAAACTTGCTGAGATGTTAGGATTTTTTTTATTGGGGAAACTGATGCAATATAAACTTGTCAATACTACTACATCATATTAGTCCCAGGATATCGAGCCGCTCACTGACCCAGCAGAAGACAAATACAAGTTGTGACTATAAAATAATAAAACTGATTCCACAAGCCATAGACAATAAGGTCTCATTACTTCATTGGCACCTCTCACAGGCTTTCTTCCAAACTTTCATTGTTTCTGCATAGAACAGAAATTGGAATTGTGGCTGAAAGGCAGGCCTGCACTAAATCTTTGAGGAGGCATGTGCCTCCCTATAAGTGTTCCTATCCCAGACCATTCTCTATGATACTACCTCATACTGTATTTTTTAGTGAATTCTTTCCATACATTGAAACTTACCTTGTCTTGAGTCAGAGCCAAGATGGCAGAATACGGGCAAGAACTCTCCTGAACTCTCCCAAATTATCCTCCAAACAACCGTAAAATAAGGCCTCAAATCAAATTCTGGATTGACAGAACTGGCAAAAAATCAGACTGAAAATATGTTCAACCTAAGACAATTTAAGAGGTCAGCAGCAAAGATCTGTTTCACTATAATGGTGGTTGGGCCTAAACCAACCAGTAAACTAGCAGCAAACCTTAGAGTTGCCTATGTTACCTGGCAATAGCAGGTTGTGGATTTCTCAGCTCACAGAGGTAATTGGGTGAGACATCTAGTCATAAGGAAATTACAGGGGATCATTTGCTGACCCCAGGAGCATGATCCTATTGCATTGACAATACATAGTTCCAGATTGCAGTCCCAGGGCAAAGACAAACACTAATGGATTAGTGCTTATGATTATAGTGGAGTCACAGTTCCAGGGCAGGAAAGAGTTCTTGTAGTTACTTAGGGCAAAGATAGAAAACAGCACTAATAACTACAGCTAGAAGAGAGCAATGTCCAAGTAACATTTCCAGGAAAATGAAGAGAAAGAGTACTTGTGGCCACAGGAGAACAGGGGCCAGGTCATGTTCCCAGGACAGAGAAGAGTACTTACTTACTTACTTACTTACTCATAGGCCAGGAGAGTAGTGGCCATTTATCTTTTTAGATCATGCCACCTTAGAAGAACCAAAAACTTACAAACTCTCCAAACTAGCTCTGAAAATAGCATAGAAAATACAAAATGTGAGATAGTGTCCCTTCAAAGGCAGTATGAGGAAAGAGCCCAAATTTAACATAAATCAAGAAATAGACAGGAAATATCAACAAACAACAAAAAGAAACTGACTAAAGAAAATTATTATGGTGACAAGGAAGATCATGGAACAAATTCAGAAGAAAAGAGTAATGACAAAGATCAACATACTCAAAGAAAATTTTTTTCCTCAAAGAAAAATACCAACTGGAAATAAGCCCAGAAAGAATTCCAAAAGAGCTCCAAAAGGATTATAAAAATCAGAGGTAAGAGGAAAAAAATGGGACAAGAAATGAGAGTGGTGCAAGAAAAGTATGAAAAATCAGCAGCTTAATAAAAGAGGGACAAAAAAAATCTTGAAGAAAATATTTTAAAAAACAGAATTGGACAAATGGGAAGAGAGGAACAAAAATCCATTAAATAGAACTTTTTAAAAATGGAAAAATATGTAAAAAAGCTTACTAAAGAAGATAATTGCTCAAAAATTAGAATAAGACAAGTGGAAAATAATGACTTTATGAGACATAAAGTAATAAAATAGGATATAAATAATAAAAAATAGAAGAAATTTTTGAAATATCTCATTGGAGAAACAAATAACATGGAAAATAGATAAAGGAGAGATAATAAGATGTATTGGACAACCTGAAAGCCATGATTAAAAAAGGAGTCTATACATCAGATTTCAAGAAATTATCAAGGAAAACTGCCCCAATATCCTGGAACTAGAGGGTAAAATTAAAATGGTAAAATAAAATGGTAAAATAGCCAAATTCTGGAGTTCCCAGGTCAAAGTGAAAATATTGCAAGCAGTCAGAAAGAAATAATTCAAATATTGTAGAGCTACAGTTAGGATAATATAAAAAGAATTGGAGGTCTTGGATGATAATATTTGGCAAAGCAAAGGAGTTAATATCACAACCAAGAATCACCTATTCAGCAAAACTGAGTAGAATCCTTTAGGAGCAATATGGATATTTAATGAAAAAGAAGACTTTTAAGCTTCCTGATTAAAAACAAAAACAAAAACAAAGCTCAATAGAAAATATAACTTTCAATTTTAAGTCTCAAGAGAAGCAAAAAAAAATAAACATGAAACAGAAATTATAAGGGATTCAATGAGGTTGAACTGTTTACATTCCTACATGGTAAGAAAATACTTGTAACTACTAAAAACTTTATCATTATTAGAGTCTTAGAAAGAGTATACGTAGATAGAGGGCAGGGTGTGAGTTGACTATGATGGAAATAACATACATGCATAATTGGGTATAGAAACCCATTTCTGAAAAATAAGAGGAGAAAAGAATTTTAAAAAGAGAGGGTGCCTCATAGAAGAAAGGACAGATAAAAGGAGGCAGTAGTCAGAAGCAAAACAGACTTTTGATGAGAAACAGGTTAAAAGAGAGAAAGAAAAAGATAAAGAGGAAAAATGGGATGGGGGAAATATAGAATTAGAAGTAAAAAAGGTGAATGTGAATGGGATTAACCTATCCATTGGGGGGGAAACAAACAGATAGCAGAATGGATTAAAACCCAGAATCTACCAATATGTTTGTTAACAAGAAACACACTTGATACAGACAGAGAGATAGACACACACACACACACACACACACACACACACACACACACACACAGTGAAAATAAGAGGCTGGAGCAGAATCTATTTTGTTTCAGCTGAAGAAAAAAAGCAGGGGTAGGCAATAATGATCTCAGACAAAGCAAAAGCAAAAATAGATATAATTAAAAGAGAAAAGCAGATAAATTATAGCACAGACAATGAAGTAATGTTGATACTAAACATGTGGTGTATGGTGTAGCATCCAAGTTTTTAGCCAAATGGTGTAGCATCCAATTTTAGCCAAATGGTGTAGCATCCAAATTTTTAAGGAAAATTAAATGTTATAAGAGGACACAAACAGCAAAATTATACTAGTGGGGGGACCTCAAATTTCTCCTCTCATAACTAGATAAATCTAACCAAGACAAAATAGAACAAGAAAGAAATTAAGGTGGTGAATAAAATTTTAGAAAAGTTAGATATGACAGGTCTCTGGAGAAAATTGAATGGGACTAGAAGAGAGTATTACTTTTTCTTAGTTGTAAATGGTACCTTCACAAAAACTGACCTTTTATTAGGACATTAAAAATCTCACACCCAATTGTGGAAAAGCAGAAGTATTGAATGCATATTTTTAGATCATTATGTAATAAAATTATGTTCAATAAAGGCCATGAAAACATAGATTAAAATTAATTGGAAAATAAATAATCTAATCCTAAAGAATGAATGGGTCAAAATACAAATAATAGAAACAGTTATTAATTTCATAAAAGAGAATGACAAAGATTAGATCAATGAATTGGGCATGCAACTAAAAAAAAAAACTAGAAAAAGAAAAAAAAATCCCCAATTGAATACCAAATTGAAAATCCTGAAAATCAAAGCAGAGATTAATAAAATTGAAAGCAAGGCAAACATTGAACTAATACATAAAATTAGGAGCTGTTTTCATGAAAAAAATAATACAAATAAACTATTGAAATTATTTTTTTAAGAAAGAAAGACCACTTCTAGGGTTGTATCCCAAAAAGATCATAGAAGTAGGAGGAAGACCCATATGTACAAAAGTATTTATAGCAGCTCTTTTTGTGGTGGCAAAGAATTGGAAATTAAAGGGATGACCATCAATTGGGGAATGGCTAAACAAGTTGTGGTATGTGGATGTAATGGAATACTATTGTGCTATAAGAAATGAGGAGCAGATGGACTGATTAGAAGCGCAGAACCAGGAGAAATTTGTACATAATTACAGATACAATATATGTGTGATGACCAGCTTTGATAGACTGGACTCTTCTCAACAATGCAGTGATATAAGACAACTCCAAATGACTCATGATGGAGAGAGATGTCTACATTCAGAAAAAGAACTAGAAAGATCAGAGTTTGAATGCAGATTGAAGCAAATTACCTGTTCTCTTTCTTTTTCTTGTTTGGTTTTGTTTCCTCTTTCCCGTTGTTCTTTTCCATATGTTACAATCTTCTTTATAACCTGACTAATGTCTGATGTGGAAGTATTTGCAGATCCTATACTTGATTGAAGCCTGCCATGGGGAGAAGGGAGGAGAAGGAGGGAAAGAAAATTTGAAACTCAAGGGATTGTGGAACTGAATCTTGCAAACTAAAAGTAAACAAAGAGATTAATAAAGACCAAAAAAAAAAAAATAAAAGAAAGAAAGAAAACCAAACTATCAGTATCAAAAAATGAAAAGGGTACATTCACCACCAATAAAGATGAAATTAAAGCAAATTTGTAGGAGCTGTTCTAACCCAATTATATGCAAATAAGTCAACTTAAGTGAAATAAATGAATATTTACAAAAATATAAACTTAATAGATGGTTAATAGATGAAGTAGAAGAATACTTAAATAATCTTAGCTTAGAAAAAGAAATTGAATAAGCTATAAATATGCTCCCTAAGAAAGAAATCCTCAGGAGTAGATGGGTTAGCAAATTAATTTTACCCAATATTTAAGGAAAACATGATCCTAATACTTTATAATCTATCTGAAAAAAAGGCAAAGGACTTGAATAAGTTGTAGTATAAGATTGTGATGACATATTATTGTGCTATAAAACATGACAAGCAGGATGGTTTCAGAAAAATCTGGGAAGATTTATATGAACTGGTGCAAAGTAAAATGGGCAGAATCAGGAGAAAATCATACACACTAAAAACATTATTATAAGGATGATCAACTGTGAATTACTTAGTTGTTCTCAGCAACACAGTGATTCAAGAATGTTCCCAAGGACTTATGATGAGAAATGCTATTCACCTTTGGCAGGGATCAGGGAGGGGTGGGGAACTGATGGAGTCTCATTGCAGATAAGAGCATACTTTTTAAACTTTATTTTTCTTCTCTTTTTTGGTTATTTTTTTTTTGCAACATGTCTAATATGATTTTTTTTTCATGACTACACCTGTATAATCTATATCAAACTGCTTGCATTCTCAAGGAGGGAGAAGAGAGAGTGAATTTGAAACTCAAAAAAAATTTAAAATACTGCTTTTAAAATTTGCCTTTACATGTAACTGATTAAAAAAGGTGTTTTTTTTGTTTTTGTTTTTAGAAAGTTACCTGGTCCTTACAAAAGTCTAGCTCTGTACTAGCTAATTTAAAAAGTAATTGATCTCTTGTTGACAATAGATCTGTTTGGTGTACTAGATAAAATACTTTCATTTTAATAAGAAGTGTTTAATTCCTTGGCCAAAAGCAGAGTTATAATTAGCATGGGATATTCCATGTTTTGACCCATGATTCTGACATTAGATGAAGGTACTTCTTTTTTAGATGTCTGGAGACTGATGTGCATAAACTTTTTGCCTTGTCATACTTTTTCAACATTTTCTGCACAATATGAGTCAACTTTTTTTTACTATCATTGGGTTGTCACAACCAGGCTGTCACCATAGTTCTTATCTTCCTTTATTTATTTGCTTTATAAAATTCTAAATAAGATAAAACTTAATCTTACAATGCAGCCCTTAAGAGAAAGTTTTAATGTTAAGCACAGGTCTATTAAGAACTATTTATCAATTTATCAATTCTAGATGCTTTGCTTAAGATGAAATGCAATGAAATTACAAGTTCTAATGAATATCAATTTCAAAATAGAATGTTATTTGGGTCTCAAGTAACATTAAAGGAATTTCCACTCAGTGGGAGAGTTACAGTTTTTGCACAATAATAAAAATGAGATAATTCTGTTGAGAGCCTGATGATGGAGTCACCAAAGTAGGAGGTCATGTTGTGACATGACCACATACATCACACTAATGTTTGTGACACCTAAGCAACAGGATACTAAGGAATGTCTCTTATTTCAGAAACAATGGTGAGTCTTCAGAGGCAGCCCTTTCTATGCAATTTAGAGAAACTAGTCTCTTCTGTTCTACAGGAATTCCATACCCTCCATCTTGGGCATCTTGGACTCACAGCTCTTACACTTCATTCCTAGTATGTGGAACTGGACTATAGAGTGTCACTGGCGTTTGTGCTCCTTCATTATCCAACTGTGGCCAATAGCAAGTCATGTTTAGAATAGAGTGCATGCATACCAGACACCTGTAGCCTTCTTTTGACATTTCTTCATAACATGTTCTATGGAGAAGATGCCCAAATGACAAGACATTGGCAACTACATGGGGTGTGTGAATGTCCTCTAAATGTAAGGACCAGTTCTGCCTGGAGACATTCTCAATGCACTTGTGATGCCCTTGGAGACTCAAGGATAGGCATAGGTTATATTTCAAACGGTGAAAAATTCTTCCTTTGGACTAATCCTAAACATTTCACACTTCTCACAATGGTACTGCTTCTTGTCTTTGTCAAAGAGGTGGCATATATCACAATATGCTCTCCAGGATGCTACATCCTTCACAAGTTGTAATGGAAATGCAGATTTGAAGATCTTCCCTGCCCCTAGGCCCTTTGATTGGCTTAAGAGACTTTGATTGACTTAAGTGACTCTGAGAACCTTCTTTAATTTGAAAGTATACTCTGCCCCCTAATAGGCTGAATGTGGTCACATGGAACCTGTGGTAGGAGGCTTGGTTTTCAGGAATGACCACAAGAGGGTTACATTCTCTGAGCCAGGAGAAGACTATCTAATCCCTGATTTGAGGCTTTGCTTTGGGGCTTACTTTGAGAAGTGTTGTGTGATTTGACCAGATGAGACTCTGGGCAGCCATTGATAGCCCCCCGGCTTTGAAAACCCAGATGTTGATGCTTTCCTCTCTGGTAACTGTGATTTTGGTATTGATAATGGTTGGACAGTTTGGAAGCCTGTCTGTTTGATCTGTGTACGCTGAAGTTTGGGGTGCTGACCTTTTCCCCCTGAACAAGGTAAATGATATATGTTTGTTTGATTAAAGTGAGCTTGTTAACCCATTTTGAGTTGCTTTCCTTTTGAAAAGCAGATCTAAGAACCTGTGTTGGCAGCCACTCTGGGGATGCTGGGGTGCTTGCTGCTACACAAGTCTGTTGAGTAGATTTTCCACACTTTGCATACTGTACTTCTTTCATTTTAAAACAGTGCAGAGGATGATCTTCTTTGTTATCATGTTATAAGCAGCAGATGGTAACGTTTACTACAGCAAGAAGCCTTGATGAAGCATCCGCTGTTGTAGTATGCCCAGCACTGGTGCACTTGTGCCACACTGCTGCTGCCATCTTCGCCTTCCACTGCCACCTCCCCCTTCCACTGCCACCTCCCCCATTGCCATCTCCTACTCCTTCTTCCTCCTAGATCCAGGTCCAAGTCTGCTCTGGAGACAGAGCGAGAGTCAGAGATCAGTCCTGGAAGGAAAAATTTCCTTGTTCTAATCCAAATAGAGATTAAAGAGGAAATTTCAGGAAATAAGACTGATGCATGGTTGGAGAGGTTTTGGAACAAATGAGTCTTTCGAGTTCTTCAACTCTACTAGGACTTGGCATGTTCAGTACAAAACAAATATAGTTTTACATTTAGAACATCAGCCAGAAATTCTTTCTGTGGAGCTTTTTTCTCCTGGATATGATAGTGAGTTACCCAATAATCTTGATTAATTCACTTAATAGTCCAAAGTTCTGCAATTTACTCTTTTTTTGTACATTGGAAGGAATGATTTCTCACCTCTTCCTCTCTCATGAGGATGTGATGAGGATGAAATAACCAAGATCTATAAAGAGCTCTGATCTCTTTAGAAAGTACTATGAATAAAATATCACCAGTATTAATAATGAAAAACAGTTATTTGACATTTAACTGGTGCAGGATGAGATTCCATTTCTGAGATAGCAAACTATATTTTGAGTCATCAAAAGGATTTAAATCAGTGAGATGTCATAGGATTTTATTATCTATTGGTTCATAAGCTGGGGCAAATGGTGCTGGATTATGCACTCTGAGTTTGGTGGTCCATATTAATTCAGTGTTTATACTCAAATACATGAATAATATACATATATACATACATGTGCATATATTACATGTATGTGTATGTATATTATCTCTGGATATATCTATTTTGTTCTTAGTTCATGTCTTGCACAATTTATACTCAAATAATGCTTGCTTCGTCCCAGTACTGGTATGTGTCATTTGAAGTTCTCTTTCCTTGCAGAACTATTACTATTGTATGTGTATATACATATGTGTATATTTATATATGTATATATGTGTGTATAATAATTATATCTAACATTTTTATATTGATTTAAGGTTTAAAAGTGCTTTACAAATCTATCATTTTATTCTCATAACAACTTGGTGAGGGAGGTACTGTTATCCTCATTTTACATATAAGGAAACTAAGGAAGCCATAGGTTGACTTGCTTAGGGTTATGTAGTTACTAAGTATTTAAGGCCAGATTGTAAATTTTAACTCAGGTTCATATTTATATACATACAAGAAAGTCACATCCCATTAAATTGTTGTTACCTGTATGATATTTTTTCCTTAGATTAAAATTTAAAGCTCATTTTAACATTTGTTTTAGATATTTTAGGGTCATGAGTATGCTTTTCCAATGTCCTTGCCCTTTTATTCTATGGTGCATAGAATATTAAAGTGAATATAATCAATCAACAAGTATTTATTAAGCACCTATTATGCACTAGCTAGGTGGTACGGTGGATAGAGGGCTGTACCTGAAGTCTGGAAGACCTGAATTCAAATCTGGCCTCAGACACTTACAAACTATGTGACCCTGAGCAAGTGACTTGACCTTGTTTGCCCCAGTTTCCTCATGTGTAAAATGAACAAAACACTCCTGTATCTGTGCCAGGAAAATCCTAAATTGGGTCATGAAAAGTTGGATATGACTGAACAGCATATGCCAGATGGTGGGTTAGACCTTGGGGATGAAAAGACAAAAAAAATGTCCCTTCCCTCATGGAACATACATTCTACTGGGTGAAACAACATAAACATTAAAAGTAGATAGTAAATGGATACAAGAAAATTGAAGGAGGTGAGACACTAACTAGGGTATCAAGAAAGATCTCATGTAGAATGTGGCACTAGGACTGACCTTTGAAGGACACTAAGAGAACTACATTCAAAGCATGAGATTGTAAAGGACTATATCAAAGAGAGGAATTTGTGCTCTATACTACAGGTTAAATAGAACCAGTAACCTTTATAGATGAGGGGAATAACTAGTTAGAACTGTGCTTTAGGAAAATCACTTTGACAGCTGTGTGAATGACAGATTGGGGAAGAAAAAATACCTGGAAGAAAGTAGAACAATTAAAAAGCTGTAGCACTAGTCTGTGTTATACATGATGAAGGTCTGAAGCAAAGAGATGGTTGTATTAGTTTAGAGAAAGAAATGGGTGCAAGAGATGTTGTGAAGACAAAATCAACGAAATGTTGCAACAAAGTGTTTATGTGCAGTTAGAGAAATGTTAATAACTGTAAGATTGTAATGCTGGATGACTGGAAGAATGGAGGAACTCTTGACAGAAATAAAATTTGGAAAAGAGAGGAGTGGAGTTTTGGGGAAAAATATATCGAACTCTGTGATAGATATGTTGTGTTGATCCTTTATGGACGGGTATGCTGGTCAATGTTTAATCACCAGTTTTGTCAGAGTCTGGGGTGGGAAACATGCATAGCACACTTTAAAATTTAAAAGTGCTTTACATATCTCTCATTTAATTTTCATAACAACTTGGTGAGGGAGGCAGTATTATCCTGATTTTACATATAAGGAAACTGAAGAAGCCATAGGTTGACTTGCTCAGGGTTACGTAATCAACATACAAGAAAGTCATATCCCGTTAAATGGTTGTTACCTATATGATATTTTCTTCCTTAGATTAAAATTTAAAGCTCATTTTAATGTTTGTTTTAGGTACTTTAGGGCCATCAGTATGCTTTTCTAAAGTCCCTGCCCTTTTATTCTATGGTGCATAGAATATTCAGAATATTCCTAATATTTTCTCCATCACTTTTTAAAGTCTATATAACCAAAACAAACAAACAATAAATTAAGTCCTGATTTATAGTGTTTGCCAATTTCTGAGGTTTAAAGACTCATGCTGAAAATTCATAATTGACTCTCACCTACAAGATAGACCCAGCACATCCAATGCCTGCAGGATAATAACTTCAAAATGTCCAATACTAGTAAAGCAAGATGGAAATTCAAGTCAAGCTACAGCTAGATATATAGTTCTGTGAATCCTCTTTATAAGGATGATAATTAAATAACCACTTGTTGATAGAACCTTTGATACCACTTATTTTCCCTTCTTTTTCCTTTGCTTCAAATAATTCCGTCTCTTTTCCTCTTAGCTGACCTGTAGTTCCAAGCAAGTGATTATGACAGTGTTTTTCTTAAACCACTGAGCCCTTATGTAGAAGTAAGTTAACTTTGAAAAAATAAGGCATTAGACTATATTACCTTTGAAAAAATTACGATTTCCCTTTGTTATTTCAAGCATAATAATATGTTACATTCATATATACCCAACCCTCACCTTGCCTTGTAACAAGTAAATTTAAAAGAACCCAGTATTTCATGGGGCCTATGAAGCAAATGTTCCTCATCCATTGTATTATTCCATCTATAAAAATAGTGCTTGATGTTTTAGTACCATGGCCCCCTTTGACAGTCAGATGAAGCCTATGTATCCTTTCTCAGAATGTTTATTGCTTATGCTGTATTTGTTACCTTATTTCTCACTTAGCTGCACTACCTTGAGACTTCTCTGACTGACTTTTCAACCATGCACCAGGAAACTAATCATTGTGATCCCCTCATCATCTTGTAATATCTTAGCATCCTTGGTGCTCCTCTTTATCCCTAGCATTATTTAACAGTCAACTGAGGCTTTACACTTATTGAGTCATAGATTTAAAGTTGAAAGTGACCTATAATATCATCTTATTCAACCCCTTCATTTACAGATGGGGAAACTGAGTCCCAGAGAGGTTAAGTGACTTGTCCAATGACACACAAGTAGTAAATGACAGAAGCAGAATTTGAATGGAGTTGCTCTTACTCCAAAGCCACTAGTCTATACTTCATAATAGGAGCATAGAGCTAGAAGATACTTTATAGTTCAGAGGGTATCATCATGGTATCCACAGACCCCTATATCCTGTGAATAGATTTCAAGGAGCTCATAAACTTGGATAGGAAAAATATTCAGTTTTATTTTCATTAATATCTAATTGAAATTTAGCATTTCTTTAATTATGATTGTAACCAATAATAGTAAATAAAACATTTATTAAAAAGGTAGTATATTTTAGATGCTGTTCTAAGTGATGGGGATATAAATAAGAAAAAAAGGAAGACTGCCTTCAAGGAGTTTATAATCTTATGGGAGAAGATGGTTCACAAAAAAGAAGCAGAAAAGCTAGGTGAGGGAGTGATACCCGACAAGGGGAAAGGTAGAAAAATCAGTCAGAGAATTCCTAAGACAGAGGCAGGTGAGACAGGAGGAGATGTTTAAAATGAGCTTTCTTCTCCAAAAAGTTTTAGAGTTAATGGCCCCATGTTCCAATCAGAAAGGCAGAGGGTAGGGATGACATGGAGCAACAAGGATGCTAAGTTATTACTTTTTCTTTTGCTTTTTGGAGAGCAATTGGGGTTAAGTGACTTGCCCAAGGTCACACGGCTAGGTTTTTGTTTGTGTGTGCCTTAAGTGTCTGAGGCCAGATCCGAACTCAGGTCCTTCTGACTCCAGGGCCAACGGTCTACTCACTGCGCCACCTAGCCGCCCCCACAGGCTATTTTTTGTGTCAAGTGTCTGAGGCTGGATTTGAAATCAGGTCCTTTTGACTCCAGGGTCAGTCCTCTATTCACTATATCACCTAGCCACCCCATGCTAGGTTATTACTGGATGATGAATGATTTGCTTCCTGGAGCATGGTTGATAAGTTAGTCAGAGAAGTCCCAAGGTAGTGCAGCTAGGTGAGAAATGAGGTAACAAACACAGCATAGGCAATAAACATTCTGAGAAAGGATACATAGGCTTCATCTAACTGTCAAAGGGGGCCATGACACTAAAGCATTAAGAGCTATTTTTATAGATGGAATAATACAATGGATGCGAAATAGTTGTTTTGCAGACCCCATGAGATACTGGTATTTTATAAAAATTTCCTCATTACAAGGTGAAGTGAGGGTGGGGTATATATGAGCATGACATATGACTATGCTGTAAGAAACAAAGGGTAATCATATTTTAAAAAAGGTAATATAGGGGCGGCTAGGTGGCGCAGTGAATAGAGCGCCGGCCCTGGAATCAGAAGGACCTGAGTTCGGAGCTGGCCTCCAACACTTAATCCGCACAAACAAAAACCTAGCCGTGTAACCTTGGGCAAGTTACTTAACCCCAATTGCCCTAAAGGGGCGACTAGGTGGAGCAGTGAGTAAGAGCGCCGGCCTCGGAGTTTGGATGACCAGAGATCAGATCCGGCCTCAGAAAATGAGCACCCACGCATAAATAATGACTAGCCGTGTAACCTTGAGCAAGTTACTTAACCCCAATTGCTTTAAAAAAAAATAAAAAAGGTAATATAGTCTAACAACTTATTTTTTAAAAAGTTAAGAAACAGAGATCTAGAGATGCTAAGCAATTGCTCAAGAGTTTACAGTAAATTAATGACAGAATTGGAATAACATTTAGGTCTTGTTACTTCTTTTAGCTCTGTTTTTATTATAATATACTGCCTTTCTTGTAGCAAAGATACTTGGGAATAAGAAGGCTGAGTAAAGAGATTCTTTCTCTTTGGCTACTATTACTTTTATAGTAACTCTGCATGAATGTGTAGGATTATTTCAAAATTTTCTATTATTATTAAAAATGCTAAATTAGGAGTATAGTTAGCTCTAAATATAGCTTTAATAGGAAAAACAATCTTGAAAGTAGACCAGTTGCCTACGTGATGCTCTTAGAGAAAGTGTGCAAGTGTGTGTGTGTGTGTGTGTGTGTGTGTGGACAGAGACAGAGAGACAGAAGAGAGACACAAAGAGAGACTGGCAAAGACAGAGACAGAGAAACAAAGGTTGAGACAGAGAGTGAAAAGAGAGAAAAGTTGAAAACAAGATACAAATAGAACAAAAGGATATGACCTAAATTTATAATTACTAATTCTAAACTATGAAATTGTTTATAAAGCTAAAGTAGAAGAGATATTTGACTATTTTTTTCATAATTCTTCCACTTCAAATATGAACTACTTTTCATAATTGAACAATATATTACTTTAATTACATTTAGTAACCGTGTAATTTTAGATTATAAGGTTATTATTACATTATTTTAGATTGTGTTTTATTGGTTCATTAATGCACAACTTATAACTGCAGGTTGTTTGCCACTTTTATATTCATTCTGCTTATCAGCAGAAAGGTCTTGGAAAGAAGTATTGATGAATAAAAGCCCCAAAAAGGACTTCTGAGGTAGATTTAAATACTTCTGTGGATTTTAGGTTTAAATTCTTGTTGCTGAAAAGCCAAAGAATTTTTAATTGGAAAAATGTAGGTCAATATATATTCTAGTTCACCAATTTAGTAGTTAATGATATTAAAACAGATTTCTGTGCCTAAGATGAATTGGTCTGTTGTAAAGCCAATCCTAGAGAAAATCCTTTACAGTAAACCTCCATATTTGAAATTCCCATGATGAATCAGAAATGATCAAAGCTCTTAGAAAATTCAAAGAACTCCATTGGTATTAAAAATCATAGCACTGTTCAACTCCTCTACCCATCCCATACCTAAACTTTTCTAGTCTGCCTAGAGATTAATATGTTAATGTGGTCTCAATGTTTATAAACTTGGAAGCCTGACTAGCTATAACAGAAAGCAAAAAAAAAAATTATCTTCATAGTATATCCACATGCAAAATATAGGTGGGGCAGTGTAGTAGATAAGAGAGAGTTAGGCTCATGGGTAGGAAGACACAGGCTCAACTGCCACCAGTAACACATACTGACTTTATGGACCATGGGAAAGACATTTAACTTCTCAGTGCTCCAGGTCAGTAATGTAAAACTCAAATAGATAAGGGGCCCATTGAACTGTGTATGAGGGACCTTGTAAACTGCATGTTCATTAAAAAAAAAAAACAACATACATTAATCTTTGTAAAATTTTTATTGTATTTTTATTTATTTTACTAAATGTTTCCCAATGGCATTCTAATTTGAATTTCCCCATGCTGGGGATGTTGTGGGCTGCATGTACCTGCATGTTTGATATATCTGCTCCAAGCTACTTTCCAATGCTTTATATTACAGAGAAAGTGGAACTCTACATTGACAGAGAGACTTTTCACACCGGGGAGTTTCCTTTATCAATGTAATCATAGGTCCAGTTCTTATCTCTCCCTAGATGAAAACACACTTTGCTCCAAAAGAGGGGTTCTAGCTATGGACTTAACTGGACCCATATCCATTCTTAGAAGAACCTGATCCTTAAAGAAAGATGTCAGACTTTCTTGGTTTTCTTGGATTATTGTCCCCAAATTGGAATTCCAGTAAAAATTTCTTAAAGCTCAGTAGTGGCTCGTGTCCAGAAATGACAATCCTCCAAAAGGATTAATATGGTCCCTTTTAGAAGGATACAAAGTAGTAGATTTCAACTAATTATTTCTTCAAACACACAAGAAATGTCTTAGAACACAAATGAATCATTTCCCCTTTTTGTATATATAGGTTCTTTTCCTTTTTTTTTTTTTAACTCTTTGGGATACAGACATAGGATTGGTTTTGCTAGGTAAAAGAGTATGTGCAGTTTTATAGCCCTTTAAGCATAGTTACAAATTGTTCTCCAGAATGTTTGGATTAATTCACAACTCCACTAATACTGTATTAGTGTCCCAATTTACCCACATACCTTCCAATATTTGTCATTTTCCTTTTCTGTTATATTATGCCATCTGATAGGTGTAAGGTGTTGCTTCAGAGTTGTTTTAATTTACATTTTTCTAATCATTAGTGATTTAGATAATTTTCATATGACTAAAGAATATATGATTTCTTTATCTGAAAACTTCCTGTCCTTATCCTATGACCATTTATCAACTGGGAAATGACTTGTTTTTTTTGTTTGTTTGTTTTTGCTTTGTTTTTTTTTTTTCTTTTTTGGAGGGCAATTGGGGTTAAGTAACTTGCCCAAGGTCACACGGCTAGGTTTTTGTTTGTGTGGGTTAAGTGTCTGAGGCTGGATCTGAACTCAGGTCCTTCTGACTCTAGGGCCAGCGCTCTACTCACTGCACCACCTAGCCGCCCCTGGGAAATGACTTGTACTCTTCAAATTTAGAGTAATGAGGCCTTTATCAGAGAAACTTGATATAATCCCCGCCCCATTTCCTCCTTTTCTTCTAATCTTGGCTGCATTGGTTTTATTTGTTCAAACACTTTTTAACTTAATGTAATCATAATTATCAATCTTATATCCTATAATGCTCTATCTTTTGCTTAGTCGTAAATTCTTCCCTTCTCCATAGGTCTGACAGGTAAACTACTACATGCTCTTTGATTGTCTTATGGTATTACCCTCTATGTCTAAACCATGTAATACTTTCAGCTGTTCACTTCCTTTTTACAGATGAGTTCATCTCACCCACATTCACAGTTATGTTTATTAGTTGTGTTTTTCCTTCCATCCTACTTTCACCCAATTTATCCTTATCTTTCTCTCCTTTCACCCTGTCCCTCAACAAAAAATGTTTTACTTCTGCCTGCTACCTTCCCCAAGCCACTCTTCCTTTTATCAGTCCCCCACGTCTCTATCTCCTTACCCTCCTACTTCCTTGCAGAGTAAGATAGATTACCATACCCAAATGAGAGTATATGTAGCGCATGTTATTCCTTCTTTGAGCTAATCCTGATGAAAGTAAAGTTTAAGTATGACCCCCCATAATCCCCGATCTTCCCCTCCACTGTAGAACTTCCCTCATGCCTCTTTTATGTGAGATAATATATCTCATTCTACCTCTACCTTCCCCCTTCTCCCAGTGCATCCCTCTTTCCTGCCTCTTAATTTTTTTTTTTTTTGGATAGCATCCCATCCTGCTCAACTCACACCCATGTTCTCTTTCTATATATACTTCTTATAAATGCCCTTATAATGATAAAGTTCTTAGGAGTTACAAGTATTATTTTCTTATGTAGGAATGTAAATAATTGAACCTTATTGAATCCCATATGATTTTTCTTTCCTGTTTACCTTTTTTATGCTTCTCTTGAGTCATGTTTGAAGGTCAAAATTTCTATTCATCTCCACTCTTTTCATCAGGAATGCTTGAAAGTCCTCTCTTTTATTGAATATTTATCCCCATTCCCTCCCCCCGAAGGATTATATTCAGTTTTTCTAGATAAGTGATTCTTGGTTGTGATCCTAGGTTCTTTGCCCTCTGGACTATCATATTCTAAGACCTCCAATCCTTTAATGTAGAAGGTACTAAATTTTGTTTTATCCTGACTCCTGTGGCTGCATGGTATCTGAATTGTTGCTTTCTGGCTGCTTGCTGCATTTCTCCTTGACTTGGGAGCTCTGTAATTTGACCATAGTACTTAGCAAACTGTTAAGATAAAGAAATACAAAAAAGAGGTAGTTAGGGCTTGAGTCTCATTTTTTTGGCTTGCCTATAGCCACACACTTGCTATGAATTTCCATGGATACCACGTGAGGTAGAAAGAGAATTCCCTCTGCCCCCACCCCCCAAATACCTCCTTGTTACTTTTTTGCTTGTCCAAGTAAAATCTGGCCCAGATACGTCCCTCAGCAAGTTCTGTCAAAAGAGGGAAGCAGAGATTTTTGATAGATCTTATTCCTTATTGAGAGGATAACTTCCCCTAACTCAGTCACTAGGCCTCTCCCATACAACCTCCAGCCTTGGAACACATGAAGACAAGGTAACAGTAAACGAGTACTGCATGCCCTTTAGCAAGAGACCAGGATATAGACCCATGCCCATACATGATCCATGGAATGGCTCCTCCTACATTTATTATAAAGGTTCTATGCAAGCCAGCAAAACAAACAAACAAACACCCCCCGAAAAACGTAACCCAGGATATTTATATATAAGTATAATATATGGTGACAAGAAAGGCGAATTAAAGATCCCAATTCATAGAGGCAAATTTTGCTTTATAGACATCACTGAGTTCTCTCCATTCAAATCAGGACACCTAATAATTTCTTAACTTGTCTTCATGATAATTTCATGCTTCAAAAGGTGATAAAGTAAATGATGAGAACTTCTAATTTAGATTTAATTTTGAACCAAATGAAAAACTGATTGCTTGAATAGAAATGATGGGAATCATGAGGAAAAATGACTGTGGGACTTTAGAACAGAGGAGAGGAAAGCTAGACATATTGTGACATGTACCTGCTTAAAGCCTAGGTTAAAACTTCTGTGCCAATCAGCAGTATAGTTGGTCTTGGGAGAAGCTGTTACACTTCTAGTCTTGGCAAGATAAGGGAGGTAGGGGAGACCCATAGAGTGAGAGAGAGAAAGAGAGGGAGGAGAAGAAGAAGAAGAAAGAGACAGAGAACAGAGATAGAAAGATTAAAAACAAACAGCAAAACAGACAGCAAGGGAGGCAGAGAGTTGGGGCGGGGATAGAGGCAGAAAAAAAAAACTGAAGAAAAAAGAAATCAAATTAAGGATTCCATGGTCTAAAATTTTATGGAGTGATCCAGATTAAGGGGAAGCTCTCGAGCAAAAAAAAAATGAGGACAAAAATAATTTTGATAAGAAAAGAAAAGGGGGGTGGCTCAGTGGCACAGTGAATGGAGCACCAGCCCTGGAGTTGGGAGGACCTGAGTTCAAATCTGAACTCAGACACTTAACACTTACTAGCTATGTGACTTTGGGCAAGTCACTTAACCCCAATTGCCCTGCCTCCTCCCCTCCAAAAAAGCAAAAAACAAAAGCAAGAAAAAGCAAAAAAATGAGATTGTCTAAAGATGCCGATACAGAAACATAGAAATTTCACTAAACAACCACATTTTTATAAGACAAGTGCAGAATATAAGATTAAGGGCAGGTGGTGGGGTATGAACATAGAATCATGCCAAGGTTCTGTAAGAAAAATGTCAGTAGTACTAAAACTCACTTTTTAGTACTATGTTACCAAGGAATGCTAAAGTTTTCTTTTTGAATTTATCAACTTTATTCAAGAAAACAGAAGGATTAAAGAAAGAGTAAGCGTGGGGTAGATGGAATAGGGATAATAATGGAGAAAAAGGAAATGCTGATTTACTCTTCTTTGATACTATTTTCTCTACTAAGGAGAATGGTTTTTAATGAAATAAACACTAATAAAATAATCCACAAATGAATCATCAAATAAGCAAAATCTCAGGCTCTTATGGACTTATAAGTAAATTTTTCCTTTTATTCATAGAAATATTATTTATTATGCTGCATAAATTATTTGCAAAGATAAATACAGAAGGCAAATAAGATAAAACACAGAAAGAAGAATATAGACCAATATCCCTAAATTATATTGATGTCAATATAAAGGGGCAGCCATATGGTACAGTGGATAGAGTCCTGGGCCTAGACTAGGGAAGTCTTGAGATCAAATCCCTTCTTACACTCTTATTAGTTGTTTGACCTTAGCCAAGTCACTTACCCTATGTTTGCCTCAGTTTTCTTCTTTGGAAAATGGGAATACTAATAGCACCTACCTCCTAGGGTTGTTGTGAAGATCAAATGAAATATTTGAAAGTGCTTACACACAATGCCTGTGCTACTTAAGTGTTACCTATTATTATTAAAATGTTGAATAAAATATTACCAAGCAATACATTAACATGATTTATTATGACTAGATTAAAATTATTACCAGGAATTCAGGGGATAACTCAATGATAGAAGAACTACAAATATGTGACTATAGTAATAAAAATAAAAAGTACATTATTATTAACAGATGAAGGTAAAACCTTCAGTTTATGTGAAAAATACAGGAATAAATGCTCCTAATGCATCAGAAAATACACCAAAAATATGTCAGTTTAACTTGTCAAAGACCTGCAATTTGCTTGTGGGAGTTAGATACAGAAGGGTTGCAGTTTGCAAGTTATTGTGAAATGGTAGAGCTTTTTGCATTCTTTATGTTTCCTGATGAAGAAATGGGGCAGAAGCAAACTTGAAATTCCAGTTATGTCCAAAACGTTCCCCAATATATCAGTTTGGGGACATTGGAACAAATTTGTACTATCAAAATATGGATTACATCAGAACTGACTTTTTTGATATTTGTCTCTAAATAATAGTTATAATGATAAGTTAGCAAGAACAATGAATTAAAAGAATAACCATAAGATATATGAAGCCAATTGATTTCTATTTGCAGTTTTGTATGATGGTTTACTTAGAAAATCCTACAGATTCAGTGAAAAACCAAAAGAGTTAATTATACAACTACAATTGCAGATTATAAAATAAAACCACAGAAGTCATCGGTCCTTTTGCATATAAGAAATTAAATTTAAAGTATCCATAAAATTGATGTTGATTCATTAACTCAGGACATTTAAGAATACAACTTCAAAACATTGCTTACAAAAATAAAAGAAAACTCAAGTATCTCAAAAAAGACTCACTGTTGATAGTGTGACTAGGAATTTGTTGTGTGTAGAGAGCTGGCCTCAGAGTCAAGAAGACTGATTCAAATCCTGTGTCTAAAGCATTCTGGCTATGTGACCCTAGTCAGTCATTCAAGCTCTCAGAGCCCCCAGGAAACTGAGACTATAGATTGAGGATGTGCCATTTTGAACAGGAAGAAGATACTCTCTATTTATTACATAAATAAAAATCAAAGATATAGTTAAAATGATAAAATAACATTTATGTAGGGCTTTAAGATTTGTAGAGTGTTTTATATATGTGTTCTCATTTAACCTTTTCAACAACTTTTGGAAACATCCTTCATCTTTCATTTTTGAAGAAGATCAGTGATGTCACAGGGTGGTGTCATGGCTCATGCATGAATTGGATTTAAGTGATGTAGAGTTGCCCAGAGTTGTCAGCTTCACTCTCTCCCACAGTCATCAAAGTCCAATGGTAAGACACAAGTCAAGAAGACAGATGAAGACCCAGGATGCAGGGGATGATCTTGGCATCTTCATTGCCTAGCAAATTTTAAATTCCTCACAGCATCTGCTTCAGCCACCTTCATGGCTGTTGGAACAAATTGTTCTCATCTGCCCATTCCATTATGTGGAATCTTCACATACTTAGGGTAGCCACGGCTCTAACTCACAGATGAGTTTAAGGCCTGTCAATTACCCTCAGCCTGGCTTAGCCAGTCTGCCAAGACAGATTTACTGGGCTATATCTGCTACACATGATACAGCTTCTTGCACACAGGTGAGATGACAAATGCTATTATTATTCCCATTTTACAGATGAAGAAACTGAGCTGAAGTGACATTCCCAAGGTCACAAAAGCAGGAAGTGTCTGAGGCAAGATTTGAACCATAATTTTCCTGACTTCAAGTCCAATATTTTCTCTACTTGTCTATCTAGCTGATTATTAAAGAAAACGTAAATAAAAATTTCAGACATAACCAAAAGTCACAGAGAATCAGTATAGTTTCATGAAAAAATGTCACCTGTGGTTATGATACTGAAAGAGGAGGGTGATGCAATAGATATAATTTGTCTAGATTTCAAACACAATATTTAACCTTTCAAAATATGAAAGTCCTCATTGACAAATTTATGGAAGTTATATAGACAATACAGTTTCTAGTTACATTTGCCCTAAGGCACATAAGACAGGGTACACGTTTGTTGTTTCAAGAACAATTATAGCACCTAAGACAGAATATACATATAAAATCATAAACCTAGATTTAGGACCTCAGAAGTCATCTCCAAATTCCAAAGAATAAGGCAAAGGTAAAAACCAAGTGGATCTATACTCTTCTTTTATAAAAGATGGAGAGAAGTGGGCTAGACAATAGTACAGAGATAGATTCAGATTTATTTAAGTGGCTGAATGCAAAGATTTACTAATTTGAGGTCAGGTTAGAAGGAAACCTGTGTAGTGCTCCAGGCCAGTGCTCGGCCCTTTACTATACATCCTTTTTCTAGATGACATGTATAAAGGAATAGCTAACATTCTCAACTTTACAGATGACACAAAGCTAGAAGGAGATAGCTAACATAATTACCTGACAATCAGAATTGGAAATCATTTTGATAAAAGTCCTACATAATAAGCTGAGATAAAATAGGAAGGAAATAATGATTTACTAAGTACCTACTATGTGCTAGGCATTTTGCTAAGTGCTTTATAAACATCTCATTTGGTCTTCATGACAACCCTGTGAGGTAGGTACTTTTATCATCTCCATTTTGTATTTGAGAAAACTGAGACAGATAGAGGTTAAGTTACTTACCCATAGTTACATGGCTAACAAATTAAATATATAAGGCTGAATTTGAACTCAGGTCTTCTTGAATACAGACCCCACATTCTATCTACTCTGCTACCTAGCTACTTAATAGTATAAAGAGATGCAGTCTTGTACAAGTTCAAAAAAGCATTTTTTTCTTTTGAGGCAATTGAGGTTAAGTGACTTGCTTAGGGTCACATAACTATTAAATGTTTGAACTCAGATTCTCTTGACTTCAAGGCCCATGCACTGATCCACTGCACCATAGAGCTGCCCTTCAAAAAAGCAATTTCACAAATACAAGACATGGGAGGCCTTGGCTAGAGGGCAGATCATCTGAAAAAAGATTTGGAATCTTTAATGGGCTTCATTCTTGAACTTATTAAAATATGTTGTGTTAGTCAAAATTCAGAATAATATTTACGTTGCATTAAAAAAGGCAGAACTGGGGCAGCTAGGTGTTGAGTGAATACAGCACCAGTCCTGGAGTCAAAAGACCTGAGTTCAAATCTGGTCTCAGACACTTGAAACACTTACTAGCTGTGTGAACTTGGGTAAGTCACTGAACCCCAATTGCTTTGCCTTCCCCCCTCAAAAAAAGGCAGAACTAGGAAAGTGATAGTCCTGCAGTGCTCTTCCCTGGTACATTCATATCTTTAGTATTCTGTTCAGTTATGGATAACCCATTTTAGGAAATACATTAAGAATATCCTGAAGAAAAACCAGAGGATGGTATATAGCCACCAAGTGGTACCAATATGAATATTTGTTAAAGGAGATAGAGATGTTTAGCCCAGAGAAGAGAAGACTCAGGATGATTGTTGTCTTCAAATGTTTGAATTTTATGTGGAGGAAAGATTTGCTTGTTCTGCCAGGCCCCAAGAGCAGGACTGGGATCAATAGGTGGATTTATAAAGAGGTAAGTTTAACCTTGACGAAAGGTAAAATTTTCAAGTAATTAAAACTATCCAACATTGGAATGAGCCACTTAAGCAGTTAGTAGATTCTCCCTCCCTGGAGATCTTCAGCTAATGGCTGAATGACTGATTATTGGCTATATCATAAAGGGTATCCTTATTCCAGTATTCCTTGGACTAGACAGTCTCTAACGTCCTTTCATCACTTAATAACAAGAATTGAGATGGGGTGAAGACACACCTTGCAATCTTTCCTGATATTTTATGCCAGTAGAAGGAAAGGAAAAGATGAAGAAATTGAAGTTTGTTCCTTCTTATGCCTTTTCAACTAGTAGAAAACCCTGTCTACTTTCCACTGTGCTCTTTAAGTTTAATAATAGGAAGAAATGCAAAGTTTTACACAAGCCCAAAGGTGAGAGAAATTAATTTCATTCATTAGTTCATGTGTTATTGAATATATATTTTTTGGAGGTAGGGGAACTGGGGAATTGATTTATAAAGATATATTTAAAAGACAATCTGAAGGATGCTACAGGATGAGCAGGCATGGATGTATTGCCATCTGTATGCCTGGGGAACATATCCAAATCAATCGAATTAGAGATCCATTCAAGTATTTGAATATTTTAACCATGTCATTTTGGAAACACTGTTTACATTTCTATAATCTGGTCACCAACGGGGGACTATACTATTAGGAATTTCAGGCTCCTTAAGGGGCCATGGAGAAAGACAAGTGTGAAAGACAATATCCTTTATGCTTGCCCTCAAATCAGTCTACATCTGGCAAAGATGGCTTGGCAGTGGGTGGGTGTAGGTGTGGGTGTGTGGCATTGGTATACTGAAATTCCATGCCATGAAATGCAAATAGGTGGGCTATCCATTGAATTAATTGGTAGAACACAGGATTGTAGGGCTTAAAATGCACCCTAGAGATCATTTAGTCTATGAACAAGATACTCTATATGAGCTCTGAACTTCTCTGGCTATCCCCAGTGCCTAGCATGCTTTCCCTCTTTATTTCTCCCTAATTGCTTTCCTGACTCCCCAACTAAAATTCCATATTCTATAGGAAGCCTTTAACAATCCCTCTTAATTCTAGTGTTTTCCCTCTATAAATTATTTTCGATTCTTCTTTTATATAACTTGTTTGTACATATTTGTCTGTTATCTCCCCCTCATCAGATTATAAACTTCTTGAAGAAGGGACTATATTTTGCCCATTTTTGTAACCCCAGCACTTGGCACAGTACCTGATACATAGTAGGCACTTAATAAATATTGATTGATTGACTGATTAGTCCAATTAGTGAGGAAACTGAGGTCTGGAAAGATTAAGTGGTTACCTGAGGTCACACAACTGACAAATGGCAGAACTAAAATCTGAATGCAATTCCTCTCACTCTGAGTCAAAAATTTGATGGATGAGATATAATTTGATGGATGATCCATGATTTGAGAAAATTTAATTCAATTCAACAAATATTTCCTTAGTACCTATAGTTAAAGCACTTTGATTAACATGCAAATTGTCAGTGTATCAGTAACAGTTAATAACATTCTGTGAATCTGTGATGCACAGTTTTGCACTTCTTGTGCTATTGATTGAATGTGGCACCAACCAGAAAACTTGCAACTGTATATTCTATATGTTTAAGTTAGCCACAAGACTGGTGTTAAATAAGGATATCATTAAAAGGAAAAAAATCAATCAATTCTGTCTTTCATAGTGGCCAAGTGTCATATTTAGCTGAAAAGAAAATATATAAAATCTACTGGATCTGTGGGAAGCAGAGACATAACTAGGCTGAGGCAAATGGGGTCTTATACCAGGATATCAATGTGGCAAGTGTATGCATCTTCCTTGTGCTATCCCTCTAGATTGTTATCCCCATGCCTGGCGTCCTCCATCTGTTCCAATTCTCTTGCCTGGTCTTGGACTACTCACCTTCCCAGGTTCTGTGATCCTATAGCTTTTTCTACAAGTTTTTAACTAGCTAGATCTTACCATTATGTCTAACCTGTCTGCCAATTTTTCACCAGCCATCTCCCCCACTCTTTGCTTACTTAGGAATCTGAGGAATTCAGGTACCATCAACTATTGTTAAATTTTCAGTATGAATTTTTATACCGTAGAAATCAACAAATATTACAAATCAGGACTTTATTTTTTTAATTAATTATCAAGACTTAAGAAAGTGATGGAGAAAATTCTAATATGGCAAATTAAATTTTAAAACATGTCATGCATACTTTTTTCCTCTCCAGAAAGTCTGTCATTAAACATTTATCAGCCTGCTACTGAGCAGATATCATTTCTGTGCCCACATCCTTTACCAGTTAGATATGCCTTGAATGAAATAATTCCTAGTTATGCATGTACTAAGGAAAGCCCACTTAATTTAAACTCTGGAACCAGGAACAGGAAACTTTGGAACGCAATTGCTTCTGAGAAGTTATTCTGATTTTTAGCAATTCATTTAACCTCTTATTCTCTCTCTCAGTGAGGTGGATTGTATAAAACTGACCCATATCGAGTATGTCCTGAGGAAAAGCTGGCTGACTCCTTGTGGAGATATTCATCACAGTGTAACTGTGTAATGGGCAGTTTTATCTTTAACAATATCATCAACTTGTGAGATTTGGAATTAAATCCTAGACAAGCCTGTCATCCCTTATAAATACTCAAGAGACCTACAAAGTTTTTTACACCTGTTTTCAGCAAGAGAAAGAAGCACAACAGACTGAAGCAAAATAAAACCAGTGATGCACAGAACTGGTGCACAATCCATCAGTTAGCCATGCACTGGAAACAGGAGTGTTGAAAGGCTAATTGCCACTTCTCAGATCCTTGCTGAGGATAACCTTGCCTTTAAAGCAGGCTCAGATTGCTTAGGAGGAAAACAATTTTCAGGCCTTTCCAAATCATTGGAACAGTTGACTTCTGAATTAGGAAATAAATGCGACAGTATTCAAACTCACTTTAGCATTTCAGTGGTTTCTCCTGCTCGGGAAGAAAAGTTGAAGGGGAGTTAGGAAAAAAAAAAGTATTCTGGATAGCCCTACCCAATTTTAGTTGGAGACATCAGCATTATGTCACCTTGTGTTTTATTCATGCAGAGAATAAAATTATTGAAACTTAGGAACAATTTGCTTCATCTTCTCTGAAAGATGACACTCCCAGGTATAGACTATTGTTTTGTTAAAAATTGCTTTGAACACTGAATGATGAGAGAAATTCATGGCAATTTTGTCTCTTATTACTGCAATTGGTGAAGATGTATATATAGATGAGAATTTTCTCTTTTATCTTTAGGCAGTCCCACATGGACACTTCATTTTTATATTATTCTACCCTTTTCTGTAGTTGGGAGGTTTTGAAAAATGTTATTAGGACAAAGATGATGAGCATGGTAAATACAAAAGAATGGTAAATTGACAATATCTCCTCCAGCTATCATGTAGATATATCAGGAGATTATCAGGAGCTACTGTGTATTAAAAGAAAAATACTTTTAAAATCTCTCAAATGATTTACATTATTTTTTCTTTTAAAATTATGGATACCTTTTATTTTTACATCACTTACACTTCCTAATGTATCCATCCTCTTCCCTCTTATAGGATCATAGGATCAAAGCTCTAGAGCATTAATAAATCCTGTTAGAAGACATTAAGGGGTCCAATTCCCTCATCTTACAGATGATGAAATTGAGGTTCAGACATGATAAGAATTGCTCAATATCACAAAGCTAATAAATTTCTGAGGCTAGATTTGAACTCAATTCTTCCTAATATTAAGTTCAGTGTTCAGCCCTAGGCTATGCTGCACATTAAAAGAACCATCTCTCACAACAAATAATGAAGGAGAAAGAAGCAGAGAGAGACAGACAGAGAGAGAGAGTGAGAGATACAGACAGACAGACAGAGACAGACTGAGGGAGAGAGGCAATCAAAGTCAACAAAAACATTAAGTGTATCTGATACTATATAAAGTGTTCCCCATCCATACCTTCTTAAACCTCTGCAAAGAAGTGGAAAAGCTTCTCATATCCTTTCTCTGGAGATGTAATGAGTCATAAATTTCATAAAAATCAGTTTCAGTTGCTTAGTTACTAACATTCTTTCCATTTACATAGTCATAAACATTGTATGTTGATTCCCTGATTCTGCTTACTTTATTTTGCATCTGTTATAGCTTTTCATATTTCTCTGTACTCATCATATTCAATATATATTTTTTTCCAATGAAGTAGTATTTCATTATATTTTTGTATCACAGCTCCTCAATTGATGAGCATCTATTTGATTTTCAGGGTTCTTTGGAGATTTTTTGTCTTGCTTTTTGTTGTTTTTTTTTTAACCAAAAACAGTGATGAGGGTCAAGATGTTAAAGTAAACTCAGGAACCCTCCAGAATTGTCACAATCTCCCCTCCAAACATATTTAAAACAATGTCTCAACTTGAATTTGAATTCTGGAGAACTAGAACTAGAAAAAAGTTGGGGTGAGACAATTTTCTGGCTTAAGATAACTTAGGAAGATGTCAGGAAAGATCTATCTCACCTGGGTGATGGTGAGGTCTGGAGCACAATGCAGAACAGGTTGCATATCAGGAAACCAGCGGCAGACCTTCGAGGTGGCTATATTACTAAGCAATAGCAAATTCAGGAGCTCTCAGCCAACAGAAACAAGAGGTCAGACAATTGGTTATAAGGAAATTACAAGTAACCTTTTGTTGTTACAGGTTGCAGGGCCCTCTTGCACTGCCCATACATAGTTCAAAATCTCAGTACCTGGGCAAAAAAAAAAAAAAATTAGCATACTAATACTTGTGTCTTCAAAGGGGCAGTGGCCCTGGTCATAGCTCCAGGGGAGAAAAGAGTGCTTGCAGTCTGTCTTAAGGGAGCCCTTGGTCTTACATGGAGAATGGAACACTAATGACTGTGGCCACAGGAGAGCAGGGGCCCAAGTTACTTGTCCAGGGTCATAAGGAATGAGATTATTTGTGGCCAAAGGGGATGAGGGTAGAGTCCCAGGGCAGAGAGTAGTACTTGTGGTTGCTCACAGGCTACAACACAGGCCAGGAGAGGAGTAACCAAACCTCTTCTTAGATCATACCACCTTGGAAGAACAGAAAACTAGTAGAGTTATAGAACTTGCTTTGAAAACAACAGTATAAAAATGTGAAATTCAGGACAGTGTCCCCTCCACCCCAGAAGTAGAGTCTAATTTTAACATAAAATATTAAGTAAGAAATACATTGGAAAAATGAGTAAACAACATGAAAAGAACCTGGCCATAGAAAGTTACTATGATGATAGAGAAGTTCAAGACAGAAAGTCAGAAGAAGACAACAAATTTTAAACAACTACATCCAAAACTTCAAAAAAAAAAGTTTATTGGACACAATACCCAAAAGAATCCCTAGAAGAACTAAAAAAGCATTTTAAAAAGTAAATAAGAAATATAGAAAAAATTGGGGGAAAATGAGAGTGATGCAATAAAATTATGAAGAGAGTTAGTAAGTTGGTAAAAGAGTCACAAAAGAATACTCAAGAAAATTGTATCTTAAAAAAACAAATAAACAGAATTGGCCAAATAGTAAAATAGATAAAAATCCACCAAAGAGAAGAACTATTTAAAAAGCATAATTGGTAAAGTAAAAAAAAGTACAAGGGCTCAATGAAGAAAATCATTCCTTAAAAATTAGAAATGTATAAGTGGAATCTAAGGCCTCTATGAGACATCAAGAAACAATGAAACAAAATAAAAAAACCCCAAAGAAATCAAAATGTGGAATAACTTTTTGGGAATAACTGATATGGAAAATAGAGGACAAGTAATTTAAGAATTATTTGGGTATCTGAAAGACACAATGAAAAATGAGTCTACTCATCGTATTTCAAGAAATAATAAAGGAAAACTACTCTGGCATTCTAGAACCAGAGAGCAAAATAAAAATGGAAAGAACCCACCAATCACCTTCTAAAAGAGATCCCAAATGAAAACTCCCAGGAAAAAAAAAATAGTCTAATTATAGGGCTCCTAGTTCAAGGTGAAAATATTGTAGGCAGACAGAAAGAAGGTGTATAAATATCATGGAGCCACAGTTGAGATAACAGAAGTTTTAGTGGCTTCCACATTAAAAGGATCAGATGACTTGAAATGTGATATTCTAGACGGCAAGTGATCTAGGATTAAAATCAAGAATTGAGCAAAATTGAGTATAATCCTTCAGGACAAAAAGGGTACATTTAATTAAATTGAATATTTTCAAGTATTCCTGATGAAAATAAAAGAACTGAGTAAAAATTTTGATTTCACACATAATACTCTAGTCCAGCATAAGAAAGGTGAACAGAAAAAAGAAAGCATAAAGGATTCAATAAGGTTAAACTGGAGATGATATTTCCCAATCCTAAGAATTTTATCATTATTAGAGCATTTAGAAGGAGAATACATAGAGGGCAGGGGTCTGAGTTGAATATGATGGGACCCTTAAATTAATAAAATTAATGGGAAAGAAAGAGGAATGCACTGGGAGAAGTAGATTGAGGGGAAAAAAGAGGCATGAAAGGAAGAACTTTCATACTGGAAGAGAAGGGCAGAATATATTATGCTTCACCTGAAGTAAAAAAAAAGGCATGGCAACAATTTTCATCTCAAAGTAAAAGAAAAATTAAGTCTAACAAAGTGTTAAGAAGAGAAACTATATTATGCTAAAATTTTACCATGGACAATGAAGTAATAAGGTGGCAGTCTAATACTGCAGAATAATACAGTCTAACACTGCAGTATACATTATGCTAAAAAATACCATAGACAGTGAAGTGATATCAATACTAAATATATTTGTATCAAATGGTACAGCATGAAAATTCTTAAAGAAGTTAAACAAGTCACAGGTGGAAACAGATAGTAAAACTACATCAATGGGGAACCTCAACATTCTCTCAAAACTATATAAATCTAAATATAAAAATATAAGAAAAAAGTTAAGGGTACAAATAGAATTTTAGAAAAAATAGATACACTATAACTCTGTAAAAATTGAATGGGAATAAAATGAAGCTTACCTTTTTTCTCTGCTGTATATGGCATCTTCACAAGACTTGACCGTGTATTAAAGTATAAAATCTTCATGATCAACTGCAGATAAAAAGAAATATTAAATGCATCCTTTCCATATCATAACACAATAAAAACTGTATTCAATTAAGGATCATGGAAATATAGATTAAATTAATTGGAAGCTAACTAATATAATCCTAAAGAATGAGTCAAAAAACAAATTATGGAAACCATTAATAATTTCATTAAAGAGAATGACAAAAAGGGCACAATATTCCAAAATCAACAGGATTCAGTCACAGTAGTACTTAAGAGAAATTTTATATCTGTAGATGCTTAATGAACAAAATAGAGAAAGACCAGATCAATGAATTCAGCATGCAACTTAAAAAGAAAATCTGTGGGAGGGGAGGGGAGGATTTTAAGTTCTCAATTAAACACCAACATGGAAATCTTAAAAGTTGAAGGTGAGGTTAGTAAAGTTAAAAGTCAAAAAAAAAAAACATTGGAGTAATAAATCAAAATCGCAGCTGATTTTATGGACAAGCCAATAATAGAGATAAAATAGTAGTTAATTTGATTTTAAAGAAGAAAGAAGAAAACCAAATTACCAGTATCACAAATGAAAGCGGCTAATTTATGATCAATGAAGATGAAATTACAGCAATTACTAGGAGTTATTTATTTTTCTCACTTATACAACAGTAAGACTGACTGGTTAAGTTAAATGGATGACTGTTTACAAAATATAAATTGACCAGATTAAGAGAAGAGGAACTAGAATACTTAAATAACCTTATCTTTGAAAAAGAAACTGAACAAGGCATAAATCAGCTCCCTAAGTAAAAATCCCCAGGATGAGATGCATTTACCAGTGAATTCTAGCAAACATTTAAGCAACAATTAATCTCAATATCATGTAACCTATTTGGAAAAAAAAAAAAAAAAGTAAAGAGAGAGTCTTACCAAATTCCTTTATGAAACAAATACGGTTTTGACATCTAAACCGAGGAGATCAAAAAGAAAGAAAGAAAAACTATTAGACCAATTTCTGTTTTTTCCAGAATTTATTTATTTTTAATTTTCGACATTCATTTCCACAAAATTTTGAGTTCCAAATTTTCTCCCCTTCGCACTATGCCAAGATGGCAAGCATACTGGTTACCTCTTCTCCCAGTCTGCCCTCTCTTATATCTCCCCATATTTACCATTTCCCCCTTCCCTTTTGTTTTCTTGTAAGGCAAGATGAATTTCTATACCCCATTGCCTATATATCTTATTTCTCAATTGCATGTAGCAACAATTTTAAAACTTTCACTTTTAAAACTTTAAGTTCTAGATTTTTTCCCTTCTCATCCACCCCCCACAGAAAAGAGGAGTAATTCAATATAGGTTATACATGTGTAGTTATGCAAAACATTTCCTTAGTAGTCATATTGTGAAAGACACTTTATTTCCCTCCATCCTATCCCACTCTCCCATTTATTCTATTTTCTCCTTCGATGCTGTCCCTTATCAAAAGTACTTCAAAAGTACCACCACCCCAAATCTGACCTCTTTTCTATCATTCTCCCCTCTGATCCTCCCACACCCCTGCCACTTCCCCGTAGGATAAGATACACAACTGAGTGTGTATGTTATTCCATCCTTAAGCGAAATCCAATGAGAGTAAGGCTGACTCATTCTCTTTGACTTCCCTTTTTCCCCCCTTCATTGTAAGAACTTTCTCTTGCCCTTTTTATGTGTTATCCTGATTTTGTTTACACAATACTTGAATTGTTTCTTTCTGACTGCTTGTAATATTTTCTCCATGACCTGGGAACTCTGGAATTTGACTATAATATTCCTAGGACTTTTCTTTTGGGGATCTTTTTCAAGACAACATCAGTGGATTCTTTCCATATCTATTTTTCCCTCTGGTTCTAGAATATCAGGGCAGTTTTCCTTGATAATTGCTTTAAAATGATGTATAGGCTCTTTTTTGATCATGGCTTTCAGGTAGTCCAATAATTTTTAAATTATTTCTCCTGGATATATTTTTGCAAGTCAGTAGTTTTTCAATGAGATATTTCACATTGACTTCTATTTTTTCATTCTTTTAAAAAATTTGGTAAGGGGGAAGGTAGGGCATTTGGGGTTAAGTGACTTGCCTAAGGTCACTCAGCTAGTAAGTGTTAAGTGTCTGTGGCTGTATTTGAACTCAGCTCTTCCTGACTCCAGGGTTGGTGCTTTATTCACTGCACCACCTACCTGCCTCCTATTTTTTCATTGTTTTGCATCTGTTTTATAATATCTTGATTTCTCATAAAGTCATTAGTTTCCATTTGTGCCAATCTAATTTTGAAAAAATTATTTTCTTCAGTGAGCTTTTGAATTTCCTTTTCCATCTGCCCAATACAGTTTTTTAAGTCATTCTTCTCCTCATTAGCTTTTTGGACCTCTTTTGTCATTTGAGTTAGTCTATTTTTTAATGTGTTATTTTCTTCAGTATTTTTTTATCTCCTTTAGAGAGATCTCAGCTGTTGAGTCATTTTTCATGATTTTCTTGGATCACTCTCATTTCTCTTCCCAATGTTTCCTCTACTTCTCTTATTTGATTTTCAAAATCCTTTTTGAGAGCTTCCATGGCCTGTGACCAATTCATATTTTTCTTGAGAACTTTTGATGCAGGAGTTTTGACTTTGTTGTCATTTTCTGGTTGAATGTTTTGATCTTTGTTGCCAAAGAATGATTCTATAGTCTGATTTCTCTTTCTCTGTTTGCTCTTCTTGCCAGTCAACTACTTGACTTTTGAATTCTTGGCCATGGTAGAACTCTGCTTTTAGATTAGAGTCTGTGTCTGAAATTTTCTGAGGTTTTGAGCAGCTGTTGTCAGAGATTCTTCTAGGCACCTGCCTCAGAACTTTGAGGACTACTTCTCCACAGCCTCAACAAGCTCAACTACACCAGTGCTTTCACCCCAGAACCACCACCCAAGACTGTGACCCTGATCCAAGCAGGGCAAAGCAAGAGAATACTGCCTCAGTGCCAGTAAAGAGATTCCTGCAATTGCCCTTTGGTCAGCCACTTGATTCCCCCCACTATCTGTGGGCCTGAAGTTCTAGAAGCAGCCACTGCCACTGCCACCATTGCCACTCAATTGCTGCCCACAGCTGCTAACCGTTCCTTCCTGGAAAGAGGGGCTAGACTGTGCTCTTCTCTCACCCAGGTCCAGCAGAGATTTCCCACTCACTTTTTGCTTTCTCTTTGGTGTTTATGGGCTGAGAATTCTGGAAATCACCATCTCCAGCTGAAGTCAACCTGAAAAGGAGAAAGCAATGGTATATTGTACCAGACGGGGAGTGGAGCTCAGTCCCTCATGGGCTGTGCCAGCAGAGACTGGCAGCACAGACTGACTGGAGCAGACCTCAGGGGAATGCATCATTGGTGATTTCCAGACTTCTCAGCCCATATATATATATATATATATATATATTTTAAACATAACATTTATTCTTATTAAAAACCACTAGTAAGCATAGGAATAAACAAAATTTTAAAATTCTAAATAATACCTATCTAAAATCATAAGTAAGCATTATCTGTAATGAGTATAACCTAGAAACCTTCATAATAAGATCTGTGGTGAAGCAAGGATGCCCATAATTACCACTATTCTTCAATAGTATCTTAGAAATGCTAGCTATAGCAATAAGAGAAGAAAGACTAATTGTTGGTATTAGAACAGGCAATGATAAAAATAAAATTATCACTCTCTGAAGATAATATAATGGTTTGCTTAGAGAATCCTATAATATAAAGTAAAAGACTAGTGGAAATAATTAAGAACATTAGCAAAGTTGCAGAATATAAAATAAGATTACATAAATCATTAGTGTTTCTACAGGTTATGAATAAAATCTACCAGAAAGTAAGGGAAAGAGAAATTTCACTGAAAATAATGGCAGACAGTATAGAATACTTAGGAGTCTACCTGCCAAGGCATACACAAGGATTATATGAACACAATTACAAACTGTCTTTTACAGAAATAAAGATCTAAACAATGGGAGAAATATTAATTGCTCATGGGTTAGCTAAACTAATATAATAAAAATGACAATTCTGTATAAATTAATTTACTTATTTAGTAGCATATTAATCAAATTACAAAGGAAATATTTTATAGAGGTAGAAAAATAATAACAAAATTTATCTAGAATAACAAAAGGTCAAGAATATCTGTGAAATTAATGAAAACGAAAAGGATAAGGAATGTCAGTTAGCAATACCAGATCTCAAACAGTATTACAAAGTGATCATTATCAGAACATTCTAGTACTGACTAAGAAATAGAGTGGTAGATTAGTGGAATAGATTAGTTACATAGTAGTAAATAATCATAATAATCTAGGGTTTGATAAATGCAAAGATCTAAAATTTTAAGACATCTCAATATTTGCCAAAAAGGGAAAACTGGAAAGAAGTTTGGCAGAAACTAGGTATAGATCAACATCTCATACCTCTTACCAAAATAAGGTCAAAATAGTTATGTGCTTTGGCCATAAAGGGTGGTATTATAAGCAAAATAAGGTAACGTGAAATATTTAGCTGTCAGACTTATGAATAAGGGAAGAATTTGGAACCAAAGAAGAGATAGAATACATACAGGATATTAATGGATAATTTTGATGATTATTAAATAAAAATGTTTTTTGCACAAATGAAACCAATGTAGCCAAATTTAGAAGGAAAGCAAAAAAATTGGGAATTTTTTTTTCAGCAAGTATCTCTGATAAAGGTCGCATTTCTCAAATATATAGAGAATTGAGTCAAATTTATAAAAATACAAAACATACCTCATTGAAAAATTGTCAAAGAATATGAACAGTTTTCAGAAGAAGAAATCAAGGTTATCTATAGCCATATGTAGTGCCAACTTAATATTCACAGTGCTATGAATATGCCAGCTTATTACTGAATTGCAAAATATAACAGACTCTCCACATTGAAGATGTAATCAAAACATTTATTCAAACACCAGAAAGCTGAATTACTACATCAGAAAATCAAGTCCAGGGGGGCGGAGCCAAGATGGCGGAGTAGAAACAGCTCGTCCAAGCCTCTCTGCCCCCAGATTCTCCACAAACTATGTAAAAAAGGACTCTGAAAATCTTCTGGAGCCCCAGCACCCACAGAACGACACAGAGAAGCTAACCTCCCGCTGAAGACAGCCCAGCACCCTGCAGGAAGGACCAGCGCAGTGGTCTGGGAGCCGGCAGCGCACAGAGCGCAGGAGCCGAGCCGAGCCCAGGTCCACGTGAGCCGAGGTTTTAGCCCCAGGGCGGCAGGGCCAGCAGCCAGCTGGAGGAACCCCAGAACTCCAGGAACTGTGGAGATTCCAGAATTATCAACATAGACTTGCCTAGGACAAAGTAAGAGGTTAGTGTCCTATGGACTTTGGGACCTGTATTTGGGGAATGCGTCAGCTCCCTACCCTGGGGGCTAGAAGCCGCTGAGGAGACACGCCATTTTGTAGTTTTCATAGGCATTTCCGGCTCCCAGCCTACAAATCGTGGGGAGATCCAGCGATCAGTCTTGGGGGTAATCGCTCTTGCTTTAACCTCCCTGGATCTGGATTGTGATCTAGGGTGGAAGTCGTGGGTGGGTTTACAGCTTGCCAGAAACAGAAGTTGCCCCCCACACGTTCGGAATGAAAATTCCTCTATCTGGCCTTAAAGCCATAGTGTGGCAACAAGCCCAAAAGTCAAGTAATTAAGTGGCAACATGCCAAGGCAAAGGAAACAGAAAAATGCAACCTAGACTCCTATTTTGGGGGCATAGAGCGGGAAAAGGACTGTGAGGTCAGAAGTCCTGCTCCAAAAGCCCCAGGGGAAAACATAGTGGGTTGCAGGCCATAGAGGACCTTAAGAAGGACTTTAAAAATCAAATAAGAGAAGTGGAGGAAAAATTGGAAAGAGAAATGAGAAGGATGCAGGAAAAGTATGAAATGAGGTCAACAGCCTGACTGAGGAAAACAACACCTTAAAAAATAGACTAACTCAAATGGCAAAGGAGGCCCAAAAGGGCAATGAGGAGAAGAATGCCTTAAAAAGTCAGATTTGCCAGATGGAAAAAGAATTTCAAAAGTTCACTGAGATTCATTCCTTCAGAGTTAGACTGGAGCAAATGGAAGCTAATGACTTTATGAGAAATCAAGATGCTGTTAAGCAGATCCAAACAAACGAAAGATTAGAGGCAATGTGAAATATCTCATGGGAAAAACCACTGACCTGGAAAATAGATCCAGGAGAGACAATTTAAAAAATTATTGGACTACCTGAAAGCCATGATCAAGGAAAGAACCTAGAAATCACCCTTCAAGAAATTCTCAAGGAAAATTGCCCTGATGTTTTAGACCCAGAGGGCAAAATAGAGGTTGAAAGAATCCACTGATCACCTCCTGAAAAAGATCCCAAAAAGAAAACTCTCAGGAATATTATAGCCAGGTTCAGAATCCCCAGATCAAGGAGAAAATACTACAAGCAGCCAGGAAGAAACAATTTCAATATTGTGGAAACACAATCAGAATAGCCCAGGACCTGGCAGCTTCTACCCTGAGGGATCAAAGGGCATGGAATATATTCCAGAGGGCAAAAGAACTGGGACTGAACCCAAGGATCACCTACCCAGCAAAACTGAGTATTTTGTTTCAGGGGAAAATATGGTCATTCAGTGGAATAGAGGACTTTCAAGCATTCTTGAGGAAAAACCAGAGTTGAATAGAAAATTTGACATCCAGACGCAAGAAGTAAGAGATGCCTGAGAGGTAATCAGGGAAAAGAAATCAAAAGGAACTTATCAAAGTTGAACTATTTACATTCCTATATGGAAAAGCAATAACTGTGACTGATGATATCTTTCTCACTATGAAAATAATGGAAGAAGGGGTGTGGTCATATGAATACATATGTGAATGTGTGTGTATATGGTTACAGTTATATATGGATAGTGGGCATAGGTTGATTTTGTTGGGAAGGGAGAGTACTCAAGGGATGAAATTATGAGGTGAGAGAGGAAAGTGGCAAGAGGAGATGGGGAGAGACATAGTAGGGTAAACTATCTCATGTAGGGAAGTGGGTGCAAAGGAGGGGGAGAATAAGGAAGGCTAAAAAGGCAAAACCACATTCACATTGAATTTGGTTCAGGGAGAGAATAACACACATACTAAATGGGATATCTCAACCTGCAGCAGGATAGGGGGAAGGGGGATGAGAGGAGGGATGATGGATGGGAGGGCATCCTTGGGGGGAGGGGAGGTTGGAAGTACTCACTATAGAAGAGGGACAGGATCATGTAGGGAATGGACCAGGTGGGGGGTGGGATGAGTGGGAGGGAATTATAAGCAGCCTTGTACAATATATCTACTATGATAATGTTTTGCACAGCTAGACATGTACAACATATACTGAATTACTTATATACCAAGAAGGAATGGGTGACAAGGGAGGAAGGAAATGGATCTGAAATTCAAGGTCGTAACATTAAATGTTTCAAATATATATATAAATACTATTAAAAAAAAAAGAATTTAGTGCCAGCTTCAGAAAAAAGAATTTCAATTAGATTATTTCCTAATTTAAAATCTAATTAAGACAGACAGTGCTAGATATTTTGGAGAGAAAATTAATTACATGAGAAAACATTTATAATTCAATAAATTTTCCATAGACTATATAAGCAATACATAATACATTGTTGATTTTGAGAGGAATAGGTAACAAATCCCTACTCTGATGTCTCATTGTGGTGTGGCAGTGACCATGGTCTCTTGAAGGCTATGTTATTGGAGCCCAAGCTCTTGTGAAAGCATTGAAGTAAAACTTCACTAACAAAATGTATTTGCTTCTCATGAACCAGCCTAGTGAAATATGGAGAGGGTCATCACCAGAAGGCTAGTCATGATGAATTTTTTAGCCAACACAACCCTTAAAACAAAGAAAAAATGTGAAATGGTCTGGGCAACCTGTTTCTATTTCTGCAGTGATGGTGTCAGTGATGGAAAAGGGAACAGAGGGTACTAAGAATTACAATTTTAAGACTAAATTAAGAACTTTAACTTAGTTGATGGTGCTCTAACCAGGGAATCATTGTCCAATGATGAGTGAGTGCCCACTACAAGAACTGGATCATACCAGTCTTGACATTCTCAATATAAATTAAACCCAAAGAACTAAAAAAAAGTTGCAGCTAAATGAAAAGATCGCTCACAGGTTGTCCTGCAATCAGCACATTATTGAGTTCATGGAGTAGGTTTTTATTTTATACTGAGAGTACTGAGAAACATCATTATATGGGATATTTGGTCACCTCATACTGCAGAATTCATGAAAAATATTTTAAGAAAGAACATTGTGAAAATTATTGTAGCTTATATACCATATCTGTTGTACATGAATAAGTTAAAAAGTTCTATGAAGAACTCTATGAGACCCTCCAAATTAAATCAACATATAATTTGCAAAAAAAAAAAAGAAAAGAAAATCAAGTCCATCATAACAACAAAGAAGTTTATAAAAAACAACAATGAAGTGGGCACTGTCATCCCCAAGCCTTCTCCTACTAGGACCTTCCCACAAATGAACACTCACAGCTTGCTACCTGCTTCCTCTCTCATCCTCAGTTCTAACTGTTCTGACCAACTTCTTTTGGGCTCTGTTCCATCCTTCCAGCTCCATCTGTTCAGCAAGGTCTTCTCATCACAGGTATTTGACTTAAGACACTCATGTGTCTTAGGCTTCCATGTGATTAAGCTCGTCATATGGGCCTATTAATAGATGGGAAAGATCTTCCCATTTATATCACCATTACATTTAGCCCCACGATCTTTCATATCCATTATATAGGTTAATGGGAGTTTAGGGGTAACTGGTGTCAGCAGAAATTTATAGCAATATAACAGGGATAACACAAAATAAGTTCATAAAACAATATCTTAGGGTGGAGCTTTAGCACAAGCACCCTATCATTTCCCCCTTGAATGAATGGGGATCAAAATCTTGGGGTAGGGAGCAAGGATCTCCTCTTACATAGCTACTTCCTGCTGAAATTGGACAGAGAGCTATCCCTGCCCCAAGGGGTCCCATTCAAGAGGTCATTTATTTAGCTGGCATCTGGAGTTTGGTCAATTCCAGAACCAACAACACATCACAGTCATGAAGAGGGGGTGATGTCCAGCTTAAGCAATCAGGCATCTGCAGGTGGAGAGTACTAAGCCTGCAGCAAACAAATCTAGGAAACAAGGTGAACAGGCAAAAAGTCAAAAAGAAACAAGGAGACAATAACCAGCAGCAGGGTAGATATAGGGTCAGCTGTGCTTCTGGAGTCCATGAGCCCACTATCATACCCTTATTCATTGTTGTTTACTGTTTTCTAATTTGCAGTTTTGGGGTCAGCATTCTGGCTAGAGGTATATTTTCTTTACTCTGATCTGGGGCCTGGCCAATTTCCTATTCTCCCTGCAGGTGTGATGAACTTGGACACAATGTTTTAGGAGGATCTGTAGGGGAAGTTCTTACTTCCCTATTCTGTCTAATATTAATCCTCTTTTCTTAGTACATTTTATATAGTTCATTAGCTGGAGTATCATCTATTCTTCCAAAATTTACCCCTGCTCTCAATAGAACAATAAATAATTATTTTCCTGTCAATATTTTCTGATTTTGAATCAACTGGTTATTTAATCTTCAGTCTTGAGGAAATTTATCTTTTCCCCATTCCCCTAAGTAACTTAACTGAAATCTTATCCAGCACCTCTGAAAGAGGGTTTCCTATTTCACCAATTAGTAGAATAAGAATTAGGTGCTTATAAGCAGGAGGAGCTGTCTTAACTATGATATTGCTATGAGAAACTGCTAAGGGGGTACCATGATATGCATCTGCATCTCCCATCATACTTTCAGTCTTCATTACCTCTTCCTTTAACTTTTTCTTATAGTCTCTAAGCAAGTACCAGGTTCTGTTTCCACTACATTACATAGAAGCCGTAGGAGACTGTCATCTTCATCCTCCTGCAGCTAAAGCTAACAGGTTAGTTGCATTGTTATCTCCATGCATATGGTAATTCCTAAAAACTTGATGTACAAAAAGATTTTGACTAATACATATAAATTTCAAGCAATCTGCATTATCTACTGATACTCTTATAGCCCCTTCATCACTCATTCTCACCATTCAAGACACTAACTATTCTCCCATCATTTGGGTGAATTGACTTAATATACCAGTGACCTCTTGCTAAGTAAAATCCTCATGTACTTCCCTAAACTCTGTGTGACCTCCCCTTCCCCCTTCATTCTCCTGTTTTCTTCTTAGTATTGAGCAAACATCTGCACTCATAAAAGCCTTCGCATCTAACTTTGTTTCATTTTCCTTCCACTCATTCTCCTAGGGCAGCTAGGCCCAGCTTGTACAAAGGTTGCATGCACTTTCTTTTTGTTAGTTTTTTGCTTTTAGCTAAATGAACAGTTGTTAGTTCTTCTACAACCTGAGGGAACCCCGCCCCCCCCGCCTCAGCTTGCTCTTCTAAAGGAGAGCTTGAACACAATTCCCATGCAAACCAGCCAACTCCCTTTCCAACTGATCTTTCTCTTTTAGCAACTTGTTTTTGCTTTTATGTATAAGATGATAACTTGTTAACAAGGCCCAGCTTTCCTATACAGCCCTGCCAGTCCTCTCCCTAGTTCTATTGGTACTCCTTGAAAACATCTTTACAAATCTCTAGGTTCTCTCTTCCTTAGCCTTGGTTCCCAGTTTTCACAGAGCCCTGTGCTTTAGCCCATTCTCTTGCTAGGGAGGAATTAGGTAAATCCTCCCATCCTGAGATATCCATTTCTCTCCCTAAAGCCCTTCTGCCTCCAAATAGATGTCTGATATTTCATAATTCCATCCTTGTCACCAAACATATATCAAATGCAATATTCACAGCACCTATGGCAGCTATGAGTATGATGGTATAATTCTAAATTACAAAATATAACAAACTCTTCACATGGACTCCCTAACTGAAACATTTATTCAAAAACCAGAAAGCTGAATCCCATCAGAAAGCCAAATCATAGCAAAAAAGAAATCTATATAAAATAACAATGCAGGGGGCACCACCATCCCCAAGCCTTCCCCCTGCTAGGGCCTTCCCAAAAATGAACACTAACATCTCGCTGTCTGCTTCCATTCTCTACCTAAGCTCTAACTACTCTGTCCAACTTCCTCTGGGTTCTGTTCCTCCCATTCAAGCTCCTTCCACCACAGGTTTTATGTGACACAAACTCATATGTCTTAGGTTTCCATGTGACTAAAGCTGGTCACATGGGTCTATTAATGGATGGGAAAGATCTTCCCACTTACCAGTATACCATATGAAAAAAAAATGCTCTAAATCACTACTGATTAGAAAAATGCAAATTGAAACAACCTCACACTATCATATTGGTTAAAATGACAGAGAAGCAAAATGACAAATGTTGGAGGGACTGTCAAAAAATCAGGACACTAATGCATTGTTGGTGGAGTTGTAAACTGATCCAACAATTTGGGGGAGCAATTTGGACCTATGCCTAAACGGCAATAAAACTGTGCATACCCTTTGACCCAGCAATACCACTAGTAGCTCTGTATCCCAAAGAGATCAAAGAAAAATTAAAAGGACTTACATGTGTGAAAATCTTTATAGCATCTTTTTCTAGTGGCAAAGAATGGAAGCAGAGGGAATGCTTTTCTCTTGGGGAATGGATCAATAAGTTGAGGTTTATGATTGTGATGGAATACTATTGTTCTATAAGAAATGATAAGCAGGGGCATCTGGGTCTTGCAGTGAATAAGAGCACTGGCCCTGCAGTCAGTAAGACCTGAGTTCAATCCAGTCTCAGGACTCTTGACACACTTACTAGCTGGGTGACTTTGGGCAAGTTACTTAACCTCAATTGCCTTGCCTTCCCCCTCCAAAAAAAAAAAAAAAAGAAATGATAAGCATGATGCTTTCAGAAAAATATGGGAAGACTTATATGAATTGATGCCAAGTGAAGTGAGCAGAAGGAGGAGAACATTACATATATTAACAAGTATTGTATGCTGATCAACTTGGGTATTCTCAGCAATATAGTGATAAAAGTGAACTGAAGTACTTATGATGAAAAATTATATCTGCTTCTAGAGAAAGAACTGATTGAATCTGAATTCAGATAAAAGTATACTTTTTAAACTATATTTTTCTTGTTTTTTGTCTACTTTCTTTTGCAACATGGCAATATAGAAATATGTGTGATTGTGGATGTATAATCTATATCAAATTGCTTACTTTCTCAAGAAGGTGTTAGGGGAGAGGAGGAGGGAGAATTTGGAACTCAAAATTTTAAAAAAGTGTTAATTTATGTTTGCATGGAATTATAAAAAATGAAAAGTAGTGATAAATATTTTAGTGCATATAAGACTTTAGAAAACCAATAATCTCTGGGCATATGACTAGGGTTTTAGAATGTGAAGAACCTTAGAAATTATCTTGTCTGCCCACATAATTTTACAGATGAATAAACTGAGGCCTGGGGAGATTAAATGAATTTCTTAAAGTTTCTCAAATAGATATGAAATTGAAACCTAAATACTTTGACTTCAGGATATCTAGGTCAAAAGATATGGATATTTTAGTCATTTTCATAGTGTACTATCACATTTCAAATTGAAAGGTTGAATAAGTTCTTAGCTGCGCTATGCATTAGTGTCATTGCATTAGTGTACCTTACTGTGCTTGTCTTTCCATAACTGCTCCAAAATAGACCACTTCCACTTTTTTTGTCATGGGAAATAACTTTTAGCTTTATACATTTCTGTTAGTTCCTTATAAAGTCCATACTATTAAAATAATTAAATTACTTCTTATAGATCACACAAGTAGCAAATAGAAAAGAAAGGATTTCATTAAGTAATTTATTAAGCACCCTACTTTGTGCTAGGCACATATAGCTTGAACATTAGACCATTTATAGAGATATTTGATACAATTTTTTCTCTACCAATTTATTTCCATATCCTTCATAATTATGGTCATTTTGTTCACACAAAAGTTTTATTTTAATTTTTTTTAATTGAAATGATCTAGTTTATATTTTGTGATGGCACCTATCCATTGTTTGGTGAAGAATACTCCCCCTCTTTGGTTCATTGGTTAGTTGTTGTCCTTCATTCATAAAGAGGACCGAAATGACATCAGTATGCTAGAATCAAGTTACAATGTGTCTGACCCTGGAAGATCAGACTAATATGAGCTCAGAATGTTCTACCGCAAGTCAGGCACAAATAGTCCATGTGAACATTTGGGGTTGGATTCTCTAAATTTGTGCATCTTGCCTTTATTTTGAGCTACTTCAATTCTGTTTCACTCACAAAGCACAACACCCTCTCTGATGTGGCAATGCCATGCTGATTGGGAGACATTCTGTTCCAATGTCTCCTGTGTCACACAATTCCAAAGTTCTTAAGAGAGACCTTGAGAGTGTCCATGTATGGTCCTTTCTTACCAACATGTGAATACTTGCCCTGTGTGTTCTCCATAAAATAGGTTTTGTTTTTTTTTTTGGCAAGCATACATTTTGCATTTGATCAATGTAGCCAGTCCATTGGAGTTGCAGTCTCTGCAGTAGAGTTTGAATGCTTGGCCTACATTTATTACTTCTCTTTCTAATCTCCTCATATTCTCTCCCCAAACACACACACACACACACACACACACACACACACACACACACACACACACACACACAGACACACAGACACACACACACACACACATATCCAATCCATCAAAAAAGATGACAAAAAATTTGTTTCTTATTCTATTCTGTTTTCCAATTTTCCACTCTCAATATCTCAAGCAGTCATTTCCACTGATACCCCTGCCTCCAGCCTTTCACCACTCTAACGATCTTTTTTTTTTAAACAAATGCTTTATTAACTTCTGTTTTACATCATTCATTTCCGCCAGATTTTGAGTTACAATCATTTTCCCCCCATTATTCCCCTACCCAACCTCCCAGAATAGTAGTCCCACAAAATATCACTTCCTCCAATCTGCTCTCTCCCATACCTTCTCCCATACCTCCATCGACTTTTCCATTAGGGGAAGGTGAATCTTTGTGTCCCAATGCCTGCACATCTTATCTCCCTATTACAAGCGAAAGAGTATTAATAATAGTATTTATATATATTTGAAACATTTAATGTTAAGACCTCGAATTTCAGATCCATTTCCTTCCTCCCTTGTCACCCATTCCCTCTGGGGAGATAAGTAATTCAGTATATGTTGTACATGTCTAGCTATGCAAAACATTATCATAGTAGATATATTGTACAAGGCTGCTTATAATTCCCTCCCACTCATCCCACCCCCCACCTGGTCCATTCCCTACATGATCCTGTCCCTCTTCTATAGTGGGTACTTCCAACCTCCCCTCACCCCAAGGATGCCCTCCCATCCATCATCCCTCCTCTCATCCCCCTTCCCCTATCCTGCTGCAGGTTGAGATATCCCATTTAGTATGTATGTCATTTTCTCCCTGAACCAAATTCAATGTGAATGTGGTTTTGCCTTTTTAGCCTTCCTTATTCTCCCCCTCCTTTGCAACCACTTCCCCTTGCTTCTTCTACATGGGATAGTTTACCCTACCCTGTCTCTCCCCATCTCCTCTTGCCACTTTCCTCTCTCACCTCATAATTTCATCCCTTGAGTATTCTCCCTTCCCAACAAATTCAACCTATGCCCTCTATCCATATATAACTGTAACCATATACACACACATTCACATATGTATTCATATGACCACACACCCTTCTTCCATTATTTTCATAGTGAGAAAGATATCATCAGTCACAGTTATTGCTTTTCCATATAGGAATGTAAATAGTTCAACTTTGATAAGTTCCTTTTGATTTCTTTTCCCTGATTACCTTCTTAGGCATCTCTTCCTTCTTGTGTCTGGATGTCAAATTTTCTATTCAACTCTGGTTTTTTCCTCAAGAATGCTTGAAAGTCCTCTATTCCACTGAATGACCATATTTTCCCCTGAAACAAAATACTCAGTTTTGCTGGGTAGGTGACCCTTGGGTTCATTCCCAGTTCTTTTGCCCTCTGGAATATCATATTCCATGCCCTTCTATCCCTCAGTGTAGAAGCTGCCAGGTCCTGGGCTATTCTGATTGTGTTTCCACAATATTGAAATTGTTTCTTCCTGGCTGCTTGTAGTATTTTCTCCTTGATCTGGGGATTCTGGAACCTGGCTATAATATTTCTGGGAGTTTTCTTTTTGGGATCTTTTTCAGGAGGTGATCGGTGGATTCTTTCAACCTCTATTTTGCCCTCTGGATCTAAAACATCAGGGCAGTTTTCCTTGAGAATTTCTTGAAGGGTGATTTCTAGGTTCTTTCTTTGATCATGGCTTTCAGGTAGTCCAATAATTTTTAAATTGTCTCTCCTGGATCTATTCTCCAGGTCAGTGGTTTTTCCCATGAGATATTTCACATTGCCTTCTAATCTTTCATTTGTTTGGATCTGCTTAACAGCATCTTGATTTCTCATAAAGTCATTAGCTTCCATTTGCTCCAGTCTAACTCTGAAGGAATGAATCTCCTCAGTGAACTTTTGAGATTCTTTTTCCATCTGGCAAATTCGACTTTTTAAGGCATTCTTCTCCTCATTGCCCTTTTGGGCCTCCTTTGCCATTTGAGTTAGTCTATTTTTTAAGGTGTTGTTTTCCTCAGTCAGGCTGTTGACCCTCATTTCATACTTTTCCTGCATCCTTCTCATTTCTCTTTCCAATTTTTCCTCCACTTCTCTTATTTGATTTTTAAAGTCCTTCTTAAGGTCCTCTATGGCCTGCAACCCGCTCATGTTTTCCCCTGGGGTTTTTGGAGCAGGACTTCTGACCTCACAGTCCTTTTCCCGCTCTATGCCCCCAAAATAGGAGTCTAGGGTTGCATTTTTCTGTTTCCTTTGCCTTGGCATGTTGCCACTTAATTGCTTGACTTTTGGGCTTGTTGCCACACTATGGCTTTAAGGCCAGCTAGAGGAATTTTCGTCCCGAACGTGTGGGGGGGCAACTTCCGTTTCTGGCAAGCTGTAAACCCACCCACAACTTCCACCCTAGATCACAATCCAGATCCAGGGAGGTTAAAGCAAGAGCGATTACCCCCCAAGACTGATCGCTGGATCTCCCCACAATTTGTAGGCTGGGAGCCAGATCTGCCTCTGAAAACTACAAAATGGCGTGTCTCCTCAGCGGCTTCTAGTCCCCAGGGGAGGGAGCTGACGCATTCCCCAAATACAGGTCCCAAAGTCCATAGGACACTAACCTCTTACTTTGTCCTAGGCATGTCTATGTTGATAATTCTGGAGTCTCCAGAGCTCCTGGAGTTCTGGGGTTCCTCCAGCCGGCTGCTGGCCCTGCCGCCCTGGGGCTAAAACCTTGGCTCACGCGGACCAGGGCTCGGCTCGGCTCCTGTGCTCTGCGCTCTGCGCACTGCCGGCTCCCAGACTGCTGCGCTGGTCCTTCCTGCAGGGCTGCTGGGCTGTCCTCAGCGGGAGGTTAGCTTCTCTGTGTCGTTCTGTGGGTGCTGGGGCTCCAGAAGTTGTTCACAGTCCTTTTTTACATAGTTTGTGGGGAATCTGGGGGCAGAGAGGTTTGGAAGAGCTGTTTCTACTCCACCATCTTGCCACTCTAACGATCTTAATGTACAAGGAATATAATAATCTTCCTCAGGGGTGGCTAGGTGGTGTAATGAATAGTTCATTGTCCCTGAAGTTCAAATTTGACCTCAGATCTGCACTTAACACTTACTAGACGTGTGACCTTGGGGAAGTTACTTAACCCCAACTGCCCTGCTTTTCCCCCTCCAAAAAGTACAAAAAAAGAATAATCTTCCTCAAACAGTGCTCTCACACTACCCTGTTCTTGCTCTTATTTGATCCTCACAAGAATAGGTAGATGCTATTATTTTTCCATTTTACAGATGAGGAAACTCAGACAAAAAAGGGCTAAGTGACTTGACCAGGATCACATAGCTATGTAAATTTCTAAGGAAACATTTGAAGTCAGGACTTCCTGACTCTAGTCCTGGCACTCTTGTTCCCTTTAATAATACTTACATATTAAATCATAATTATATTATTATTATTAAGGACATAATAATAATTACTATAATAAATGCAATTATACTTATAATAATAATGATAACAGTGATTGTGATAAGCTGAGTAAAAAAAATTTCCCTATTTTAAAAGCCTTCTACAATTGATCCAACTTTTTATTATAAACTCAATAAATAACTTTTCATTTGTATATGCCCATTACATTAATTCAAATTTATTAATAGATTTATCATCGATCATAGAATAACTATCTAGAGCTGTAAGAGGACTCAGAGAACATCAGTTTAATTGCTCATTTTACTGATAAAGAAATCAAGATCTTTTCTAGTATTATGAAGCCCTGTATGAAGTCTTGTAATGGAGACATCCCAGCGACCTTTTTTAGAGTAAATTATGCCAATTGCATCAGGTTTTCCTAAAAGGGATTCACAATCTCTCAGGAGAGATGGATCTATTCATCTACAGGAAAAATAGAATGGACAAAATATGCATACTTCCAAATTATGACCTGTAGGTCAATGGGTATCTATTTGAGTTAGTTAGATAATACATATATGTATTAAATAATTAAATAATAGGAGGCAGAGACTGGGTTGGGTTGCATTTAGGAAATTGTTCAGCACTTTCAATGATAACAATCTATAAAACAAACAAACAAACTATAATGATCACCACTATAAAGGTCCATCCTTTCTAACACCAATATTCTGAAGCAATGCTATATTGCTACGAGTCATAATTATCATGATCCCAAAATATAGATAACCCCAAAAGGTAATTGAGAAAAAAAGCATGGTGGATGCAATTAGGATACAGTATATTGGCAGTTATTGCTTGCCCACGAGAAGTAACTTAAAAGGTGTTATTAAAGATACATATAATTTGAAAAGGAAATGAGCCAGTCATGAATCAACAATGAAGGAAAACAGATGGACTGCCAAAATGTTTCATTGGTATCCAACAATCAATAAGTCACACAAGATGAATTAAGATGGATAATCTGAATTGCAAGATTAGTCACCATCATTTGAATGTAGGCTCTTTGGGAGTAGGGGTTATTTTTTGACTTGCATGGTTTCCCCAGGACCTAGCACAATGCCTAGAACAAAGTAGACTCTTAAAAATGCTTGCTGATTGATCAATGAAGTCATGGGTCCATTAAAAACATGAGAAGATAAATTTCCTTGTAATTAGAGCTATCCAATAGTAGAAAAGTATATCTGGAAGTCTTAAAGTAGAAGCTGCATGATCATCTGCCAGGTGCTATCGTTGAAATTTCTGTATCGAGGTACAAGAAGGGTCTACATATCCAACAAGCTCTATGCTTCTATTGTCCTGGAAATAGATTTTTTTTTCTTCTTAATCTAGTTTAATGTCATTCAATTTTGGTGACGCTCATTTCACATACATTTCCTTATGTTCAGTTTGTGTGAATCAGTTCCTGGAAGAAAGCAACCTTGTCCAAAGTACAATACCATTTCATGCACTGGAATAAGCAAATTCACTAAGTGTTGGAACACTAGAGCAAAAGCTCATCATTATGGATTTAGAAAAAGAATATTTATACACATGGGGCTTTTGATCTTTGTATGCCATCTAGGTAAGCAAAGCAAGAGAACCTGGTTTGAAATGCTGTCTACTATGTGTGTAACCCTGGGCAAGTTTTTTCCCCTCTCTTGGTCACAGTTTCCTCATCTGAAAAATGAGAGGACTAGACTCCAATAACCAATTCTAGGTTCCTCTACCAGGCTCCTCCTTCAGAGAAGTAAACAGAAAATGTTACAAGATTTATTTTGCTTAAAAGGTCTGATTTCACTTTTTCCCCAGGTAATTGGCTTATAAAATATTTCATATTGAAGTAAATTAGGAACTTTTAAATAATATGACACTATGATTTTTTGTCTTTATCTAAATCTTTGACGCCTGAAACCCTCACCTCAATACATAACCCTAACTGCTTTACAATTTCTCACCTACACTTCACTCTTCTCCTCCACAAATGAGTCCCCAAATTAGGCAGCATTCTATCAGACCTTGGCAGGAATAGTACACAGGTAAATAATTCCTATGGCAGAAGCATTCTGTTTAGACAACATTGCCATGAATGAGGGACCACTGCTCAACTTATATTGATAAGACCTAATAACAGATTCATTTCTTTTGAAGAAGTGTGTATGAACATCTGGAAAATGGAATATCACTAACATACAAAGCAGATATAGTAGTAGCCCTATTAACACCCAAAGTACTGAATTCTGATGTAATGATTCATACATCATCACAGTAACTTGTTAAAACAAATAAAATTATTTTAACGTCTGTTTCATATGTTGAACAATATATCATTATACCCATGAAGTCCTTCTTTTAGTATCCATGGTGAGAGCTTCAAAGGTTTACACTTAAATCTAGGACTATTTTTCCAATAATTTCTATTTGTTCTTCTCTATAGTATCATCTGCTCACATGTACCAAACCTTCATTCAGAATGCAATAAAAATTATCTTTATTTGTAGACCAAACCCACTTTAAAAGTAGAGACAACAAATTATCAAAATTTAAAGAGAGTAGGAAATTCCAGAGAAATTGAATTCACCAGGAAGTGGTGAGGCAGAGGAGGGGAAGGAAGCATAGAAGGGACAAATTCATAATGTTCAAGTGTGGCAGAAAATTCATTCTAGTCATAGTGCTAGTCAGTGAAGCAGACAAATCTTAAACCACTCACGATTTTATTCAGTCTGAATCAGAAGCTCCTTTCCCTTACAAAATCAGCTGGCCATTTGCTTGGTGTGTGGCCACATTTCTGTTTGTCAAAATTCTCAGGCTTCCTAAAACCTAAGTTTCTTTATTCTCTCATAAGCCTTCTTTCTCTCCTTCCGTCTGTGGAACCCCTCCCCCCTCCAAAAATTTCTCCCTAGTGCTGTTAGTGGTTACATATTTTCCAAGAGTTTGATAGTTGCCTTAATCAGCAGTATAAAGCTGGGGTACAGAAATTCCATTTTACCAATTTGTTTACGAGATACTCAATTCTTACTGAATTCATTGAACAGAAATCTACCTTTTCCCAGTTCCAAATTATTAAGCATTATTGGAAAAAGAAATAATTCTCTGAGGGTCAGATACTTTCTTTTAATGCTTACAAATAATTGTATCCTAATCATTTCACCCTTCCAACTAGAAACTAGGTCTTTGATATTTCCTAAATATAGTTCAAAAATGTATTTATGTATAATTTCACATAATCCATATACATTTTAAGAGCAAAGCCCAAATCTGGTGTACAAAATGTGCAATATTATATTATTCCTACCCATGTCTATAAAATACTATCTTATTACAAGCAATCTGCTTGGATATTTCCCTATATTGAAAGTCTTTACCATCATGACTCAGCTGCCTTCTCACATGAAGTTTCCTCAATGTATAAGATAATACTTTTTTCATTCTGGAATATCTTTCCACCCTGCTGGGCCCCTTCTTCCATTTCTGAGTTCTTTCCAGGACTTGCATTTTGGATAGGGGCCCAACCATGTTTCATTCCCCTCTCACCTGTTTGGCTGTACTTTGTACTCTAAGGATTTTGCCTAGAGGGTCCTAGTCCACAGGCTTTTAGCTCCATTTTATTCATTGTCTTCCTTTATTTGAATGCAAACTCTTTGAGTCCAAGAACCATTTTTCTTTTTGCTTACATTTGTATACTCCATATTTATCATGGTACTTGGCACATAGTAAACACTTAAGAAATGCTTGTTGCCTGCTTACCTATGTGTTTGACTCTCTTTTCAGCTTGTGAAGACCACAGATTAGTCATAACTGAAACTTCCTAAGAGGGACATTGAGAGAAATTATTATTAATAACCAATATCTTGTGAAGATTCAGATCTCTCCCTTTCTTCTGTTCTGAAAGTTCAGTTTCTTGAAGGACTTTATTGATAATAGCATGGAAGTAACTCTTTTCAGTCTTGGTCATACTCCATTCCATCTTTATTTATTTATTGCTTTTTGGAGGGCAATTAGGGTTACGTGACTTGCCCAAGGCCACACAGCTAGTTTTTTTGTGTTAAGTGTTTGAGGTCATATTTGAACTCAGGTCCCCTGACTCCAGGGCTGGTGCTCTATTCACTGCGCCACCTAGCTGCGCCCCCCCCCCCAACTCAGTCTTACCAGAAATTTAATCTTAAAATTTAATCATTAAGTTCTATTCAACCTTGGGTGGAGACAAATCCTTCAGTCTAGATTGATCAAGACTATGGGTGGTCCAAGTATAAAGATAATTTCTTAGTCCAAAGGTGCCATGAGACCATTCTCTGCCTCTCTTTGAAAAGGATATATAAACTATGAGCCCTGCACCACTTTTGTCTTTGGTCTAACAGAGATGGGCAGATGTCCATCCTTTTATTAATAATCTTCTGGCCTTATTAATAAAATGTTTAAATTACCCAGAAATTATGTCTCTCAATTTATTTTTTAGTGTCACAGAATCAACTAGATCTGAGATATAGTCAGAATCTAGAGACCAGAGAAGACCATTTAGGGACTGAAAGATCCAAGCAATAGGCTTCTGATTTCAAGAAGGTATCAATATTTAACAGACAGAAGCCTTAGCAGGCATGCATGACACATCATTAGGGCAGCTAATTATCAGAAAATAATTGAAAGTTCAGATCATCAGGGAGATAGCTGATTTCAGGAAAGTCCACTTGCAGGGGCCCAATAATAGAGATCAAAGTTCTTGGGTAGAGTGCTAGAATTTGAAATTATTGATACATGAAGGAAAAGGGATAATGCAATGCTAGAGGAGCTAGAATTCCAAACAAAAAAAAAAAACTCAGATGAGAGGAGAAAAAGCAAGGACTCAGTTTTTAGAACTTAGATAAAAGGTACATGTTTGGTCACTGGTGAACAAGGCAATGTACTATGATTTAAAATAGAATTTGAGGTTAATGAACTATTAATAATTCTGCTTTGATGTCAAATTAAATATTTTGTTTTGAGCTCTCTGTCCCACCCACAACACACACAAAGGGGGCAGTCTTCAGGTTAAACTCATCAATGACATACATGTTGATAAATATGAGCATCCTGTGTCCCTTTCTTTTCTCATGTGATAAGGATGATGATGTTTTTAATGATGAATATGACAATGGCAACAGTGCTGATCTTGATAAATTATTCCATCAAAAATATGGGTATCGGGGGCGGCTAGGTGGCGCAGTCAATAGAGCGCCGGCCCTGGAGTCAGAAGGACCTGAGTTCGGAGCGGGCCTCAGACACTTAATCCACACAAACAAAAACCTAGCCATGTAACCTTGGGCAAGTTACTTAACCCCAATTGCCCTAAAGGGGCGGCTAGGTGGCGCAGTGAGTAAGAGCGCCAGCCTCGGAGTTGGGATGACCCGAGATCAGATCTGGCCTCAGAAAATGAGCACCCAAGCATAAATAATGACTAGCCATGTTACCTTCAGCAAGTTACTTAACCCCAATTGCTTAAAAAAAAAATATGGGTATCAGACAAGAATGAAAATAATAATAATAATATGAAAAAGATCATATTTTTAAGTAATCTAGATTTAGTGTTTGATGAAAATTAGACAAGGAAATGATAGAACCTGTATAGCACATCAATGGAAGTTGCAAATACTTATTACCTACTGAATACCTCACAATACACAACATGGTGACCAAAAATCTAAATTAAAAGTTCATTATTTTTTGTAAACTAACAAATAACTAATCCCCATCTAGACTTCAAAATATCTCTGAAAATTCATCAAATAAATTATGTTGCACTGAGGATATTTTCACAGAACGGTGGTCTACCAGAAACCAGTTAATACTGATCCATCAAAATTTAAGACCCATATTTTAAATAGATGTCATCATAACAAAATGCCCCTAATCTTTGTTACATGGAATGAATAGTTTTCCAAACAGAGACCTAGAAGAGGAAATCAAAATTACATGTAAACAATGAAGGTTGCAAGACATTTTGTTGTCTTGTCTGTTACTGGAGGTATTTATACCCTTACGCTGAGCATTTTTTTTCAGTGAGTTTACAGAGGATGAATTTATGCTCCAATACTGTATTCAATTGCAAAAGACTAGTGATTTTATGCACTTGTGTGATTATCTATGGAAAATTAATTATAAAAGAATAATTGCAGGATAGAAACTTGTCTGAGGACCATTTCTATTTGAATACCATAAAAAGATGAAAATAAGTTGAATAAAAGTGATGCTAGCTGGCACTGATATAGGATTTTAGGATTTGTAAAATATTCTATGGAAATTTTTCATCTGAACTTCACAATTTTGTATAGCATAACAGAAGTTATTAATTCTTATTTTAGAGGTAAGAATACAGCCTCAGACTGATAAAAGGGCTTGTCCATGCTCACGCAGGGATGGTAAATGTCAAAGGGGGGAATGGAATTCAGTCCTCTCTTGCACTCCAAGAGTGAAAGAGTTAAGAATGGAAGTGTAAGTGCTGAATGCAGAGGTTCTGATAAGTAGATAGATTTTGGGGTTCAGTGATTAGCTATAATCCTGGGAAAGCAGCAACTCTCTAAGGGAGAGCAGAGTGATTATTATTGAAACCATGGCTGACTATACTCCAGGGTCTCTTTTGAGCTTCTCTGGACCAAGGGACAATTCAATTGAATTCAATAAATATTTCAGCAATGTGCTAAGTACTGGAGGAAAAAAAAAACTGAGATAAGGGGGCAGAGAATAAGCATTTATTTAACTTTATATTCCAGGACCATACTAAACACTATTTTTTTTCTTTTTGGAGGGCAATTGGGGTTAAGTAACTTTCCCAAAGTCACACGGCTAGGTTTTTGTTTGTGTGTGCGTTAAGTGTCTGAGGCCAAATCCGAACTCAAATCCTTCTGACTCCAGGGCTGGCGCTCTACTCACTGCGCCACCTAGTGGCCCCAATACTAAACACTTTCAAAATGTCATTTCACTTAGTCCTCACAACTCTGTGAGTTAGGTGCTATCATTATTTCCATTTTACTGTTGAGGAAACTGAAGCAAACAGAGGTTGAATGACTTGCCCAGGGTTACACAACTGTTAAGTATCTTAGGCTGCATTTGAATTCAGGTCTTCCTGTTTCCAGGTTCCATGTTCTGTCCACTGAGCAACCTAGAGACAAAATCCTTACCCTCATTCAATATATAGTATAGTAGTAGGAAATATCAGATGCCAACTGCATTTGATGCTGAAACAACGAGTTACTGCTCCAGAACTCCTCATATACACATTCTTTGTTGTCAAAATAAGTTCCAGAGTTTAAATCAGAAGTAAATCTATAGGTAGAGATTAAGGGCCTATAAGCACTTGAGGTAGAGAGAAGCAGGAGCCAAGCAGATCATGACCAAATGCATGCCTGGAGTTCATGGACTCAAAAGGATTGTATATCAAGAGTAGATGGACAGTGATATGGAGTAATATGGGGAATATCAAAGCATCCTTATTATGTGAAAAAAAATTCTTTACTGTCCTACTTTTTCATTAAACTCCTATCTTTGAAAATTTGCACCATTAAAGTTACTTATAGACCAGAAAACCAAAGCAGGACAAGAGATTTAGAACTTGAAAACTTCTTATAAATTATTTTGTCTAATCCCCTCATTATGCAGATTAGAAAACTGAGGCTCAGATTTGTACAAAGTTCTCTGTCTCTCTCTCTCTCTGTCTCTCTCTCTCTCTCTCTCCCCCCCCACACACACACAGATACACAAAGTAGCAGTCAGAATTTGAATCCAGATCCTTTGTCTAAAAATCCAGTGAGGTTCCCCATTATTTCACATTGCCTTAAGGGATGCTGTTCCCAGAGGGTCATTGTTAACAGCCACCCATGTTACTTGGAGAAGTTTTCTAGCCTTTTTCTAATAATCACATAGCATTATTTATCAAATGAATTAATTAATAATTTTTTATTTGAGAGAAGGATTTATCTGTATAATGATCTGGTAGGAGGCTTATCCAGGTCACCACCTCCCCATTTCTGTGTCATTTCATTTCTTTTCAGTGACTTATCTCTCCTTTCTTATCAGATACCATGTCCATATGCTCTTTCACTTCTCCTGTCACTGAAAAGTTTCTCTCAGGAAAGGATCTGATAATATTATTCACACTAAAATACTATCAACTGATGGGGTTTCATCTGTTCCTTCCCAGGACTCTTTGCATGAACTTAGAGCCAACATATTACAGTGGAGAGAGAAATGGAGTCAGAGCCAGGAAACCAGATTTTAATTTTTTTCTCTATTATCTACAAGCTGTATAACCTGGGCAAGTCCTTTAGCTACTCTGTACCTAGCTTGATCAACTACAAAATGAGGATAATAATAGTGTTTTACTACCTAACATGCTAGGATATAAGGGAAGAGCACTGGGGACAAAAACAAAACAAAACCATACACATAGAGAGAAATCCCCCAAAGCAACAATCTTAAAGTGCCATATAAATGTAAGCTACTGTTATTAACTGAGATAAATTGCCACATAGGAAAGAAATTAATCTATAATTGAGGGAATTCTAGTTGTTACCAAGCTGGGTATTGGAGCTTACTTTCAGGGTGAAAGTAAGGTGGTAGTACCAATACTTTATTTGGTGACATTTTTTCCCATGAGGTCCTGGGAATTAATCTTCATCAGCAGCTGCCTTCCTGGGGAGGGAAGTTAAAAGAACCTTTCTCTTATCCCATATTATAAATGTTGGTGACTGATATTGGAACAGTGATTTCCTAGGAAGCTTTTAAGCTTTAACTTAAGCTTAGAAGCTTAAGTTGCTATAAGAAATGAAACTTTGTAAAGGGTGCCATTTTAAAAACTTATGTTCATGCTGAAATGGGGATGGAACTGCTTCATGAGGTGACAATTATGTAAGTAAAGATGGTATTACATTTCTTTCAGCTTTGCTGCCTGCCTTCATTAGCTTTGCTGCCCTAACTTACTTTAATGTATTCATTCTGTACTACTTTAAATTAGTCAAAATATCAGGGTTCTAGTCAGGGAGGCCTATAATTCTTTATTATTTTATATGGTCATACTCAATTTTCTTTAAACTTTAATGTGCTTTTCTGAATATTGTAAGTTCTGATTGTGTGATGATCAAGCAGGGAACTTTAGAGCTGAAAGGAAGATTAGAGGTCATCTATTCTATCCCCTTGCCAAATATGCAAAGACCTTCTAGTGAATTACTGATAAGTGCTTAGTACAGTGCCTGGCACCTAGTAAGCACTTAATGAATGCTTGTAGATTTATTGGTTGAAGTGGCAGACCACTTGTCCGGGTCATTGGCACAAGGTTAAAGAGAGAAGAACAATATGTGTCGGGCTCCTTAAAACAGAATATGCCTTTATTTTGTTTGAGGCAGGAGAGTTTGTTAGATAATCTCCATGGAGTGATAGTTACAATCAGAGAAGGCTTATATCTTGACTGGATAGTCAAATGGGGGCATTTGTCAAAAGCGAAAGGAAATGGACAAGGACAGCTAATACCAAACAGATGTCAGGCAAGTTATAGGTTTGACAGAAATTAGTGTTTAAAATGCTTCCCAGAAGCTGATGTGGTGAATTCAATAGACAATGATTGAGAACTACTCTGTGTAACGTGGGGGAATTAAATGGTCCAGTAGATAGAGCCCTGAGTATGGAGTCAGGAAGCCCTGAATTCAAATCCAGTCTTTTAACTTACTAGGTGTGTGACCCAGGCAAGTCACTTAATCCTGTTTTCCTCAGTTTCCTCATCTGTAAAATGAGCTAGTTAAGGAAATGACAAACTACTCCAGTATCTTTGTAAGAAAACTCCAGATTGAGTCATGAAGAATCTGATGTGACTGTAATGACTGAGCAAAAATATGTAATGTACTGTGCTTGGCAGTTGGTAAAATGAATGAAATAATTCCTGCCCTCAAAAAATTTTTACCTAAAGATGGAAAATGTAACATACTAACTTTAAGTCAAGTGTCAAGTAAAAAAATCCCCAAAACCAAAAACAAAGATCCTTCCCTAGAGGAGAGAGAGATCTCTTCTGACTTTAGTGAGTAGACAAGGCTTAATAGAGAAGATCATATTTGAGCCTTTTCTTGAAAGGAGGATAGAGATATGAGGATAGCACTTTTCAGGAATGGGAAAGGACCCTGTAAAAAACATGGAAACAGGAAAGTGTAGCAGTTTGGTGTGGGAGGAATTATAAGGCATATGAAGGGGAACAGTGAAAACTGAAAAGCAGTTTAGAGCCAAGTTATAGCAGGTCTTACAGGTTAAGTTAAGGAACATAGACTTCACTCAGTTGGAAAGAGGAGAAAATTAAAGTTTTAAGATAATAGATATCATCAAAAACATGTTGAGTGGTGATAATGTGTAAGATAGAATAGTGGGAGGAGGGAATATAAATTGGAGATAGGGAGACAATTTCAATATCTAAGAAAGGTACCATGAAATGGTAGATAGATAACTTACCTGAGAGTCAGAAAGATAAATCTGTTTGCATTATGTAAACTGGAAGTCAAGAGGGGTGATAAGAAAAGTAGAGGTAGAACATCTGATAGCTAAGAAGGAGGTATTAGAGCATGTAAAGGATATTGCTGTAAAGGTAAGTTTGAGGCAGGTCATAGAGGCCCTACATAGCTGGCTAAGAAGTTTAGACTGGATGTAGTAAACAAGGGGAGACAATAAAGAATTTACAATTCTAGGGTAACATAATCAAGTGTGTGTCAAGGGGTGATGGATCTGCTTTCATTTTGTAGGATGGAATAGAGGCAGGAGAAAAAAAAGACCCTGGAGATAGGGAGACTATTATGTCTAAGAGAAGTACCATGGAATAGTGGATGAATGGCCATCCTGGGAGTTTAGAAAAAAAACATGGATTCAAATATCCCTTTTGACACATTCCTGTAAATCCAAGCATGGGCAGCTTCCCAGAAGACTGCTGCTGTGAACAGCTTTAAGGTTCTGATCACATAGTATAGTGAACTGTCTATTCAGCAATTAATTAAAGCAAAATATTTACAGAAGCTAGTACAGCTTTCACAATGTTATGACATAACAACTTATCACTAAAGTGGTCACATAGTTTTTGCCAAAGTGGCCACATAGTTTTAAACAAAAGACATCATATAGCAAGTCCTTAACTCAGTCATCCTTAAGGAGCAATTCTTCTTAAGGGACACAAAGTACAAAGGTCAAAGTTCTCCACCCCTAGGTCACATTGTCTTAGTCATGATCTCCTCAGTTAGCATAAACTACCCAAGGAGAGGTCTTTTTCTTCTTGACTCAAGGCTGGCTCACAAATTCCATGGCTCCTCTTCCATAGTCCCAGCTCCTGCTTGAATCTACCTGTCACCTGGATTCCAAGGCAGGCAGCTCTCAGCTCCTTGTCCAGTTCTTCATCCAGTTCCTCATCCAGTTCCCATTCCATATTTAAGCTCATGGTGTCCAGTCCATCTCAAGTCCTTCACAGTTTCTGTTTCTGGGAAGACAAAGATTAACAGAGCCAAAACAACATTCATGCACATTGCTGGCACCATCATCAATTCATTATCTGCCTGTGAAATCAACAGAGACCCACAAACAAGGTCCAAGAGGTCAACAAAAATCATCAAAATAGTAATCAACACAGGCCCACAAACAAGGTCCAAGAGGTCAACACAAATCATTAGTAAAGTCCCAGGATCTCCAAAACACTCCCCCAGGACTTGGATAAACAGACAATCCAGAAAATCCTCTTTCAGGGCTTCCAGAAAGGTCCCAGGGCTTCTGTACAAAGTATGACAAACAAAAATCAACACAGACAGAACAGATAAACATAGAGTGCAGGGATACCACAAGTTTTCTCCTTCTCAACTCTGCCACCACAAGAGTTCTGTTCTCGGTTCTGCTCTCTCCTAGCTTGGGCTTCTCCTTATATATGGTTATTAGTTCCTCCCCTTCCTGTTTCATCAGCACCAAGGGTTCACAAGTTTTAAGGTTCACAAGTTGTGGGGTTCACAAATTCTATTGCTTAACAAAGATATGATATAATCATGGGAAAGGCTTAAAAGAAATTTCAACTGAAACAAGGTGCTAAATAATTAAATAGCTGAAACAAGGTGTTAAGTACTCTTTGCTTGCCGTTACATGACCTGATCTAGTCACTTAAACCTGCAGTCCTCCAGGCAATGCTAGAATGTAAATTGCAGAACACTTGTCATTCTGCATTAGATATTTCTGAACACAGGTCTGGGATGAAATATCCAAGAGTTGATTTTCCTAGCCTAGGAAATGGGAACAACTGTAACAATGATAGATTACTTTTTCTTTTTTTAATCTTTTTTTAAAATTAAATTTTATGTTTATTTTTAGTTTACATCATTCATTTCCACAAGATTTTGAGTTACAATTTTTTCCCCATCTTTCCCTTACCCACTATACCTAAACAGTGATCCCACTGAATATTCCCTTCCCCAGTCTGCTCTCTCCTATATCCTCCCCTATCCCTCCTCTGACTTTCCAGTAGGGCAAGATGGATCCTTATACCCCAGTGCCTGTACATCTTATTTCCCAGTTGCATGTAAAAAAATAACAGTAATATTTCTTAAATATTTGATTTTAAAATTTTGAATTCCAGATTCTTTCCCTCCCTCCCTCATCACCCACCTTTACTGGGAAGATAGGCAATTCAACATAGGTTGTACACATGTAGCTATGCAAAACATTTCCATAGTGGATATATTGGGAAAGACTGACTATATTTCCATTTATCCTATCCCACCCCCCCTTTTGTATTCTCTACTTTGACCCTGTCCCTTTTCAAAAGTGGGTGCTTCTAACTTCCTCCCTGCCCCAAGCTGCCCTCCCTTCCATTATCCCCCCTCTCATTCTCTTCCCTCCTACTCTCCTATTTAGTGTGTATTCCATTCCCTCTCTAAGCCAAATTCAATGACAGTAAATTTGACTGGGCTGGGCTCTGCTACCAGCATGGTGTTATGGACCCTTCTTGCTGGCCTGCCAGGCTGGCTTCAGTGGAAGGTTTGTTTTTCCCTGTCACTTTGTGTGTTCTGTAGCTCTAAAGTTTTTGTAGAGTCATTTTTGTAGTATTGAAGTAGTTATAGGGGGAGCACAGGAAGTTTTCCTGCTTCTACACTGCCATCTTAGTTCTGCCCATCCAATGATAGATTTCTTACAAAAATATGTGGAAGAAACAAAGAAATTTATCTATTTCTACTTAGTCTGAAAATGTAATTCACAGATAATGCTCCTAGACCTTAACCTTGAATGTAGAGGAGAAAAGAATTTATTTCCTAGGCAATAGAATCTCATAATCTAACCTTGTAGCAGCAGAAGTTGTATTTTGTAGGGGGTTAAGGAGGTGGGAGAAGTAGCAACCTTTCAGGTTGCCTTGTAGGTGACCACAAGGTCAAAAGTTCATAAATTTGGGTATCAGTTTTTTAGAGTAGAGTTCTAGAACCTTTTTGTGTGTGTGTCATGGACACCTTTGACAATATGGTGAGGCCAACACTACTCTTTTTATTATAGTATTTTAAGTGCCTAAAATAAAATATATAACATTACAAAGGAAGTCAAATGTATTAAACACAGTTATTAAAATATAAAAAAAAAATAAGTTTATGGACTACAGTTCCTTGAACTTAACCCCTGTGACCTACCTTTATTTCAATTTAAACCACTCACTTAAGCAGTTAGATGTTAAGCCTGACCATCAGTTGGTACCATTTTAACAACTTTTTTTTTGCTTTTTGGAGGGTAATTGGGGTTAAGTGACTTGCCCAAGGTCATAAGGCTAGTTTTTTGTGTTAAATGTCTGAGGCTGTATTTGAACTCAGGTCCTCCTGACTCCAGATCTGCTACCACGTAGCCGTCCCTTAACTTAACTCTTAAAGAGTAAAATTCCTGTCTGATCATAATTTCATGTCCTTTGATCTTTCCCATTAACCCCATCTGCTGAATATGCCCATAATTTTCATCATGAACCTTTGAAGCCTCAATCTTTTGATTTTCCAAGTTCATCACCTCTTGTTCTAGTCTCACTTGCCTTCCAACATAAACTGGATCCCAGTCAGTCATTTCAGTGATGTACTTTCTCCTATCCTAGAATCCCTTTTCTTCTGACCTTTTGCCATTATTTCCTACCTAATACCTAATTCTGGGTAGCTCTGATTTCTTTCCTTGACTTCTAGAGAAATTCATTAAATTTTCTATATGTTATTTATTCTATCCTGAGTCCCTGTTGCTACTTAAGAGGACTTTTGTGTCAGACTCTTATTTTCCCTACAGAGCTTTTTAAAATCTTTCCCAACCTCCTCAAATGCCTAATCAAAATTCTCCTCACTCTTACCCATGCCCCAGTCTTGACTGATGACATTGCTTCCTGCTTTCCCTAAAAGATTTAGGCAATCCTTTATTAATCTCACGCAAATCCCCTCCTCCACACCTCACAACTTCTTACCTCACAACCTATTCTTTCATCCTTTCCTCCTGTCTCAGAGGAAGAAGCAGTCTTCCTACTTTCCAAGGCTAATTTCTCCACCTGTGCCCTTGATCTTATTCCCTCCTACTTCCTCTGGGGCCTTGCTCTATCAATCATTGCCCTTCTCTCTTGCATTTTTAATTTCTCTGTCTCTATTCGCTCCTTCCTTTTTTTTCTCTGAAAACATGCTCAGGTTTCACTTCTCAAGAAAAAGAAAAAATAGATTTTCCTTGACCCTGTTGTTCCCTAAAGATATAGTTTAATATCTTTTTTTTCCTTTTCCCCCCTTAATTATCAAAATCTAGCATGGTGGCATGGAAAAGTCATTGGCTTTATACTTGGGTTTAAATTTAGGCCAAGTCACTTATCCTTCTTGATCACACTTTGCAAGATGAAGAGATTGGGTTGGAACTTAAGGATCACTTCAGTTCTAAATTCTATGATTCTAGAAGCAATAAACTTCATTTATTATTGATAATTCATAAAAACCTTACTCACTTTCTGACCAAATCAGAAGACATTTAGAAGTAAGGTCTTTTTTCTTCATCATTTTATAACATTATTTTATATCTTTAACTAACTATATATCATCTCTTATTGGTTTTGGAGAGTGGTCTTATTTAGTGTTTATAGATAGTTTTGTATTTTGTTGTAAACAAGGAAGAATTGTCTAATTTCTGTGTCAATAATATTTATGTCTATGGTGGTTAGACAATCACTAAAGTTTTGCTCATGTAGGTTTTGAAAATACCTACCTTTGCTATCTTACATGGGCTCTTTATTGTTTAATGCCTAATGCCTTTTCCTTGTGTGTTAATCTGTATCTTGTGTTAATCATTTTAATAAAATATGATATGTAAACTTGATTTTTAAAAAATAATCACTAGCATGAGCTCTCACTCACCTGGTAACAGGATATGAATCTTTTAGGAAGGAATTTTAAAGCTTCACCAGGAATCACCCCAAGTTTTCAAAAAGGAAAGAAGTGGCAGGGTACTATCATTTATAGACTCTGACTCTTTTTTGGTCTTGAGGTCCTTCAAATATTTTTCATAAAGATTCCCTCAATTTGGGAAGAGAAAGAAATAATAAACATATGTATCATATATTCCTTCTCATACTTTTAGAAAATATGAGACAAGATGAGGTGTTACTATGGGCAGCTCAACAGGTTGATGCAGAGTATTGAGTTAATTTCTTATGAATAATAGTTGATGAAACTAGGGATATTTAGACTGAAGAAGACAATAGGAAGGCATCTGATCCCTGTTTTCTTTAAATATTTGGGAACTGTACCATGGAAAAGGGATTGAGCTTGATCTTTTTGGTCCCAGATGGCAGAACCAGGAGTGCTTTGTAGAAGTTGCAAAGGATTCTTTTCCCCCTATGTCATATGAAAATAATAACAATGTACTGCCTGTCTCAGGATTTTTCTCAAGAAAGCACTGGGTAAATTGAAAGTGCTATCAAAATATGAACCCTTGAAATTCCTTCACTGATCATGGTGGAGTTGGAATATTTCTTATTTTTCACTGCCACTTATAGACATTCCCTCCACCATTACTCAACAACTTATCCATCCTTCTGTGAAGTTTACACTATTTAAATTTATCACCCAATCTAGATAATAATGGGTATTATCTACTGACCCCCAAATAATTTTCCAACCTTAATAAGTTCATTCTCCTACCTTAATATGACTAACTCATACATTTTTCTCCAAACCACCTCCTACTCTATAATGTATGTGTGTAAGTATGTGTCTCTTGATTGGTTGCTTGGTCTCTCTATATATGTATATAAATGTACATATATACACATGCATATATATTTTAGGTGAAATTGATTAAATTGTTATCCATGTATCCATGTTACTGTTGACACTTTCTTACATGTAATTATATATGCTTATTGATTCATATTTTAATTATTGCTTTATTAAACATGCTTCTTTTTTCCTTGAATTTATTTTAAAACATATATACATACTTTATACACACATGAGCACATGAATTCATACATTCATGATACAACCCATCTACAAATATTACATGTCTTAATAAACCACACAATCCCTTTACCTTATAATAATTTTTATCATTCCCTATTTTACTGTTCATTGCTTAGGTTTTATCCTCTCTATGTCCTATAATTTTTCTCCTCTGAGATTCTTTCCCTGGTCATTACCCCTGCACTGGCTACACTCTCTTCTCTTCTTAGTCTTGATTTCTTGGTGGGACAGTTTAAGTCTATACTATGTTCTACTCTTAAAAGTGTTATGTCCTTGTAATATTGCTGTCTATACCTTATAATGCTCCAAACTTGGATTACTTCCAACAGTTACCTCTTTCACTCCTATAACTGTGCTACTGAATGCATCTAGAAGTAAAAAAAAAAAAGTGTTAATTGAGTCAATCAGGGGGGCAGAGTCAAGATAGTGGAGTAGAAACAGGACTCCTGTGGTCTTCCACCTCCCCCAATTCATGTAAAAGGGGAATCTGAACAAAATTTGGAGCTACGGAACCCACAAAATAACACAGAGAACCTAACCTCCCACTGAGTACAGCCCAGTAGTCCTGCAGCAAACAGACAGCTCAGCATTCTGGGAGCTGATCCCAGCCCCACTCCAGCCTGAGGTTTTAGCCCCAGGGAGGGCCTGACCAACCACAAGCTGGAGGGACTTCAGATCACCAGCTGCTATGGTGATTTCCAGAGTTATCAACACATAAATGCTAAGGACAAAGTGAGAGGTCAGTGCAGTGTGGACTTTGGAATCCAGTAGTTGGGAGTGTGGTTGGCCTTTACCCCTGGGGAAAGAAGCCAGCAAGTGTGCAACCAGCTTGTCAAAGCTTGTGAAGGCTTCAGAGAGGGCACCCAACTAATACCTTCAGCAGCTGAGAAAACCCCAGCCTTTGGTATGAAGTTTCCCTGTATGGTAGCAGAGTTCTACTGTGGAAAAAAAAAAAAAACCAGGGGTCAAGTGATTGAGTGGTGACATGAGCAGGCAAAGGAAGCAAAATAAACAGATCAACCCAACTTTACACTCCTATTTTGGTGATAAAAAGGATCAAAGCATGGGACACAAGGAAGACAGTGAAGTCAGAACTCCTGCACCAAAAGCTTCAAAGAAAAATAAGAGCTGGTTACAGGCCATAGAGGACCTTAAGAAGCAAATAAGGGAAGTGGAGGAAAAATTGGGAAGATAAATGAGCATGATGCAAGAAAAGTATGAAATGAGAGTTAACAGCCTGACTGAGGAAAATAAAACCTTAAAAAATAGACTAACTCAAATGGCAAAAGAGGCTCAAAAAGGCAATGAGGAGAAAAAGAAAACTTAAAAAGCTGAATTTGCCAAATGGATAAAGAATCTCAAAAGCTCACTGAATAGAATCATTGGTTCAGAATTAGATGGGAGTAAGTGGAAGCTAGTCACTTTATGAGAAATCAAGATGCTGTTAAACAGATCCAAACAAAGGAAAAAATAGAAGGCAATGTGAAATATCTCACTGGAAAAACCACTGACCTGGAAAATAGATCCAGAAGAGATAATTTAAAAAGTATTCGACTACCTGAAAGCCATGCTCAAAGAAAGAACCTAGAAGTCATCCTCCAAGAAATTTTCAAAGATAACTGCCCTGATGTTTTAGAACCTGAGGGCAAAATAGAGATTGAATGAATCCACAGATCTCTTCCTGAAAAAGATCCCAAAGAGAAAACTTCTAGGAATATTATAGCCAGGTTCTGAAATTCCCAGATCAAGGAGAGAATATTACAAGCAGCCAGGAAGAAACAATTTGGATATGGCAACACAATCAGGATAACACAGGATCTGGCAGCTTCTACACTGATGGATCAAAGGACTTGGAATCTGTTATTCCAGAGGTCAAAGGATCTGGGATTAAAACCAAGAATCACCTACCCAGCAAAACTGAATATCATGTTTCAGGGGAAAATAAGGTCATTCAGTGGAATAGAGGACTTTCAAGTATTCTTGATGAAAAAAACAAAGTTGAATGGAAAATTTTACATTCAGATACAAGAAGCAAGAGAGGCAGGGAAAAGAAATTGTAAGAAACTGATCAAAGTTGATTATTTATATCCCTTCATGGACAAATGATAATTGTAACTGATGAAACTTTTTTCAGTATGAAAATAGTTGTAGGGAATATAAATATATCTATATCTATATATCTATATCTATCTATATCTATATATACATATAGGATGGTATATGGGTATATGAACACATATGTGAATGTGTGTATATATGTGCACAGGTATAGACAGATAGAGGAAACAGGACAGATTTAACAGGAAGGGCTAATACTTAAAAGGTGAAATTGAGAGAGGAATATAATGAGAGGAGATGGGGAGAGACAGAATGTGATAAACCATCTCATATAGAAGAGGCAAGAGAAAATGGTTACAATTGAGTGGAAGAACAGGAAGGCAAAAGGGAATGGGTCAACCTTATTCTCATTGAATTTGGTTTAGGTGGGGAATGACATATGTACTAAATAGTGTATCTCACCCTACAGGAGAGTATGGGGGAAGGGGATGAGAGGGGGAGTGATGTAAAGGAGGGAAGGCTGGGAGGGAGGGAAGTTAGAAGCACCCACTTTTGAAAAGGGACAGGATCAAAGTAGAGAATAGAACAAGTGGAAGGTGGGATAGGAGGGAGGGAAATATAATCAGTCTTTCACAATATGTCTGCTATGGTAATGTTTTGCATAGCTACACATGTACAACCTATACTGAATTGCTTATTTTCCCAGTAAGGGTGGGTGACAAGGGAGGAAGGGAATGAATCTGGAATTCAAAGTTTTAAAATCAAATGTATATAATATATTGTATATACTCTTATTAATACTATTTCACATATACATGGTAAATAAGATATTCAGGCACTGGGGCATAGAGATCCACCATGACCTACTGGAAAAGTCTAAGGGGGGTATGGGAGAAGATATGGGAGAGAGCAAATTGGAGGAGGGGATATCCTGTGGGACTGCTACTTTGGGGTGGTGGGTAGAGGAAAAACAGGGAGAAATTTTGTAACTCAAAACCTGGTGAAAATGAATGGTGTAAACCAGAAGTTAATAAAGCATTTGAAAAAAAAAAATTTTTAAATAAGTCTATCACCAAAAAAAAAAAAGTTTTCATCAGGTTCTCTGCATATTTATATGTCTAATCTCAATTGAACCCTTACTTTAATCTTTCTACTCTCTCCAATCCATTCTTTATCCCACTCTCTATAGTGGCTATTAATGAATCCTCTTCCACTCCTCAACTCTGAAAATGCCCTTTAGAAATCTTGCATTATCTTCTCCTTCATTCCTATCTTTAGTGAAGAGGTGACCCTTCTCCTTAACAGGATCAAACCTTCACCCTTGAAGTCATGTATGTCTTCCTTCCAACTCCAGAATCTCACCTCCATGATTATCACTACTATCTCTTTAATCTTCAGTTTCTCCGTCTCTACTGTATCCTTTCCTGTTGCTTACACATATGTCCATGTAATCCTCATGCTTGAAAATCTCTCCTTTGATCTAACCATTACATCTAGCTATTTTATTGTCCCTCTCAAGCACACTCTTTAAAAATCCTGTGTAACAAATACTTGTTGCCTCTAATTGCTTTTCTCTTCCTTTTATATCCTTTACAATCTGGATTCTAACATCATTAAATTGAAACTGTTCTCCCCAATGCTACTAATTATTTGTGCAAGGTTTTTTTTTATCATTCCTCATCAAATTTTACTCTTCTATGGAATTTAGTACTGTTAATAACCATTTAGTCCTAGATATTCACTCTTTTCAAGGTTTTTGTGACACCAAACAATTTTGATTCTCTTCCTACCTTTCTAATTGCTCCTTTTCTATGTCCATTGATGACTCTTCACCCATTCCACACTCATTCATTCCAGATATCCTTTAATGCTTTGTCTTGGTTTCTCTCTTCTGCAGACTACCTCATTTTGTGATATCCTCAGCCCCCTCTGGGGTCAGTTGTCATTATTATTCATAATATTTCTAGAACGTTATAAGTATGGAATATTTCATTGTTTGTATCCCCAGTGTCAAGCACAGTAATTGGCACATAATAGGTACTTAACAACTTCTTGCTGACTGATTGCTCTAAATATTCAGTTGGAATCTTTTTTTTTAATCTTGTATCCTATGTCACCAATTATCCATTGGACATCTTCAAGTGAATGTCCTTTAGGTATCTCAAACTCCAAATGCCCAAAACAAAACTCACAATCTTCTAAGTTCCCTGTTACTCTCAAGGATAGCACAATCCTTTTTGTTATGTAAATTCAGAACCCTTTTGTCATCTTTAACTCAACACTTATCTCCCCCAATAGAATGTAAGGTCCTTGAGGGCAGGAATTGGTTTTTACCTTTCTTTATGTCATCATTGCTGAGCACAGTGACTGGGATATATACTTGGTGCTTAATAAATTTTTTTTTGTTGACTGACAGTATTTTTGTGTGCTAAGTCTAGGTAGAGTCCCAATCACCAGTTAATCTATAGCTACCTCATCTTCTTTTCTCCAATTAATCCTTGTTTCAGTAGGATTATTGACAGAAATTATTTCTGAAGGGAAATTAAGAATGGTAATTAGTGTGGTGCCCCATAGAGTTGCTGACTGGTATGTCTATCCACATTTATTCTTGAGTAGAGTTAGCCCCTCTCTATTATTCAGAGTATACCAGCATGAAACTTCGCATGGAAATGTTCAATCTAGAAGCATAATTAAAACACAACTATCATACTACCTTATATTTATGTAGCCCTTGTTGGATAACAACTACTGGGATATATAGACTTATCACTTTCCAAGTTGCCTTATATCTAAGCTTCTGTTCTCCATGCTTTTAAGAAAGAATTTAAGGGAGCAATTTTTAAATAATTGTTGCCTGAACAGACAAAATAATGACAACTGAAAAGGCTTACTTAGTATTTACAACAGTCTTTCAGCTATGGTAAAATCCTGTGGAAAAGGTGTGTTTGGGCATGAGGGGAGGAATTGCTTCAAGTACTCATTTGCATCTTATTTTCTGCCAAAATTCACAAACAATTCTTTACGATCAGCTAGACCCAATGCAACTGTATTTAAATCTGGTTTTCAGTACATTAAACACAGGAAATAAATAACAAATTTCTAAAGTAAGCAATTGAATTGCAGCAATACGTAATCTTTTTTTTTTTTTTTTTTTTTTCAGTGTACTTCGTTCAGTTACGTATTGCTAGAGTAGAAACAGC
>WOXC01010711.1:0-11632 GCA_011680675.1 Gymnobelideus leadbeateri
TACTAACTCAGTCCAAAGAAAAAACTCCCATTTTTCAAATGACTACAAAAGTCATTTATACTTAAATAAAATAGTTCTTCTGATTTAGCATGTAAAAAGTAATTTAATCTTGAAAATTCAGACAAAGCTTCATAAAATCCTACAAATAGAATGACCTTGAATTCAACATTCAACACACATTTATGTTCTATTTTATATGGCAGATAGGAAAACACTCCATACTCAATTAGTCTAGTTCACTAGACACTAAAGCCTGAATTTTAATATTGAGGGTAGGGAATGGTAACATTTATGTTTATATCTACAAGATACATAGTACCTTGCCCTCCCTCACCTAAGAGATGTATGCTCATTTTATCCATTAATATATTAGCAAATTAATCAATGGGATGCATCTAAAACCTAACTGGGTAAAGGTGGATTTTATGAAATCCAATTGTTTTAAATGGGAAGGTTTCTGCTTCCTTGTCCTAAAAGTTTTCTAAAGTCCACATTCCCAAAGCACCACAAATCAAAGGAAGATTTTTCAGGTCAGTGTTATCTGCTTTTGTGATTCAGGGATTCAACTTTATACCATGTACTTACTTTCATACGTTCTATTGTCTGTTTGATTTCTTCTTCATTCCCAACAGTGACAATGTTGGACTTCAGCATTTGTTGAATCAATACCAGCCAGTCAGCTAGTTCAGTAGTGGTTTTATCCAGATCAGGAGGTAATGAAATTTCTAGAGAATGTTGTGCCTTAGCAGGATCATCAGAAGTCGAGGGTAAAGCTAAAAAAAACAAAAAACAAACAAACAAACAAAAAAAAAAACACAGATAAATCAGGAGGATATTTTGCTACTGCTTTTTTAGCTTTCAAATGAAATGCTGAGAATTTTAATAAGCAGGTCTCCATTTTATATGTGTCACATACACATTGGAAAACCTGAAGAGATAAAGCTTCTCTAGACCAGAATTCACGTCCCAACTCTGGTAGCTCCCACCACTGTGACTTATGGCAAATAATATTTACTCATCTATAAAATAAGGATACTTGAACTAATTGTGACATAGGATTTTTGGAAGGAAAGCATTTTGTAAAATATATTAATTCTAATGGAGATGTTAAGCCACTTCTGAGGAACAATATGATTTACTAGAATTATCACTGTTGAAAAAATCAGATCTTAGTTGGGTTCTCAGCTCCAACATATTTTTTTTAGCCTATTGATTTATTTTGTTTTAATGTTATAAACATTTACAAATTACTTCCACCACTCCAGAGGAGTTCTGTTACAAAAAAGTTAAGTAAAACCAACAATATGATCATGACATTTGAAAGAGAATGCATCATTCTACATCTGTAAAAGTAACCCCCCCACCCCAGCTATCTATTTTTATTTTACCAGAGATCTACTTTTTTCTCCCTCCCATCTTCCATGTCATTAACAAAAAAAGGAAAAAAATAATTCCCTGTAAAAACATGCATAATCAAACACTGAATATAGTTACATCTTACTCTTTACCCCTAAATCCATTACCTCTCTTATCAGATGATGGTACATAATTGGTAAACTGGAATCATAAACGGTCACTATGTTGATCTTAGTTCTACAATTTTTCAAATGTACAGTATTGTTTTGATTGTATCACTTCTCTTGGTTCTACTCATTTAAATTGTTCTCAGTTTACATGCTTCCAGCTCTACCAGTTCATATTATGATGGGTAATATGTTACATATAGATATATAACATTTGGGGGTTTTAAGCTTTTTTCTTCTTCAAAATTGGTTTAATAATAGAAATGCTACATAGCTAGCAGGGAATTTTAAGGAAAGTATTTTATTATTGTCAAAACACTATGTAAATACCAATTAGTTTTCCAATGAAGTTTTTTAAAAATTTACCTTGCATCAATTATTTTAAGGTAGCAAATATTGTATAAAATATAAGTGACTAAAAACATTGAGGGCAAAAGACCATAAGAATGTTATTAGAATTTATTGTTTCAGTATATAATGGACAAATGTCATTTAATTATTTTTACAAAGATTTCTTTCAACATCTAAACCTGGGGAAAATTTTTTTCTCCCATTTAGTTTATTTACTGGAACATAACAGATTTGGTTTATGAAGTGAATCACTTCATGCATCCCAACTTCATCCTGATACAAGTCATTCAGAGATGGTTTAAGTAAAGTCATGTGTATTTTTAAAAAATCCTTTAAAGTATAACAGGGTAGATATGAATCCTCCTATATAATCAAGAATCTATATATAAAATGAAGGCGATCACCTCTAATTTATCCATTAAAAGTCCATATTTTTGAATGCCAAAGTAATATTTAAAGTGGTAGTATTTTCCTGTATATGAAAAGTCACCCATACAGACAAACAACTACATATACTTGTGTGTGTACATACACACACACACACACACACACAATTATTTTATTTTCATGCCAGAATTACAAAGTGATGTGACAGTAGTTGAATAGTCGTAGTATATTGTGACCAAGTGGATAGAGCACTGGGCAGGATATTGGAAAGACCTGAGTTCAAATCCAGCCTCATGCACTTACTACCTTATGACCCTGAACAAGTCAGCTAAGATCTTTCTGCCTCAGTTGCCTTACGTATATAAAATGGTGATAATAGCATACCTACTCCCAGGGCTGCTATGAGAATCAAATGAGATCAAATTGGAATAAGTAACTAGCAAAAAATAGGTACTTTATTAAAATGTAATCTCTTACTCATTGATGAAAAATGTTATAAATTAAATTCTTTAACAGATTCTACCTTTGATTCTTTGAAATTAAATTGGAGGTTAAAATAACACATTAGATATCTAATACTACATAGTGAATTAAGAGGCCAGTCTTGCATTCAGAATGACCTGAATTCATGTGTTGCCACTGACACTAGTGAAAGTGGAAAAATTGTTTGACCTCTCAGTGAACAAGACAAAAAAAGATTTTACTTACAAGTGAGTGACCCATCTTACTCATAGGATCATAGATTGACTTACAAGTGACCTCAGTAGAAATCTAATCCAAGCTTCCCATTTAACTAATGAAGAAAGGAAGACCAAGGATGGGTAAGTGACAGAAAGGTCATCTAGGTAGTCAAGTGTCAGAGAAGGAAACTGAATTCAAGTGTTCTCACTACAGAGTAAGTCTTGATTCTACTGGACCACTCTGGCTCCAAAATGATGGAGGAAAATTCCCAAAGTGACAAAAATCATAGATGAAGATATTAAATATAAGCTACACTTTGACAACAAGAACATATACATTTTGATACCAAAAAAAAAAATAACCCAGAAGAATGTCTACTGAAAATATTAAAAATTGAAGGAATGTGCAAAACATGATTGACAATATATATGAAAACCAGCTAATTTCAAGTCATTCATGCAGCCACTGTGTGTCTTTCAAAAAAAAAAGTCTAAGTTCTTTGAAGGGAATAAGAATATCTTTTAATTCTTTTGCATTTATAACACCCCTCAAAATCATCCTACTAATGAGAAGCAATGTGGTCTGTGTGAGGTAGTATGTTGCAGTGCTAAAGTAAAAGATTTTCTAACCTAAGTTAAATACTGATGTAATTAGCTATGTAATCTTTAGCAAGTGATTGAGCTTCCCTGAAAATCAGCTTACATATTAAAAAAATGAATTATAACTACATTGTTGGCGTTAGCAACATGAAAATGCAAATATTTAACATGAGAAGCTATCATCCCAATCTCATTTAATTAATCATAATGCTAGTATTAACTATTCTACTCTAATACTCTTCATTCACACAACAGGCAAGATTTTTTAAAAGAGATTTATCTACTAAACTGCAAAAGAAGATAACAAATCTAAACCACACTTTTTTTTAATGAATAGGAAATATTACTTTTAAAACTCTTTCAGAAGAATGCTTTTATAGAGAAATAATTAGAAAGATAAAGTTCCACATAGAATTAAACAAAATTAAAGTGGCAAGTATTCCCTTACTCACCAGTGAGGGTTGAAGGATGGGGCTCTGAAACATCCAACTCTCTTTTCCTCAGAGTGCCAGGGACATCTGTGTACAGCTGTAATTTCATATACACAGAGAGAAACAAAGGTAAGAAAAATATTATTTCCCATACAATGAAGATTATTTTAAAGTTGAAAGTATATTCAAACTGAACATTTTTCTATTATTCTAATTGGTATATAAAAATTATGTTTGTTATCCATACATAAAATTTGAGGCCATCACTAGACATAGATATATGACTTTACTGAAGTGGGTGTTCTACCTTTAGTATGGAAACAACTGTTTCCTACTTCACCATGTATGATTATCTCTATTAAAAAATCTTCTTGTTCTCCATTATATACTCTAATTTACTCAACTGGCTAAACAGAAAGGAAAGATCATGCATTTTAAAAATATCTCACAAATTAAAATAATTCAAAATGTCAATAAATGTTTCTTCCAAAAATATATAATTTTCATTTAATTTTATTATCAATAACTAAAAGACATCTGTGCATAACCAAAATAAAAATCATTATGCAGTAATGGGAGTGAAAAGATATTGCATTCTTCTGAACATAGTAATAGAAAGGAATGAAAGAAGGGAAGGGTTGGGCTTCCTGAGATTTTGCTGTATGGTTTTATTCTGGGTGATTTGTTTTATATACCTTTGTCTGCCTTTCAATTTGGAGATAGTACCTACCACTGCTACTCTGCAGTTCAAATCAAATAATATATGTAATATAGTAAAAATCAAATCCTAACTGCTCTCATTATTAGTATTGACTACAATTAACTGTACATTTTAGGTTCCCCTTCCACACCACTTTTCAATTGAGCAATGGCAACAAAGGCAAAAGAATACTTATGATAAAGAAAAGGTATCTGAGAAAGAAAAAATGAGATAAACAAATCAGATTAAAACAAGTGAGAAGCATGGCATAAAAAGCAGAAATAAAAGCTAATAAAGACCCTAAGAGGACAGGGTCCATAATAAAGAGATCAAAAATCCCATCATAAAGACTACACAAAGAGTGTTGAATTATTTCCAGAGGCCACATTTTATGAACTGTATTGATAAAGAGGAGCAGAAAATCATAAAACTAGAGCTAGCAGGGATCTTAAAAGTCATGATTTAATGGCTCCCATTTTATAGATGCAGAAACTTCCCTGAAGAGTCAAAGTAACTTTCACAAACTCATACACAGGAAGGCCAGAAAGATGGTAAAAGAATATGAAATTAGATCCCATAACAACCAAGTGAGTGGACAATAATAGTTAGCTTGGATAATAAAATACTTTTAGCAGGGATAGGGACAGGACAGATGGACAAATGGACAGTAGGAAGGAAGAAGGAAATGAGGAGGAAAGGAAGGGAGAACAGGGGAAGCAAAAGAAGCATAGGAAGGGAGAAGGGAAGAAGAGGAAGGGGTGGAAGGGAAAGGAGAAAGAGAAGAGGGAAAGAAAAGGAAGAATGAGGAAGAAGGGAGAGGGGGAAATGAAGGGGAAGGAGAATGAGAAGTGAAGAAACAAGCATTAATTAAGTGTTTAAAATGAGCCAGGCACTTTGTTAAGCTTTTTACAAATATTATCTCATTTGAGATTCACAATACACCTGGTTATAGGTGTTATTATTATCTCCATTTTGTAGATAAATAAAATGAAGCAGACAGAGTTTAAGTGACTTGCTCATGGTGACTCAGTTACTAAATGTTTGAGGCTAGCTTTGAACACAGTTCTCACACTCACAGATGAGAATTCCATTGCTGCCTCTTAATGACCACATGACAGTGAGCTTAAGCAAGATTATCTCACAGAACATAGACTAGATTTGATTTGCTTCTATTTATGAAGAGGGAAGAATTAGAGTAAATGGCTAGAAGTTGCGGAAGGAAAGATTTAGACTCAGAAAAAGGGAAAATTACATAATAGTAGTGGCCAAAATTGAGAGGTTGCCTTAAAGGATGGTGGCAACAGAGTTCTCCAACTAGAATATGCTCAAAGGACTTGCTAAAGACTGTAGAATGATTGGCTTTTATATTTTATAATTTTCTGTTTCTTATATAATATTTAAGTAGTTTTCTGCATGAAGTTTTATGTTGTTCTGGGTGCAAAAGAATAGTTTTAAACCAATTATGTATGATTTCTCTCAAGCAACATTAAGTATTCATTATTTCACCTACTTCACAACATCCAAATCTATTAAACAAAACAAAACTTTGAATACATGAACATGTATCCCTATTTTTTAAGATAAGCAAAGAAATACATCATTATGTTCCATAATATAACATGCACTCAAAAAATAAAAATGGAGGAGAGTACCATTAAAAAAAAGGTAAAATATAATATTACGGGATATCATTCTTATAATAATTAAATCACATTAATAAATACTTATTGAGGACCTACAATGTGCAAAGCATTTCAGGCATACCTTATACCACTTTATGTTTATAGTTCGAATGCTACCAGATATGTAATATCTTTCAGTAATACTTAAATCATCAATTGCAAGCAGCTCGGGTAGATTTTCATTGAGCCATTTGAGGTGTTCTTGTTGTACTACTAGTTTCTGTCTTAATTCCTAAAGGGGGCAGAAGATTGCTTTGGTTAAAACGTAACACAAGCATTAGTAGAATAAAATTTTTAAAACCCGTGTCTTTAAATCATGGATTTGACATTTAAAATGTTCAAACATAAACATACTACATACTGACAGGAAATAATAATAGCAACCCCAGAAAATAATTTTATGTGGAATGAAGTTTTTTATATGGGAAATAATATCTAACAAAAAAGCAATACATATGCTTAAATTTATATAAAGATGCACTTAATGAATAGAATACAGAAAAAAATAATACCTCTAGTATTATCTATACTTTTCATGGGACTAATTCGGACAAATCCAGATGAAAGTATTTTAAGGAATAGAACTACAAAGCAGCAATTAAGAATCAAAATGTAATAATGCAAGGGTAATTGATGTGACTACAATTTTTAAGGATAAAGAGTGCCAGAAGTTACTAGTCATAGAACTCAATCATTAAAAAGTTTTCTGAACAACTCAATGCATACATTGCTCTAGGCAGCAGGATCTTAACACAGAAAGACCAAGCCTGAGCCACAAACAATTACATGAAACAAAAATACCATTTCAAATGTTGAGATGGTAGCATCACTCCAAGAATTCTTATGCCAACAGAATCTTCTGAAAGTATGACGTCAGGTTTTCCTTAGTGCCCCACTTCAGAGCTAAACATATGCCCCCTTTAAGAGTGAAACTTACAAATGCCATGTAATGTTTCCCTTCAAAAATCTATTTTAATGTTTACCTTCGAATAGAAAATGTTTTCTTCCCAATTATTCAGCTACAATATTTCTTTTCTTGCATTTAAACTGCAAAGAGGTACAAAAACAAAGGATATTCTATAACTTGCCTTTAGTTGTTGGAATTGTTGGGCTTTTTCCAGATCAGACGAAGGTGTTTTGTCTAAAGCATGTTCTGCCTGTGATACCCATTCATTGATTTCCTTCAGCTTTGTTCTAAATTTAAGGAGCAGTTCATTTTGTGTCTCTAGGCTAGAAAAATCATTATTGAAAAATATTGAGCAAACCAACTAGTTTGATAGAATACTGTAAGCTGACCAAGTAAAAAGTGTCAATTCATTTTAATTAACAATAGATAGAACATCTGTGTCAAGCGTCTGAGGCCAAATTTGAACTCAAGTCCCACTAACTCCAAGGCCGGTACTCTATTCACTGCATCAGCCCCAAAGGATGGCTTTCTAACCACTGTGTGTATATTTGTTGTGTGTATGTGTATGTATATGCACATATATAATATATATGTATGTATGTGTGTGTGTGTGTGTGTGTGTGTGTGTGTATAGTATCCACAAATAATCCCGGTAATAGCAGGAAATTAATTATATTCATATGGTTGAATAAAGTACTTGGATTTTTATAAAACACATATATATAATATGTATATATGTATATATGTGTGTGGGTGTTTACAAAATATACTTAAATTCCCAAAGAACTTCAAAGAAACACAATATATTTCCTACTGAAAGAGGGATTGCCCAGGGATTATTTTTTTTGCCATTTTATCACTAATTTTGATGTATTTATATTTCTATAAGACTTTAAATTGTCCTCTATGAAATTTTTGTTAACAAACTAACATTAATACTTCCTGGTAAAGATATTATAAGATAAGCATAAAGAGTCATTGGGTATTTATTAATAAACTAAACATACTACCTAATTTTACGAGTTTATTTAAACACAGAATCTAGATGATTTAGAATCATACAGAAGAAACAAAGTGGCATTTAACTGTGTAAGCATTTGTAAGTATAAATGTCAAATTAAAAATATGTCATTAATCAGTAAAGTCCATTGATATGAAGTAATGATACTAACCTAAGATGGGTTAACCTCTTGATATCATGACAGAAAATTAAAAATAAACCTAGGAAATTGAATGTTTCATTTGTAAAAACAGAAAAAGATATTTAATTCATTGAATGTGTTATAATTTTGACATGGAAAGGAATGAGTAATGCTATTTCAGCAATACCCAATCTACAAAGATTTATCAAACTGAAATTCCTTTAAAATTTCCGCACCATCTCCAATTGTCTTGATTTATATCTGGACACTGGATCCAGATGGCTCCCAGAGGAGAAAGTGAAGCTGTGGTGACTTTGCACAGCCCTCCCTAACTTAAATCCAGTTCACTTACAAGTCACAGCATCAACTCACTGATATCATGGTCCTCTGCAAGAACAAAGGACAAATAGCAAGTAATTTGAAATAAAATTTGGATTTTCTCCCCATTGTTGTTAATAATCCTACCAGCAGGAAAACACTGTTTGTATTGGTGATGGAGGGATGGGAAGAGGAAACTGTTAACATTTCAGTTTCCTATCAAGTTGAAAAGACTTCTAGGGTGGATTCCACCTGTCTTTTCCAAGAAGTAACTGGCTAATTGAAAAAAGTTCATTAGAAGGTTAGCTATCGGATAATCTTGATGGGGCAGGAGAATTAAAATTCATTAATCCATTTTCTAAGGTACTAAAGGCTTGGGGTCTACAATGATGAAGGATATAATCACCCAGGAGAAATCATGGATTTCTTTTTTTTTTGCTTTTTGGAGGGCAATTGGGGTTAAGTAACTTGCCCAAGGTCACACGGCTAGGTTTTTGTTTGTGTGCGCATTAAATGTCTGAGGTCGGATCCGAACTCAGGTCCTTCTGACTCCAGAACCAACATTCTACTCACTGTGCCACCTAGCCGCCCCTGATTCATGGATTTCTTAAATACCTTAGATAAACCATCCACCAATATTGTCTTTTGTTCATCCTTATGTTGTGACCAGAGAACAGGGTCAAGGATCCTGGGGTCTACATATTTTTCAATTACTCATTGAAAAATTAATAAAGAAAAAAGATTCAATCTGAATAGAATATTAATACTCAGTAAAGTATTGCTCAAGTGCCACCTCCTACATGAGACCTTTCCTGTTTATGCTAGTTCCTAATACTGATACCACATCTCTCTAATTTCCTGGTATCTTCTTTGAATATACCTTGAATTTACTTATGTTTTTTGTGTCCTTTCCCCCTGATATTTATCTTTCTAATTCTAGTTCCTAGCAGAGTTCATGACATATAGTAAATAGATATGATAAATACTTATTCAACTGAAATGGATAATTACTAATTGATTAGTTCAGTATGATGAACTAATTATGAAATTTCTCAGCACATGAAAGTCAAAGTTTCATTAACTAGTATTTCATCTTCACAGTTAAAATGGATAGCATGAATATCTCTCTCAGATTTCCAAATTGGGATTATTGTTTTAAAACTCCTGTTGTCTGAAAGATCAATATTAGTATGCTATGTCTTAGATATGGAAGAATTTGAACATGAATCTCTTTTGTCAATTTCCACAGTGTGACTAAATGTTATATCTTAACAGAAAATGCATATAAGAATAATTTCTGGGGCGGCTAGGTGGCACAGTGAGTACAGTGTTGGCCCTGAAGTCAGAAGGACCTGAGTTCAGATCCGACCTCAGACACTTAACGTACACACAAATAAAAACCTAGCCGTGTGACCTTGGGCAAGTTTCTTAACCCCAATTGCCTTCCAAAAAGCAAAAAAAAAAGAATAATTTCCAGGGAACTTGCTCCTATGTAATCTGGAATTATGGAGGATGATATTTCAGCTGGAAACTTTTTTCCAAGCAACTGCTAGGAATTTCAGCACAGCACCCTCACCATCATCCATGTCTCCCAACAATTTGGGATTCCCCCTTTGGAAGATTTAAAATAGAAAATCTTCCTAATGGTGTTTGAGAATTTTCACCGTAGAACAAAATCTAAATATATATGGTATTTTCTATAAAAGAAAGTTGTCCGGATTACCTAACCCTCCTTATGACACACTTTGAAGCTTGAAAACAGTTCCAAACCATCTAAGGAAAATGATTGGGCGGGGGGATGAGGGGGGAGTGTGGGCAGAGAGGAAGAGAGAGAGGGAGAATCACCCTTGGACTTGAAGAATATGAGTTAGTTTCATGATCTACAAAATGAAGAGTCTGAACTAGATGACCTTTTAGGGGTCAGACCAATCTAAAGAGATGACCCTATAAGTCTTAACAAACTTGATAAGAAATTAAACATGTACTCCATCTCTCAATCAACTACAGAATATTATATGTATGTGATAAGTACTAAGAGGCCATTAATAACTAGTATATTCAACTTTACATACTTTGGGAAAAGCACTTGCATAATAAAAATTAAGACACTGGGAATAGCTAAATTTCCTTATACATCTAACTTTAGAAAGTACAAAGGAAAGGGAGGACTGATGTTCATTAAGGTAAAAAAAATACCAAAGCAAAAAATGAACACATCATAACATTGAAGGGAAAATATAGCATAGGTACAAATAAAATAAATGTCAGAAATTAGTCTAACTGTGGAGGACAAAAGAATCAAACCCCTTCATCTTGTTTTTGTGGGTATTGGGGTTTTTTGTTTGTTTGTTTGTTTTTTTGCTTTTTTGGAGGGGGGAGGGCAGGGCAATTGGGGTTAAGTGACTTGCCCAAGGTCACACAGCTAGTTTTTTGTGTTGTGTCTGAGGCCAGATTTGAACTCAGGTCCTCCTGACTCCAGGGCTGGTGCTCTATTCACTGTGCCACCTAGCTGCCCCCTTCATCTAATTTTCTAAAGGATTTCCCACAGAATGTAATTGTGAAGAGCTTCCAGTTACGACTGAGATACCTAAGTTTTCTTTCCGAAACTTCCGTTTGAACTCTACTCCAGCGTTTACGGAGCTTTGTCAGCTTTTCGTCGAGGAGACATGCATCAACTGAACTGCACAGTTTGTGGATGATGTCTGTCCCAGCTTGGACTAGTGGTGAAAAACTAGGCAAGCGGCTGCTAACTCCCTCTTCCAGTTCCTGCCATGGATGCAAAAGCCAAGATAAATTCTAATGTTAGATTAAATTGTCTTGCAACTGTCAAAACACCTAGGTATTATGGTATTAATTTAAATACTGCAAAAGCTTATAAATGGGAAGATTAACATAGAAAACACATTCTCAT